>JAJHSJ010000006.1:4662632-4715396 GCA_021015155.1 Magnolia officinalis | reverse complement strand
GTAAAAATCTAAGCCCGGCATTCATTTGTCATTTTTTAATCGTGGGATCCACGTGAGATTTGAATCTTCCTCAATTTTAGCTTATGCTTTAAAATTATGATTCGCAAAGTAATGGACAGCATGGATCGAACAAACCACGTGGGTGTACAATCTCTACTATTTTTGTTGTGTGACCCACTTGAGCTTTGGATCTATACTCATTTTATGGGTCATGCTATATATAAAATGATGAGGCAAAACATATGAATTGGTTGGATTTCTCACAAATACCATAGTGGGCCCCACCTAGCTTCGGAACACTAGAGGCAAAAGCTCTTCTATGGTTTACTTGGAAATGATGAGTATTTTTGCCTTTTAAAAATTACTATTGTAGAATTGTACTCATAGCATACCACGGTAGTGGTTATACGAAGACGTTCTACAGAAGGTAGCGGCTCCTTTACAATACATCAAAAGCAAACGTATTTTAAAAAATAGATTAAAAGATAGATTTTCATAAGTAACTTTATTTTAAAAGGTTAGGCAGGTTTTAAAAAAGAATAAGAAACAGTTGTAAATATTAACTCTCTTGAAAATTAATGACTCAAAAATATAGGCGGCTGTCAACCGCCACTTGCTCACCGAAATATGGCGTACAATGCAAGATTCATGTTGATTTTTGGGCTGACTTTTATCGGATAGATGCATTGTCATGGAATTAAGTTGATTTAATTATCTCATGCACCAACGTGACCACCGGTACATGGGCGCCCACTGGATACTAGCGTCACCAGCACCTAGCTAGAAAGAAGAGTCCTGTGAAGGGATATGCAGGGCCCATTAGGGTGTATGTGTTTTATCCATACTATCCATCTATTTTGACAAATTATTTTAAAGCCCTTAGTTGAAAAAAAATAATATTAAAGGCTCAAATGAACTACACTGCCTACAAGAAGCAGTAGGGATTCAATTCCTGCCGTGGGAAATTTCTTAAAGTTTATCATGATGTTTATTTGCCATCCAGCATGTTCGTAAGGTTACATAGATGGTATAAAGGGAAAACATAAATATCAGCTTAATCCAAAACTTATGCGTTATACAAGAAATTTTCAACCGTAAGCTTTTAATGTTGTGAAACAATATTGATTAAAAATATTTTAAATAATAAATAAATATATAAATATATATAAATGTTTTCTTTAAAATAACTTGCGTTTTGAAAAGGATATAAGAAAAAATAGTGTTTATATGTGAGGTGTGGAGTACTTTTATATTTCTTTAGTTGATCCGTGGAGTATTGGGACTTGCCGGTTCCACCTTCGACTGGAACACTCGTGTGCTCGGGCATGGGCTCGGTGTGAGGGCATAGGCATGTGAGGTAGTGTGGCTATAAAGGTGTTAGTGGCGCACTTTTCACTTCGCACGTGAGCATCATGTCACAGATAGGTCACTCATTCATGACCTTACACAAATCGGTGCGAGTGGCTAGCCCAACATAAATTTAAACCATACAAAAATTGCTTCATGTAGTTAATCCAACAGCCATAAAATGACTAGCTAATTAGTCTAAACAGCTAGCATGCAACAACAATTATCCCACATGCACGACGGTCAGAAACTGCCAATAATAACTAGTTCTCACACATCAGCCATAAAACGCCCATATTAGTTTATGACTCTGGACCAAAACGGTCAGACACCTTAGCCTATATAAACAGTGCATGATGGTTCAACAGACTATCACCAACACTCGAGCCATACCGACTTATGAACTAGTAAAAAGAGCAACAATGTACTTTGATCAGTCGGCAAGGCCAAAAGAACTCAAGAAACAGACCAATGCAGTGATCTAAAATTTTCTAATTTTCTTTCTGAATCTGGGGCTTTTTCTTTTATTTATCTGCCAAAAAATTTATGTACAGAGTTCCATTTCATAGTTCTTCATATTTGCTAAACGTAGATCCACACTCAAGTTAGCCCGTCGTATCTTAGAAACAGTTTGTTTGAAACATATAAGCATTCTCAATCTTTTTGAGGGGTGAATAACGCTTTAATGGCAGTGTGATCACACGTGCTTCAGTCTGTACTTATATTTTCAGTTTAATTATATTTTATAAAAATATAAATTTTATAATTTGTGTTAACATTTAATGCCATTATTTTCCATGGAGTGGTCCACTCAAGCCTTCAATCCAACTCTTTAATGGGTTAATGGCCTAAAATGTCTTGTCAAAATGGATAGACAGCGCAGACCAAACAAATACATCATGGTGCCCATATAAAGCCACTCTGGTGAGGCTAGTACTGAATCCGTGTCCCCGGTCCAAGAAGACAGCTCTCTCAAACCCTTCCGCTCACGAACGAGCATCAATGCACAAGCATGCCCTTTTAATTTACACACATGGGCATGCGTATGCGCGGATATACATGCGTTTGTCTGTGCAGCATACGTGTGAGAGAGAGTGATGTTACGTGATTAAAGATGAAGGAGAGGTGAGTCATGCGAATGGAAGCCAATTGCGTCCTGCCCCCGCCGAGATGCATTAAATGCTTAATTTGTCCAGGCGGGGCTGTGTCGGGCACCGTGATGTTTATCTTACATCCCAACATGATCGCATGGTAATATAAACCAGGAGGAAAGGAAAATGCAAATATTATATGATACAAACTCAGTCACTCGCAAGTAGTTTTTAATTGTTGTGAGTTCAATCTCCACCGTGTGGTTACATTTGAGCATTGGATCTGCCTCAATTTTGAGCTTATATACTAAAATGTTATGTTAAAATGGCATGAACGGCATAGATAAATCACATATATTATATTGGCCTATAAAAGCCTGCCTGAATGAATGATCGTCTACGCGCGGGAAGGACGCAAATCAATAAAGATATTAAAGCGGACGCTGACGGAAAGTTTCCTGCGGTCAATAAGCTGTATGGGTCCAAAGAGATGCCGGTGACAAATCCACTCTGTCCAACAGTTTTGAAAAACCACAATGGGATAGGAGCCTAAACATCCGTCTCATTCAAAATTAATGTGGGCCCCACACAAAACAGCCGGACTTGACCGCCCGCCGTTGGAAACTTTTTAGGGAAGACGGAAGTGTTGTACCGAGATGGCATTTGCGCCCACAGTTTATCTGAATGCTAATAACCTTGTTTTGTTTTGTTTAATGTGGCACACGTGAGTTTCGGATCTGCATGATTTTTATATTGAGTGATTTTGTGAAGGGCATCTCTTCGGCCCTAGACAGCGTCCGCCGGAAAAAGCGAGTAGATTTAGTGGTAGCCCTTGCCGTGGCGCCGATCTTGAAGCATATATTCTCGGACGTGGATTTCCTGCTAGGGCAAGTTACTGACAACTTGGGTGGGCACACCGTGATGCTTGTGAGAAATCTACCCTGTCAATATATTTTACGTGCTAATTTTAAGACATGTGACAAAAAATAAGCCTGTTCCAAGACTCAAGTAGGCAATACGCCAGGAAACAATGGGAATTGAACAGCCACTATTGGAACATTCGAATGGCCAAAAAAAGTCTTGTATCAGGATTAGTTTTTCTGTATTCTTATTTCATCCCAGTGAAATGACCCTATAAAATGGTTTGGATGGCATATAAGTATCAAGGATGTGATTGAGTCAAGGAAGGTTTTCAACGATGGGCATTGCTTTACTAGTTTCCCTCTCGTCTGGCCCACTTGTGTCTTGGATCTGGTACAATTTTAGTCACGAGCATGCAAAATAGATGAACAAGGTAAATTTCTCGTAAACATCATGGTAGCCCCGCATATCCTGAATCTTTTAAAAAATGGTATAGTAGAAAACATAGTAATTGATCATTCAAAACTTTAGAAGTACTTTTAAATAAGAATGGATGGATAGACTGCATGAATATAGAATACATACTTTTAAGGTGGCCCCACTTGGCATAAGATGTAAAATACATACTTTAGGTGGGCCCCACTCACACACCCCCACATATGCCTACACACTCACGCTCCAATGGATGCTCGAACTCATGACTTCATGTGGAAACTCTCGTGATCAAGTCATGTCAGGAACGAGGTGTCTGTGGGGTGGTGTTGTTCCAGGCAGTCGTACTCAATCCACGTCAGGAACGAGGTGGTGTGGTGGTGTTGTTCCAGGCAGTCGTACTCAATCCACGTCCCGTTGTTTTACTAGCGTCCACGTGCTTAACCGGAGGCAATTAGGTGTGGTCCTGGACTCGTCGAAGACAGTGCAGGCCTTTCAGTGAGCCCACCTTTAGGTATGTATTCTATATCCAAGCCGCTCATACAGTTTTCAATATATTTTTAGGGTATGATCTTAAAAATGAAGTAGACCCTTTTTAAAAAAGAAAAAAAAAAAAAAATTTTAATATTTTGTTTTTTCATTCACAAAGATCCGGATTACATTTGGGCTGCCCAGAGAAAAAGAACTAGACAAGCTTATCGTGAGCCAAAAGGAAAAAGAAAATTACAGCGGACTATTCCTTGTTACCGTGATCTCTAACCGCCCCCAGACCTACTCTATCTAAGAAGAACAGAGCCCTAACATGAATCGACATATCTGCAATAGAGGAGAAGAAGCAACTACGTTGAGTATCAGTCCCAACCTTGGCCAGAGCGTCAGCCGGGAAATTGGCTTCCCTGAAAATGTTAGTCTGAGCCCTCAATCTCATATTTTGGATCCTGTGAATCCAGTAGGTCCACTTCCAGCCTAGGCAAGAATTGCCGTTCAGAATGAAGTAGACCTAATTCTCAAGTGTAACATTTTATAAGAAACAGTGGTGATTTATTATTAATGGGCCACAAATTTTGGATCGAACTGATATTTGTTTTTCCTCCATCCAAATATAAACATTATATTTCCGGTGGGCCCAGAAGTTTTTAATGATAGAGCATTCAACCACCGTTGTTTCTTGTTTCCTATTATCTGTCCATTTGGTAAGGGCCCTCGGATATCGAGGGGGGCCATCGATAAGGGTCGCGCGGTCTTGGGTGAGGCGGGGCCGCACTTAATTAATCGGCTCCTTTGCTTTTCTCGGCAAACTATTCTTCCATTGGCTATTTCAATGTAGTCTCCGTCGGCTTATCTTCTTTTAACCAACTCAACGGACCGAATTGCATGTGACCCGGCCACATGAATTTCATGTTGTAGGAAGCTATGTGGGGCCCACAGAAATGCCCGTGAGAAATCAACTCCATCCATCAGTTTCTCAAGAGCGATATAGTACACAAATCCAAAAATAAGATAGATTCAAACTTAAAAGGCCACAGCACACTAAACAGGGAAAACGGAAGCATCCACGGTTGAAAACTTACTGGAGCTGAACATGATGTTTATAAGCCACCCAAACCGTTCATAGGGTTATTACTAGTCAGATTAACTGTAGGCACAAATATCATACTGATACAAAAATTACGTGGCCAACACATGGTTTTCAATGGTGAGCATTCATTCCGCTTTATTTCATGCGGTGTGGCCCGGATGAGTTTTGAATCCGCCTGATTTTTCCCCTTATTTCCTATTGTAGTCTTGAGAAACTGATGGGCGGATTGGATTTGACATAGACATAGCTGCCGTGGATAAGCTTGTACGAGGAGACTGCTTTGAACAGCGAAAAGTTAACAAAAATAAAGCTCTCCGTTGCATTATTCGACCCTTTGATAATTTAGCATGTACAGTTTGTTATCATTAAAGTCCGAAAATATTCAAACAAAGAATCTTCTGTGTTGTCTTCTTTTGATTTTTTGGACCCAGCCAAGGTTACCCTATCAAATAAAGAGTCTGGTTCTTTTAAAACACCTAAATTCCACGGACATGATATTGGAATATGCCACGTTTTATTCGCGTAAACCCTCTTTATAAGGTCATTGCCAGCTTGTCCCTTTAGTAATAGTCATATATATTGGGTAATAATTGTTGATGCAAAAAAACTGGTTATGCATTCCTGGGATCCTTTACCTGCACGGGAGAAGACAATGGAGGACCCTGGCTAGAGCCGGGGATCCTCCTATGCCAAAGTCAGGTCTAGGATCGTGTCAAAGGATTCTAGAGATAGTTTTTGCGTACCTTTATCATTGAAATCTCTTACATTTATAGGAAGGGGAGGATCCCGTCGTGCCAGGATTCTTTTCCCGATTCTTGGAGATTTTATGCTAATCCAATTTTGGACTCTGGACGATCCCGAGATCCTCAGGATCGGGGATTCTTCCTGGATTTCGGGAAGGTGTTTCTCTTTACACCGTTTCTTCCTTTCTCGGGCCTGGCCGACTCTATTGGTAAACGAGTCTCGGCTGGCTTATAGAAGGTTGAGCTACTTGCCCTCTGTCAGATAAGACGAGACTGATCCATAATCAGTGCGTCTTCTTAATCCGATAGCCAACTCTGTAACCGACCTTAGGATGGGTCGGTTTTCTGGCCGATCATGTGGCTTCTAAGCATTGGGCCTTAGTCGACTTATTTGGATGTTGTTGCCTCGTTTGTCGAGTCAATTTCATGCATCTCATAGATTCTTTGCCTTATGGCTCAAGACTTTGTAAGCCTCTCTCTGGATTGGTTCCTTGTTATCTGAGCTAAGTCTTTCCTTTAGGCGTTGGGTATGTGTGCCTCGGTCAGGCTTATTGCCTCGGGGTCCCTGTCAGTGTCAGTAGAGTTGGTCTATTCCATAGTCGAGTCTCTGGACTTGTACTACTTTACCCCAACAGTAAGCCCCCTACTCCTTGCATCAACTTTGTTAGACGCTAAGGAGTAGAGAGTTGTTGAGTCGGCTTGAGCTGAGACCGACTTTATGACGGATCATTTATTGCTTGTAGGCATTATAAATCGTCCAAAACATGTGCTGGTTCGTTGATCGAGGCCGCACAAGAGGGAAGTCTCCTGTCACACCCCAGACTTGGTAACCGGAATAACAAGGAACCCCATGGCCGGTTCTGGCTGCAACAACCTCCATAGTACCCTGTTCTTAGCTCCTAAGGCAGGTTCTGATCCTGAGATCCTACAAGGAGGATTTTTCATAACAATATAATCATTACTAATACGAGCATACCCAAGATCACAGCAAGAACGTCTGAGGATAACAAAGGCACATATCACAAAATTCACAATAAATTTGAACTTTTACAATCATCCATGAGGTCCAAAAGGACATACATGAGACAAAAAGGAAAGGAGAGAAAGGTCGGCAACACTAGAGTCCTTAAATGCTCAGCTCTACTCCATGCTCTGCTACTACGACGTCTGCCTAGAATCTCGTACACGCATCAATCGTGCATAAGCTTATAGAAGCTCAGAGGGTGGTGTAGGTGTGTGACAATGGTGCACAAAAGAATAGTAGGAGGTGCAAGATGGGAAACATGCTCAATGAGGATATAACCAGCCTTACCAAGGCTTATCATGAATATGATGCAATGAGTACTGGACGTCATACCAAGGCATACATGAAGGGGCTTACACAACCAATGCTAATACAATGCAAGTAATGTCAATGCTCATATCCAAACCATAAGTCAAGTACATTGTCAATCATAAGAAAATCACCGGGGTCTATTACACTGCTGAATGACTGCCGCTCTATAGACCCCACACAGTTAAACCAGCGTAAGAGACCTCACTACCTTCCTGTGGATAACCAATCACCAGCAAGGCCTGACGGTAACGAACCCATTCACGAGCCGGTCAGACTCAGCCTAGCAATCCCCCTACACCAAGCAGGTAAGGCCACACCCCTATCCAACCGATTACACGACAGTGAGAGTCGCGGCCTAACAGTATAAGGCCCTCGTGCGCTCATATATTTCACCCGGTCACGGCGTTGGAGCAGATCCTTGGTACCATAAAAGTTTTAAGAATTTCACCTATGAGCATCCTATGCACCCGGTATGCTCAACTAATATTTCCGGTGTCCACACATACGGTCATCCACGAATATTCCTGTGGAGGCAAGACCTTGATGAAGCAAGGGGCGGATACCCACATGCTATGTAAATGTCAGATGTATGAATCACACAATCACTCATGCATTAATCTCAAGCATCCATAATGCTCCAGAGGGGAAAACTCCACCCCTCAGGGAGATACCAACATACCCTACACAATGGCACAACCATAGCCAATCATACATCAACCAAGCATGCATATGATGTGTATGGGAGTGGGCCATGAAGATGAATAAGGATGCCAATGAGGTGAAAATGAACTCTCTACCTAACCATGAAAGGTCTAGGTATTTAACCAATTTTCTCATAAGGAATACAACCTCTAGTGGGGGCCCATTTACCTGGGGTAGCCCACGAGACTAAGGAGAACAATGATATGGGCCTAAATAGATGGGACGGGCCTAGTAATGGTCTATGGTGGGCCTTTAACCACCCATAGAAGCCACCAATGTGGACATCCAACCACAATTGGTCCCCAAGAGGTAGCCCATCTCTAATTGATCACGGATCAAGGCCCAAGGCTCACACAACATTAGAAATAAAAAAATGGGCAGCTATAAACATACCACATACACTCATGCTGGGCTTCAGAAAGGCGGCCTAAGGCCTATCCAAAACATGGGTCCAAGGAAAACACACATAGCCCAACCCATACATACGACTATGAGCCCATAGGAGGAAGGGTTAGGGCCAACATAAAGGCCACTAATCCCATATATTGTGGTGGCCTAATGGGCAGCTCATTGCTCAAACCACATAGGTAAATGTCATGCTCTTAGTCAAGTAAGGTTGGGCCTACAACCCGGTCCAAGTATAAAGTTGATTTGGTGGGCAACCAAAGGCCCATCTACTTGTGTAACCTGGCCCACTAGCCCAACACAATAGTATGGTAAAAGAAAATGACCCAAGAGTATTCTAAAATATAAGGGAGCAATAAATGCCAAATTTTCTCAATATATTGGGCCCCATAATCATAGCCCCAATGGGCCCTAGAACATCAGGGATGGGTCCCCAACTAATCATACACAAAGCCCAATGGGCTTGGGCCCAAAAGTTTTGAAATAACAAAGGGGACAATAATGTACAGGGAATTTCTGCAATGCATGTTGTTGTCCTAAATTTGGGCACTCCATTAGAGTGGGTCTAGGGCCTCTAAAACTCTGGGAATTGAGGGCCAAGGTCCCTCATCATGCATACAATAATATGAAACCCAAAAAGGTGGCCCACCATCAGAGGAAACATTTTTAAATTATGATTTTTATCAAAGCATATTGCTAGACTGCACAGTAGAAAAATCTGGCAGTCCAACCATCTTGGCCCATTCTTTTGGATGCCCAAATGGGGTCAGTTGGGGCAAAAATTTTACAGAGTGACACTTCCATAGGTGAGCCACACCCCCACAAAATTTCAGAATTTTTGGATATTCCTAAGTATTTTAATTAATTTAAACAAAAAAGTCTGTCTAAAAAATCGGACAGACCTGGACGTCCCAACGTGGTGAGCCAGTCTGGCCCTCGCCACGGTGTGTACAGGGGTCCATTGGCCCTGAAATTTGGTAGGTAGGTCCTAACATGAGTGGAACATAACTCCACAAAATTTCAGAATTTTTGGACATCTAAAAATATTTTAATTTATTTAAAGAAATCAATCTGTCCTGAAAATCGGACTGATCTAGACACCATATTGTAATGGGCCGGTCCAGCCACCACCATGGTTTGTACAGGTGTCCATTGGCCACAAAATTTTGTAGGTGGGTCCTACCATGAGTGGACCACCTCCCTGTAAATTTTCATAATTTTTAGACACCCAAAAGTATTTTAATAAATTTTAAAATTCCAACCAGTCCAGGGTGGAATGTTGCTGGAATAGTGTAGAAAATCCAGACTGTCCACCTCACTTGGACCACACCTTTGGGACCCTAATGAAGGTCATATGGGACTGAAATTTGGGGAACATCAAGATGAGATCCCACCTTTCAGAAAAGTATATTTTGTGGGTACAAAAGGTCCCCCAATCAGTCCTAAATTCAAGCCCAAAGTCTAACAAAAATCTGTCCAGAAAAT
The DNA here is from genome assembly GCA_021015155.1 of Magnolia officinalis. NCBI lineage: Eukaryota > Viridiplantae > Streptophyta > Magnoliopsida > Magnoliales > Magnoliaceae > Magnolia > Magnolia officinalis. Next base: position 4,705,415 of record JAJHSJ010000006.1, on the reverse strand, counting down.
TTCTGGGCAGCAACATGCATGTGAAATAAAATGAGCATAGGAACTAAAATAAGAGGAAATCATCCTATGGAATTTGAGTTGTGGTCCACCTCAGTGGGCCCCACAAATATTCAGACCTAATTCATACCATAAAATTCATTGCATGTGTCCAAAAAGGAGCAAATGGGGTACCTATGTTCATAGAGTGGACAGACATGGGCTTCCACTCTCTTTGGATGGTCTGAATACTTTCAAGCCATAAAGTGGGCCACACACATCTGACAATAATAGATCAACAAAAGAATAGTAAGAATCGTCCACAAGGGAAGGGGCTCCGCCACATTGAGGCACATCCCTTCATCATAAGCCACACATATCACTATATTGATGGGATTACAAGATCTACCCATGCATACATCTTCTAATCAAAATTCAATGGTGGAGATGTCATCTCCACCAAGGATCAAGGGTCTAGATGACCCACAAACTTATAAATCAAAGGAAAATCTCATGATGGGGTCCAGGAGAATGGCCCCATCATGGCAATCATACATGCATAAAGTGGGTTGTTGGCCACACTCATGGAGTCATGTAGGACCTCCACCATTGATTGGTGGGTCCTACACACTCCCAATCAAATAAAAAAGGTTCATGCAAGAGGAAAGGAAAGAAACTAATATCATGAATCACCCACCTTGAATCTTCAAGATTCTCCTATCTCCAAGCTCCTTAAGTTCCAAGGGTTATAGATCATGTTCCAAGGGCTAGATGATGGGGTATTAGAGGGAGAAGGGGCTGAAGAAGAGAAGGAGATGGAAAGAAAGTTGCTGGAAATTTCAGCAATGGAGGGAAATGAGAGGGAGGGAGAGAATAAAGAGAGAGAGAAAGAGAGACCATGATGGGTTTGTAAGAGAATCCATCATTACCATAGGGAGGAGTTTACAAAGTTGTAGGTTAGACTAGGCCTCTTGGTGGTGTTTGTGGTTGGTGGTGTTAGTTCCATGCAATTGTTTAGTGTGTGGGTAGTGTACCTTGAAACTTATGTCAAGGGTGATGGTGGTCCACATGCATTCCACTTAAGTGGGCCACGTGATCAATGGTCATATAATGAAATGTACACAACTTTTGATCTATATATCGGATTTATGCGCGAGACGCGGCGTTGGAACCACGACGACGATGCGGTCGCAATGGCATAGGTCTAGGGTCAATTCGAGTCTGGTTTACATGACCGAACTCAAGGATGACTGCAAACACTATCCAAGGGTCGTGGGTTGCCGGGATTCGACCGGTAGGACCGCGAGACCATGATGAATAAGATGCATACTCATACACACATATGCACACATGCGAACTTGGGTCGGGTCTCATATTGCCAGTAGGTCTTTTCACCTTATGAGAGCCAGACATGTGGTGAAAAAGGCACTCTCGTCGCCCGAAGCGCGCCACGTGTCGGGCGGGGGAGTCGAAGCAGGCGTCGACTCGACTCCTCCTTAAATGCACTTACCACGCAACAAGGTTTTAAAAGGGAGAACGAGACGCAAGTTTCCCATTTTCGCGCACATTTTTCATTTCCGCTTTTTGCTTCCACTATTTTTCCGCCATTTCGCCTTCCGTTTTCGACTTCTGCTCCCACGTTCCGTCTTTTCTTCAGCCACTCCTGCTGCCTCCAGTGAGTTTTTTAACTCTCTCCCTCCCTTTTACTTTTGATTGTGATGGCAATGTAAGAACCTTCGAGCCCCCGGGAGGGAGCTTCAGGTGACGAAGGTGAAGCGAGACATTTTTGGGACATTTCGGAATCACCTTCGCTATTGGCAGAATGGATGTAGATGCCAATGTCGCTTTCCAGCACTCCGAAAGGATGACTGGATCTTCAGCGGAGCGCCCAGTTCCAACTGTTTTATCTCGCAGAGGGTCATTATTGGTGATTGCCCTGGCAGGCCCAATCCTTCCGAGGAGGATGCAGAGGAAGAGGGTGAGACGACCGAAGGAGTTACTGAGTCGGTCGCTGCCCGAAAATTGGCTAGTGCTGCTGAGTCAACAGCTGAGGGAGAGGAGGCCAAGGACGAACAGAAGGGTCCCGTTCCCTCGGTTCTAATCGATGCAGAACTAGACAAGATCAAGGCCGGGTACCATGTCCTGGACTCGGTCATTCTTCACCTCCCTCTTTTGAATGAATTGCCCGACCGCCCTCCTGATGGGATGGTCGCGATTTTCCAAGTCGCTTTGCAGTGCGGCTTGTGTCTCCCCTTCAAGGGATAGCTCGGGATTTGCTTTCCCGACTTCGAATAGCGTCTATGCAGATAGTTCCGAATGGGTGGAGGAACTTGTTCGGATGCACAGTGTTGTGGACTGAGATGGAGCAGCCCCTACTAACCGTCGATGAGTTTCTCTATCTGTTCCAAGTATGGCCGAATCCGTGGTAGCCCCAATGGTATTTTTTGTGTGCTTGGCAGAATAAGGGCGGACCTTTGATAACCGACCCTCCTACTTCTAATAAGCATTGGAGAGATAGATGGTTCTGGGCATGTGGTCGCTGGAAAATTGTCGAGCCTGAGCCCATCAACTCTCGCGTTCATCGGGTGTTCTCCCAAGTAGGTGACTCAGCGTGCGCTTTTTTCTCCATCTTCCCATAATTTTAAATCTTTAAGTCTAACCGCGTATGTTTCGCAGATATTCCCGAGCGAAGGCCGAGTCTCGGAGTCGGCATTCTAGCTCGGATTAAAGATCTGAAGGCGCTGAGTCCGAAGTGAAGGTCTTGGAAGAGGCTTCTCCAACCGGAGCGTCTTTTTGAATCGGGTTTGGACTCGACCTTGACAGGTACTTTCTGGCTACCCTTCTTTATTATCTTTGATTCTTGTTTGACTCGTCATGTGGTTGATGCAGAGATGGCTGAGGCTCGGCCCTTTCTCCATCCACCTTTCAAAATGAAGGTCCCTCCAAGGTCAGAGCCTCGGCCTCCAAAGAGGCCTAAGAAGGTCATGAAGACTAAGGGGCAAACTGCCCCGGCCATCCCGAACATGATAGTTCCTGACTCGGAAGAAGGGGCGGGAGCGGCGAACGCGGTGGCCCCTGAGTTCCAAGGGGCTGCAGAGCCAGGACCTATTTTAAAGTCAACTTTGGAGCAGAGGGAGGAGCAAAGAAGGGAGGAGCCCTCAGGAGGGGAGACGACTCAACAGGAGACGTTGATCTTCCAATGGGCCGTCAAAGACATGCTCCCTTGGGCAATCTCCCATGGGAGCGAAAAGGACTTCGCTACCCTCTTCGAAGATCCCCCGAGGCGGACTCTCTCCCATATGGCGAAGATGATTCTCGAGGCAAGAGCTGAACTTTGCGCTTGCTTTGTTAGTTTCCTCAGGCTTGGCTGACCTTTTGTTTTCCCTTTGCAGTTTGCCCCTTGTGCGCTCAGCGCGTGCTCGGATTTGGCCGACGCTCATAAACGGGATGGGGAGGCGGAAGCACAATTGGCCACTGCTGTGACTCGGCTTAACATAATGACTAGCGACTTAGGGATTGCGAGGAAGGCTGTCGATGAGACCATTGTCGAAAGTGCTCGTTTGGCCTCGCAATTGAAAGAGGCTCAAGAGGAGAGTCGACGGAATCACCAGGCTTTTATCTCCTCTGAAGAGAAGCTGGCTCGACTCAAGACCGAGACTAAGGCTGCCCTTGCTCATGCCAAGGTCCAGGTCGTAGAGGCCTATCTTGAATCCCTTGAGTACTTAGACGAGCGGGACCGCTTGTATCAGGATGGCTATGTCAAGTGCATGGATCTGATGAAGTTGTCCTTCCCCGAACTTGATCTCTCGGGATTCGACGAGAGTGGCTCTGGGTCTGACAGTTCGGATGGAGGGGCAGCTGGGTCGGCTGATGCGGTGGCAGCTGATCTTGAGGTTACTTCCGAGGCTGCTCCTGAGGTGGCGCCAGTGGTTGCTACGAGTGGCGGTAACAATTAAATCCGGGCCACCTCCTGAGTTAGCTCCTAGTGAATCTTGAAGCTAATTTTGGATTGCAAAGCGTCAAGCACTTCAAGCACACCAAGCTTCAGGCCGGGCTCGAGAGCATCTGCAACCGAGAGGGGACATCTCTTATCTCAGCCGACTCGTTTCTGCATTTTTCCTTGTCACTTTATTGATGTAATTCCAAAGTAGGAGCTAATGTAATTCAATGTAAAACTTATACTAATGAATGAATATATTTGATTTTCAAATTCATTTGACTCAGTTTACATGTTTTTCATTCATTGCTCGTCTAATAATCGATTTTAACCAATTGCTCATTGGCCGACCTAGGGATAATATATTTTTAGATGTTCGGTATTCCATGGATGAGGGAGTAATTGCCTAGTTAGATCTTTCAACCGATATGTTCAAGGTTGAATGGTGCTCGAGACAATATAGGGTCCTTCCCAGTTGGGTCCCAGTGTGCCCGCACCAACTTCCTTTGTATTAGGAACATTTTTTGGAGGACCATGTCCCCAGCTTGGAATTGTCTAACTTTGACTCGGACATTGTAGAATCGAGATACTTGTTGTTGCCGAATTGTCATTCGTGGCCGAGTTAACTCCCTTTGTTCTTCCAAGAGGCCAAGTCCGAGAGCCAGCAATTCTTCGTTGTCTCGTTCATTATACGAACTGACTCGAGCAGAAGGCATTCCGATCTCAACTAGAGTAACGGCTTTCGATCCGTATGCAACGGAGAAAGGAGTCTCTCCCGTGGCCGTCCAAGTGGTAGTTTAGTAAGCCCATAGTATTTTAGGAAGTTCCTCAGCCCATGCACTTTTAACTCGGTCGAGTCTAGTTCGGAGATACTGTTTAATGATCTTATTGACTGCCTCGACCTGTCCATTCGTCTGAAGATGATGGGAAGACAAGTAGACATTCCTTATTCTGAGATTGTTGCACATCTCTCGGTATTGCTTGTTGTCGAACTGCTTCCCGTTGTCAGTAATAATGGTCCGAGGTATCCCGAATCGGCAGATGATATTTTTCTAGACAAAATCTGTGATCTTTTGTTCGGTTATCTTAGCCAATGGTTCGGCTTCAGCACACTTCGTGAAGTAATCTACCGTGACAATGGCAAACTTGGTCTGACCTTTCCCTAAAGGGAGCGGTCCGATGATGCCCATCCCCCATTGCGCAAAGGGCCAAGGACCAGCCATACGAGTTAGTTCCTCGGGTGGTTGTCTTGGAATGATTGCGAATCGTTGGCATTTTGTCGCAACTTTGGATGAGCTTGCGAGCATCGTGCTGAATGGTCGGCCAGTAATACCCTTGCCACAAGACCTTGTGCGCAAGCGATCGTCCTCCTGAGTGATTTCTGTAAATCCCCTTGTGAATTTCCCACAGTACATAGTTAGCCTCGTCGTGTCTTAGGCAGTGTAGCAAAGGAGCAAAAAACCCTTTCTTATATAGTACACCGTTGAGTATGGTGTAATGGGAGGCTCGAATTTTCAATCGTCAGGCCTCGGCGCATTCCTTAGGCAACTTTCCATTGTCAAGATATTGGACGATCGGGTCAAGTCAGGTAGGTTTCGAATCGATCGAGTGTACGGTCGAGTTAGGCGGGTTGTCGATGCTCGGCTTAGCGACGTACTCAATTGGGATGAATCTGGGTATATCGTCCTCATCGGCAGAGGCAAGTTTCGCCAATAAGTTGTCTTTAGCGTTTTCTGTTCGGGGGATCCGAGTGACAATACATCGTTGAAAACCGTCGATCAACTCTTTGGTTTTCTTCATATAGGTTTTCAGCTGCTCTTTACGTGTTTGATACACGCTGGTAACCTAGTTGACGATCAACTGTGAGTCACTGAATACATTGAGATGAGTAATACCCATATTGGTTACTAGTCGAAGGCCGAGCAACAGGGCTTCGTATTCTGTTGTATTGTTCGAGGCTTGAAATCCAAGTCTTAAGGCATATTGCATGTAAAGTTTGATCGGGAGTTTCCAAGATGACTCTTGCCCTGCTTGCCTTAGAGTTGGATGAGTCATTCACATAAAGCTGCCAGTGATGTGGGTCGAGCAATGTATCGGGAGCTGCAATCACCGATTGAACGGCTAGCTCATTTACAAGCTCGGTAGGTGGATCGGTTTGCGGGATAACTTCAGCTATGAAGTCGGCCACAGCCTGTCCTTTAATTGCTACCCTCGGCTTGTATTGAATATCAAATTCACTTAGCTCAATTGCCCACTTCGTTAGGCGGCCGGAAGCTTCTGGTTTCTGGAGAATTTGACGTAGTGGGAGGTCAATTACGACGATGATGGTGTGCGGTTGAAAGTATGGCCGAAGTCGTCGTGAAGACACAATTAATACTAGGGCCACTTTCTCCAGAGGTGGATATCGGGTTTCTGCTAGGAGCAGTGCTTTGCTGACATAATACACTGGTAATTGCTTTCATTCATGTTCACATATCAAGGCCGAGCTTACAACTGCGTCGGAGACCGCCAGATACAACAGTAAAGCTTCCCCAGGCTCGGGCTTTGATAGGAGAGGTGGAGATCCGAGATATGACTTCAATTACTAGAATGCCGCCTTACACTCTTCCGTCCAATCTACCATTTGTCATCCCTCCAATTGTTTGAAGAATGGGAGGCATTTATCGGTAGCTCGGGAAAGGAAACAGTTGAGTGCGGCTACCCGCCCAGTCAGTCTCTGTATATCTTTAATCATTTTCGGAGATTCCATGTCAACCAATGTCTTGATCTTCTTCGGATTTGCCTCGATCCCTCGCCGGTGGACAAGGAATCCGAGAAATTTACCCGAACTTACTCCAAAGACACATTTGCTCGGGTTCAACTTCATCTGATACTTGCGAAGGATAAGGAACATTTCTTCTAGGTCAACAATATGATCGGCCGCACGTATACATTTGACAAGCATATCGTCGATGTACATTTCCATGGTTCGACTGATTTGCCGAGAAAACATTTTGTTTACTAACAGCTGGTAGGTTGCTCCTGCATTCTTTAGGCTAAATGGTATCACACGGTAACAGTAAAGACCTTTGTCAGTGACAAAGGTAGTTTTAGATTTATCCGATTAATGCATTACAATTTGATTATACCCAAAATAAGCATTCATAAAACTAAGAAGTTCATGTCCTGCCGTGCTGTCCACCAACCGATCAATCCTCGGAAGAGGAAAGCTGTCCTTCAGGCATGCTTTGTTAAGTCAGTATAGTCAATACAAACTCGCCACTTCCCGTTGGTTTTTTAAATGAGTATGATATTAGCTACCCATTTCGGATAGTATATCTCCTCGATGAATTTAGCCTTGAGGAGCTTGCTGACCTCTTCTTCGATGATGGTGTACCTTTCAGGGCCGAGTAGTCGTTGTTTCTGTCGGATCGGTCGGTAAGTCGAGTCGATATTGAGGCGATGAGTCATCACCGAAGAATCGATCTCGGGCATGTCTTCATGGCTCAGTGCAAATACGTCGGCGTACCGTCGAAGTAGAGATACCAGCTTATCTTTCAGGGGCGACTGCAGAGATGAGCCGTTTCGAACCGTTTTAGACTTGTCTGTCTCGACCAAAGGTATAGGAATGAGATCCTCTACCGGTTGGCCTCGCTCGTGAGTCTTGGCCCGAGGGTTCAGTGATTTAATCGTGGTTACCTCGGCTAGATCTTTTACGGCCGTCGCATAGCAGCGCCTTGCATCCTTTTGGTCACCTTTGACGACTCCTACTCCCGACTTGGTCTAAAATTTCATAGAGAGATGGTACGTCGACACAATAGCCCGGAGGAGGCACAGGGATGGTCGACCGAGGATGGCTTTGTAGACTGATGGTTGATCGACTATCAGAAAGTCGGCCATAACTGTTGCCTGATGCGGGGAATTTCTGGCAGTGAGTGGCAGTGAGATGACTCATTCAGGAAAGATTTATCCACCCGAGAATACGATCAATAAGGTTCGGATTGGCCGTAATGCTGATCGTTCGATGCCCATTTTGTCGAATGCTTAGTGAATAGTACATCCGCAAACGATCCTGTATCAATGAGAATGCGGAATACTTTGCGGTTTGCTATGGTGAGGGTGACGATTAGGGCGTCATCATGTGGGTAATGAATGCCTCGAGCGTCTTCATCAGTAAACGACACGCAGTACTTTTCCGTTTTCCTCTCTTTTGAAGGTCGAGCTAAAATCAGGATCTCGGACTCAGGCCGACTGATGCTCCTTGCGTGATTTTTTCGAGCATTGTTCGAGTCGCCTCCGCCTCAGGGACCACTGATAATGGTTCGGATTTCTTCCATAGGTCAATTGTCTCCTGAGCGTTCTTCTGTCGTCCCGTCCTGGTTCTTTTGACATGCTCTCTGAGTTGGCCTTTTCGGATGAGCCTCTCGATTTCTTCTTTCAAGTGATAGCAATCATTGGTATTGTGCTCATGATCGCGATGATAATGACAATACTTACTCTTATTTCATCGGTTCGGATTGCTCCGGAGCCTATCTGGCCAGTTGATGAATCTTTCGCCCTTGATTTCCATCAATACCTGCTCTTGTGGCTTATTGAGCGGATTGTACGTCGAAAATTTGTGGTCAGGCCGCTTACCCAACCTACGTTCATCGTGGGACCGATTATCCTTACGCTTCTTACCACTGCCAAGTCAACTTCTTTTTTTACTGACTCTTTGGCCGGGGGTTTTGTGTTTTGAGCGGCCTCGCGCAGGATTCGGGTTTCTTCGACGTTCGCATATTTATATTATCGATCCATAAACTCAGCCAGCGTAGTAGGCAGGTTCTTGTCCAAGGATGCAAGGAACGACCTATCTCTGACACCTTGCATGATCGAGTTGAGGGCTGTCTCGTTCGAATGTTTCCGGACTTAGAGCGACTTGAAGTTAAAGCGCTTGATATAATCCTTAAGTAGCTCTCCCTCTTCTGGATTATATTGTTCAAGTGCGTAGATGGCTTTAACATTTTCTTCCCACCAATGAAATTGGTGAGGAAAGCGTCGCTGAGCTCTGTCAACGAGCTAATGAACTTTGGCTTTAACTGTTGGAACCAAAGCGATGCTATATCGGCTAAAGTGAGGGAGAAGGCTCGGAACATCACGGCGTCTGAGACATCGTATAATTTCATATAAGTCTGAAAGGACTCGATGTGCTTGGTTGGATCAGTTTTGCAGGTGAATGGCATGATCTGAGGTAGGCGGAATCGTTCCGATAGTCGAGCTTGCATAATCTCTTCTGTGAACGGGGATGCCTTCGCCTCGGGCCTTGTCTGATTTATATTGCGGTTTTGCTTTATATCTGCAATCTCCTCCTGCACTTCCTTCCGTAAATTTGGAGGTTGGTTTTTCAGGGTTCGTCGCTGTCAGTCGTACCCTCGACCGGGGGCCTACTACGCCTTCTCCGATCTATTTTGTGTCGAAGATCGGTGGCAGGCAGCAAGGCGGTTACAGAAATATGAGAGGGTGCAGGCTCAGCCGGACCCTGGTGTTAGCTTTGGTGAGGAATAGACCGTAGAGCGATGGGCTGAGGATCGATGAATTGTCACGGGGCGTTTGCCCGACCATCGTCCTTCTGGGGCTGCTGAACTTGCTGGCGATGGATCTGTTCAAGCATGTGCTTCATGTAGTTCATGTCGGTCTTGAGTTCCTAGATCTCTTTGTCTAATCGTCCGTTTTCTCGATTCCGTTGAGTGTGCGTGGTCGAAACGAAGGTTGCCGGACGGGCCGGAGAACCTTGTCGATTATCGGGTCGGTTCTGGTCCCCTTGGGCTCCATTTGTACTCGGCGGGCCTTCTGTCGTCGATGGTCCAGTGACAGCGACCTCGTTAGGCTTGTTCTGGACGGTTCTCCTTGTTCTTGCCATTAGAGACTTATTTGAAGCTTTTTGATAGAGCTAGGAAAACGACTTTTCGTATTGCTTCCCTCAGACGGCGCCAAACTGTTGATGTAAAAAACTGGTATGCCCTCCTTAGATCCTTTACCTGCACAGGAAGAAGACAATGGAGACCCTAGCTAGAGCCGGGGACCCTCCGATGCTAAAGTTAGGATTAAGATCGTGTCAAAGGGTTCTAGAGAGAGTTTTTGCATACCTTTCATCATTGAAATCTCTTACATTTATAGGAAGGAGAGGATCCCATTGTGCCAGATTATTTTCTCGATTTCTTGGAGATTCGATGCCAATCCAAATTTGGACTCTAGCTGATCCCGAGAATCTCGGGATCGGGGATATTCTTCCTGGATTTTTGGGAAAGTGTTTCTCTTTACACTGTTTCTTCCTTTCTCGGGCTTGGGCGACTTTATTGGTAAGTGAGTCTCGGCTGGCTTATAGAAGGTTGAGCTACTTGCCCTCTGTCGGATAAGACGAGACTGATCCATAATCGGTGCGTCTTCTTAATCTGATAGCTGACTCTGTAACTGATCTTAGGATGGGTCGGTTTTATGGTCGGTCGTGTGGCTTTTAAGCATTGGGCCTTAGTCGGCTTATTTGGATGCTGCTGCCTCGTTTGTCGAGCCAACTTCGGGCATTTCATAGATTCTTTGCTTTATGACTCAGGACTTTGTAAGCCTCGGTTTGGATTGGCTCTTTGTTATCCGAGCTAAGTCTTTCCTTTAGGCTTTGGGTATGTGTGCCTCGGTCAGGCTTATCGCCTTGGGATCCCGGGCAGTGTCAGTAGAGTTGCTCTATTCCATAGCCGAGTCTCTGGACTTATACTATTTTTTACCAACAATAATAATTATATTAAAGGTCATGATTATTGTCAAGATTATTTTTTATTCTTTTTTAAAAATAAATTCACTAATACATAATTACATACCTAAAATGAGACGACATCATTCTTAGGTGGCTTCCAATCAGGCCCTTAGATTGCAAAACTTAGAAGTTAAAATAATTTATTTTATAATATTTTGTACTTTACTATTATTTATTAATTTATGATCATTTAAAAAAATTATTGGCTTAGAAAGCTTTAGGGTGTCAGCCATCAATGGTGTGGCCCATCAGTTGGACGATCCTGATCACCAAGTAAAGAGCCCCACACATGCCAGTCACGCATTACGGATCCTATCATTTCTCTACTTGAAGAGTGCTGTATAAGGTCATTCATGACATTAAACAGTAATCCGGTATATATTTACTGATTAAAAAGGCATAGAGTCCTGATTCAACACATACGTGTAGGCCCAGATGAGAATAGGTTTGCCTGACCTACGTGCCGTCTAACCAACGCAGTAGCCGAACGTCACGCACGGATCAGATGTCGTATGGGTACAGGAGAGGCTTTGAAATAGTAGTTGCAAGGAATCTTGTTGACTTGGAAGGGTGTAGAAGGGACGAGGATTGTGTCCTCCACGGACTATGTTCTGGCAGGTTCTCTGTGGGGCTCACTGTGATCTATTGGTTTGATCTATTTTAATAAATCATTTTAGGGTTAAAAAAAAAGGCAGATCTAAGGCTAAAGTGGACCACACCACAGCAAGTAGTGGTGATAATGACTCACACTGTTGAAACCTTCCTAAGGTCCACTGTTTTATTTGCTGTCCAACCTGTACACAAGGCCCCGTGGATTAGGATGAAGGGAAAACACAAATATCATAATATCAAAACTTTTGCAGCTATCAAGAAGTTTTCAATGGTGGGCATTCAATCCCCACTGTGTGATCCACTCGAGTTCTGGATTTGCTTAATTTTTGAGCTCATATCCTAAATAGATAGGCAAAATGGATAGACTGATAAAACGTATGGATTACAGTGGGTCCCACAAAGCCCTTGGACTGAGTGAGTCGACTAGGGGAAGGATCCAATTAATCCGCCCCTCTAAAGGAGCTGAGGGAGATGTGTACGAGGGTAGTATTTCCTGACCTTTTTATTTTGCTTACAAGATAGTGTATGAACTGGATAAAGTTAAGGAGAGGTGTGTTATGTGAATGAATTGTAGGGCTGTCAATGGGCCGGGCTGGCCCATCAGGCTTTCGAGCCTGGCTCTGCTCTAGCCGGGCTTGGATTGCAGGATTAGGTCCTCGGGCCGGATCGGGCTTAAAGTCAGAGCCCGTTTTAAAAGCAGGCCTGGGCTACCAGTTCAAAAGCCTCTCTGGCCTACCCCGCCACTTACAAAAGTTAATTTTTCAAATTTCACAGCCGAAGTTGATGTAGTCAGGATGCTGTATGGGGCCCACAGAGATGCATGTGACAAATCTATTCTGTCCATCACTTTTGCAAGACCACAATAGGAAAGTAATCTAAAAATCAGTTAGATCCAACAATCATGTGGGCCATAACAAACAAAACAACGCTGATTGAAGGCCCACCATTGGAAACATTTTGGGTGGATAGAAGTTATGTAGCAGTCTGATTTTGTACCTACAGTTTATCTGAGTGGTAATAACCCTATAAATGGCTTGGACGACATATAAACATCAAGATCAACTTCAGCAAGGTTTCACTGGTGGATATTTCTGGCCTAACTAATTTATTTGGTGTGGCTGGCATGAGTTTTGGATCAGCATGATTTCTTCAAGGACATCTTTGAGGCCCTCCATAGCTTCTGAGAGGAACTTCCTGTGGTGTGCCCTACGGCTCAGCAGGCACCACTCCGGGACAGATTAAGTGCAGCTGGGGTCCGGCCACCTCGATGTATGTATATTCTATATTCACGTCATCTATTCATTTTGTGGCATGAGCCCAAAAATAAAACAGATCCCATTCTTATATCAACCATGGAAATAGTAGTAATTTACTTCAAAACTTCTTATGTGCCACAAAAGTTTTAGATCAAGCTGATATTTGTTTTTTCCCCTTCATCTAGCTTGGGTGGAGAGTGTATTAGGTGAGACCCTGGCCTCACTCAAGGTAGTGTGGCCCTTACTATGGGGTACCATTAGGTCCACCTTGATGTATATATTATGTATCCACAACGTCTGTATGTTTTTCCAATCATTTTAAGGCATTATCCTAAAAATGAAGTAGATCTAATTATCCGGTGGACTGTACCATAAGAAACAGTGGTGATTGAATGTCCTACCATTAAAAACTTTTTAGGGCATACCTTAATGTATCCATAGTGTTTATTTACCATTCAATTTGTTGATAAGGTTACTTAAGCCTTGATGAAGGGGAAACAATATCAGCTTGATCTAAAACTTTAATTTGTAGCTCATTAATGGTCAATCACTAGTTTCTTATGGTATGGTCCACCTGATACTTGGATCTGCTTCATTTTTGGAATAATGCCCAAAAATGATATGGAAAAATGGATGGATGGCATGCATACATAATACATACATCAAGGTGGGCCCCATGGTAACCCCATGACGAGGGTCACACCGTCTTAGGAGAGGCCAGGATCTCATCTAATCCGCTGTTCTTTTTGTGACCTCATCAACAGGTTGGATGGTAAATAAACATTACATTAGGGCCAAGGAAGTTTTTAATGGTAGGATATTCCATTATTTCTTATAGTATGGTCCCACCTGAGATTTGGATCTGCTTCATTTTTTAGCTCTTGGCCTAAAATGCTTTGCTAAAACAGATGGACAACCTGATATATAATACATACATTAAGGCGAGCCCTATGGTAAGGCTGCACCATCTTGGGAGAGAGCATATTAGGTGAGCCCTTGCCCCACCCAAGAGTGTTCGGCCCTTACCGTGGGGCTCACCTTGATGTATGTATTCTGTATCCATGTTGTTCATTTATTTTTCCATATCATTTTAGAAAATGATCCCAAAAATGAAGAAGATCAAATTTCAAGTGGACCATGCTTTAGGAAATAGTGGTGATTGAACACCCTATCATTAATAAAAACTTCTTAGGGCGCACCTTAATGTTTCTATAGTATTTATTTGCCATCTAATCCATTGATAAGATTATGTAAACTTGGATGAAGGGACAAAGCAAATATCATCTTGATCCAAAATTAACTTCTGTGGCCCATTAATTGTTAATCACCATTTTTTCCTATGGTATGGTCCACCTTACATTTAGATATGCTTCATTTTTTAGAAAATTCCCTAAAATGACCAGAAAAACGGACGGATGGAGTGGATATAGAATACACACATTAAGATGGGCCCCATGGGTAAGGGCTGCACCATATTGGGTGAGGCCGGGGTCTCATCTAATCCGCTCCACTTGAGTGAGGCCGGACCGCATCTAGTCTCCGTTCCCTTTGGCCAGGGGCAGTGCCCCATCCACGACCCATTGCTTTACTTGCTTTTTCTTAGCCACTATTTCTTGGTCCATCATTGTACTATTCCTCACGTAAGTTCATTCGCTGGAAAGCCAACAAAAGAAAGGTCCCATTGCATTTTACCGTTTTACTTTGAACTTGGACATTCACGGTAAGATTTGTATTATTAAGGCTAACGGATCCTCTTTATTGAAGGCATATAAAGAAAATAAAAAATGAAAATACATGTCCATTTCTAATAAGAAATTATATGTGTTGATGCTAGAATCTGGATCACCCTCGCCGATCTCGCCAAACACTCACGCTGAGCCCTGTAAGCCTGCACAGGAGAAAGACAAAGGAGACTCTGGCTAGAGCAGGAGACCCTTCGATGCTAAAGTCAGGCTAGGAATCTGGGTCTAAGTAGTATGACTGGGGCTTAGGGCGTGAGATCTTGTGTACCTGTTTCAATGTATATGTCTCTTATTTATACCTTTTGATCGAAGTAACTGTGCCCATCATTCTCGGCATGATTTCTAACAACAGGAGAGAGCAACACACACACGAATGTTGGCTGTTACCCGAAAATCATGTGCCGGATTTTACTCCATGTGTGTGTTACTGGAGCTGATTCCTGAGTATGACCATAGGCTCCATCTCCGTCTAAGTCGATCTTATAGTCTAAGTCCGTCTTCTAACGGTTCAAACCCATATGCAGGTCAAGCCTGGCCATTGGTCAGCAAAGATCGGGTCGAAGCCAACAATGGGGATGTGTAATGGCTTCTTCCAGGTTTCATGTGAAAGCTCTACAAAAGAACTTAGAGTCTGAACTTTGGTTACTACCAGACCGGGTTAGACGAGCGGTCATTAACGAACCGAGGTTCGTCTCATCGGCCTTAGTCGTCCGGCCTGTTTCTGCGAGTCTGCTCAACTGGCCGAGTCGCCCTTTCCTCAACTGGAGTAGGAGGTATTCCTGCCTAGGCATGCCCACTCAATCAGCTGAGCCGAGTACATCTCTTCCGAGGTCGGCCCGTATTTTCCCATAACAATATGCATTTCTTTTTTAGTGTTTGAGAGGGTAGAATAGGTGAGACCACGGCCTCGCCCAAAGATGGTGCAACCCTTACTCTTTGGCCCACCTTGATATATGTATTATGTATCCATGCCATGCATTCATTTTTCCATATCATTTTCAGGCATTGTCTAAAAAATGAAGCATATTCAATTATCAGGTGGACCATACCATAAGAAACCATATATGGTGATTGACCATTAATGAGCTGCAAAAGTTTTGGATCAAGTTGATATTTGTTTTCCCCTTCATTCAGACTTATGTGACTTTATCAACCAATTGGATGGTAAATAAACACTACAAAAGGGATTGGAGTTAAGCTCTTGTATACTAAGGATGTGCAAGTGTATTCCATGGGCTCATACTTGTGTATCCTAAAGTGCTAAGGAGACGGGCAACTAAGAATAGTGGATGAATGAGAACAAAAAAGATGGATGTGCAAGTGTGTGGGATGTTATATTAATATACTATTGTTGCCAAGCAGCAGCGCGGGTCAGATAAATCTATCCTGACTCAGTCACTTGTTGAAGTGAAAATATAATTAGGTGAAAATACAACGTACATATGAGATGCTATGTTGATAATGAGCAGGGAGTTGAGAAGGGAATGGGTGTTACCTAATGCTTAACATGGTTTGGATGAAGCTAGCCAAGATGGATAGTTGTTTTTCAAATATCAGATGGAGTGGTTCGGATTGGAGTTTTATTCACTCTGGGGTTAGAAAGTATGCTAGGTTGACCAAGGTTGACATGGGTTGGAGTCATTTCCTCCTACTCTCTCCCTCTCTTGGTAGAGGGAAGGAAACTTTCTAAGGGATTTAGGGGATAGGATGGTTTTTCTTAATGTTTTTTTAATACCTTAGAATGAAAGGGAAGAAGGCTATTTATAGCCTCTTGACTTAGTTTTTCAATAATTTCTGAGAAAGTCGAGGGTAAAAATGGGTTCAATGGACTGAATTTAAGATCGCCATGTGGTGAGATCTCAACAGTTAAATGGGGTAAGATGATAATTTTGACTCAAAGGAAAGACAACCGAGATATTTCGCATTTTCATATGATTCCATATAGTTTCGAAATAGCATTCATGCTTTGTACCCTCTTATGCCAAGGTAAAAGAGCTGCCACATGGCGGGTAATGCCTTTGGCACAGCTGGCTACGTGGCCTACTCCTTACTTTGGCAGGGGGTGCAGCCCTATTGTACATGTCCATATGAGTTTACTTTGATGGGGTGTGATTTGACTGGGTGAGTGTACTGATTTGAGTTGACTGGATTATTAATTGGGTTTAGCTGGGTTTATCTCACAGAATTGATTGGAATTGGGCTGACTATACTTGTATTTTAGAAGTTATTCACCAGTGGGAATAAGCATTTTTCTTATGTAATTTGCCCTGATCAGTAACCGGACGAGATTTTGGTAACAAAGCTCAGAGGAGAAAAACACATCACACAGGCTCATCCAATATTTATTATTGGAAAACGTAAGCAGACATAACAACTTGCATATGGTACTGTCTGCAGGGCATTCCTGCAGTACGGTCACATAAGCTCATACACATACATACACACCTACACAACCCTATGAAAAACAGATCGTAATATCAACCAGCTATTGTCGACTCGTCCAAATCAGCTTGAACTCTTGTTCAGTGCTACGGTTCATGATTGAAATTAAAGGACGACTGTCCTGATGCTTGGCCAGTCGCAACTCGACTCAGGACCAAATGAGTCAATCCGAGTCACCGAGTCATGAATCTTTAAGTCAAGCTCTTTATTACTGACGTAACCTTAATCTTATGGGAGTGAGATGATGGGTCCCATTCCCACTACAGTCGCAAGTAGTCTTATCTAAGCCGTCCAATCAGTCTTGATAAGATCGATGTGGATCCCGCCAATGTTGACTTCCCCGACTTTTGGGACCAAGCTCACGACCACTTTCTCCGAGCCTTCAGCATCAATATCTTCTATCAACTTCGATATACCCAATTTCAGGCTGAATTTATTTTTCTCTGCATCACCCTTTTTATGAATGTGGAAGTGGGGCAGTTTCATAAAGCTCCCTGCAGACTCTCCTGGGTCAGGTCCCACAAAATCCCCTCCATAAGGGGCTGCCACGTACACCTCAAACGTGACGGTGCCCATTGTGGGGGATCTCTATGCCGTCAATCACGAGGACCTCCACCTCATCCTCTTTCTCGCCCTTGGTTCGGGACTTCTTGGGCCTCTGCACAAGGGCCCTGATGGTCGAATCCAGGGGTCTTGGGTCGGGTCCGAACTCGGATACCTGGACCAACGAGACACTGGATCTGGGTTTGGCCTTGGCCTTTTTCTTCTTGATGCTGCTGCTATCAGCCCATGGAAGTTCCACGTCTTCATAAGTGTACCGGAGTTTCTGCGGATTGAGACAGTCTGCTACCTGTTGCGTTCATTTGTTAGTCAATGCATGAATTACACATACAACTAGTTGGACGGGCAGCGGATAAACATAAATATATAAAGTGGGATGGTTTTACTTTTAACCAGGACCTTTATGATGGGACAAACCTTTTGGAAAGGTTGAATGTGGTGCAAACATGACACGTCAGCAATTATAGACTGATTTTGTTTTTAGATCTTCTGATTAAAATTTATGTTTTTGCTAGCTAGACAAAGAGGGAGGTTCGTACTCCTTAACCAGACACGTGGTTGATCAGGAAGTGAATCTGATCCATCCATATAGTGAGTCCTATTCAAAGATTGATTGTGGTTGAAAATTTCACCTATGGAGGATACCAGTGGTCAGATTCTCCTGTTACATCCAATTTCATCACAACCATCTATTTTAAGGCCATTGTGGACATAGATACGATTGCCAGGCCATTCAAGGTGATCCATAGCTCCAGTGGTAGACTAAGTGAAAGATACCTCGTTTCAACACTTGAGGTCTTAGCATCGATCCCTAGTGGGGTCATATTTGAGATAAGTAACCAATGCACATTAAGGCCCGCTTGGATACCACCAAATAAGTTACTTTTTCTACTTGATGCAGTTGATAAAATAGCTTATTTGAGATAAGTAAGTTTGGTTTAAAAAGTGCTTAATTAATCACTTCAGCTTAATAAGTAGAAATAAGATAAGCTACTTGAGCATAAGTAACATATCTTAACTAACTTACTGTCCAAACGCCCCTGAATGTCAGCTTTAGTCAATAACATGTAACCGTGAAAATTTTCAGACAATACCTCTGGCCTAAAAAGCAGGCATTAATACCGGGCCACCAAACACATATGGGGCCATAAGAGGAATGGCCTAGATCTATGGACAATGGCATGAGATGTAATACACTACCCACAGCACCCTACCTCGGTGGAGCCCACTCTGTTGTGTGCGTGACTGTGACATCTACTCCGTCCATCAGGTTAGCCCTTACATTTTATATCCACGGAATAAAAATCAGCTCATCCACACTCAGGTAGGCTACAGTACAAAAACGAAGGAATGAGAGTCCAATACTAGGGTTTTGTTTGAGGTCCACCATAGTGTTTAGTTTTCATCCAACCATTCAATCTGGCAGATACTCCAAAAACTAGCCTGATCTGAACCTTGAACAGGTCTCAGTGAGGGATCTTAGAAATTTTAAGCATAATCTCACATTGATTCCCATCCAGTGGCCATCGGAGTTTTAGATCAGGCTGGTTATCGGATGTACTATGGAATCGAGACGGTGCAACAGATGTACAGAGTGGATATAACATTCACAAAAAGAAGGCCCCACCGGGAGCAGTTGTTTTTCAGTAGAGTGTCTCAATTGGTTCCCAGTATAGTTGATTAACTCGCTCGACTTTCATGAATACTGAACAGACTACAAATATTGTAGAGTCTCGGTGAGCAGTGTCGAGAGTTTTGCCGAGTTAAATAGAGTTTTTCCGAGTTTACTTCTAGATTCGTCGAATTGAGACGAGCCAACTGAGTCTTGAACGAGTCATGACCCAATCTGGTAATTTCGAGCCGAATCGGCTGTTTTTTTTTTTTTTTTTTTTTTTTTTTTTTTTTTCCTGAGTTTTCAAATATAGACTTGGCGAGAGAGAGAGAGAGAGATTGGGGGGGGGGGGGGGGGGGGGGGGGGGTGGTGTGATTTCGCATTTTTACCTTGACTTTGACCAACTGTTTGTTCTCGTCGAAGAAGATGAAGGATGAGTTGAGCCAGTCGGGATCGTTGAAGTCGACTTTATTTCCTCGCTTCTGCCTATAGATGTGCCACATCCTGTCCACGTTCGAATGGTGGCAGTAGAAAAGCGGGTCGTAACCCGCCGTGGAGAAGTTGCCCATGTTCGAGTTT
This sequence comes from Magnolia officinalis, assembly GCA_021015155.1. NCBI lineage: Eukaryota > Viridiplantae > Streptophyta > Magnoliopsida > Magnoliales > Magnoliaceae > Magnolia > Magnolia officinalis. The sequence goes on along the minus strand of JAJHSJ010000006.1, from coordinate 4,685,932 downwards.
GGAAACTCGGGCAGCCCTACGAACTGGTGCATCGCGTTATGTATCGACTCAATCCGCCCCATCGTCTTTCCCATGGAGGCCTCCTCGCCCGCCCTCACCCGATCTCCCAGGAACAGCTCCGGCAGCGGCAGAGACTCCGTAAATGCCTTGTTCATCTCATTCAGGTTCTTCCCCTTCAGTTCATCGTCGGTGTGCGGGCTCTCAGTTGTAGGGCTGTATTGGTAGTCCAGCACCTTCGATAGGTTAGCCAGGTTGCGCAACTCGTCGTTGAGCGGCCCCTCTTTTAGAAAAATGGGCGGGATCGTCATTCCGTCAGGCGAGTCCCAGTTCCAGAATGGGAGGGCGAATGTCTCGTCACCGATCAGCTTCCCGAGGATCCTCTCATGGAAGTGGATGTAGTAGCGGTGCCACGGCAGGAATATCCAGTTGAAGTGGACTTGCATCGGGACGTCGAACCCCACCTGGTCGTACGCTTCGTTGCAGTACTGGCAGTGCACCTTGGCCTGCTGCTCCAAGCTCCAAGGGTCGGATGAATCGAGCGCTCTCATGCGTTTATAGGCTTCCTTGTACTTGGCCAGGTCATCAGCATCCAACAGGTGTGCGGGTTTCCGAATGCGCAGTGGCGTGGAAGATGTCGGGAACTTGTAATCGACGATCTTGCTGTTGTCGGTGTAAGGCGGGCAACACTTGACCCATAAAGGTTCGGTTTCTGATCCAGCATTGGCGGTTTGGCACTTGGATAGGTCTGGTGGTTGCACCGGAGCAGCGAAGGCTGTATTCTCGCGGCCGAGGGCGGCAGCACCATACAGACCTCCCAACGTTCCAAGGAGAACATTTCTTCTGTCCAACCTCAGAATGGACTCTTTGTCGCCACCATTATCATATGCACTAGCATTAGTAGCATTAGTACTAGCGCCAGAGGCTGAGGGAGAAAAGTAAGTGGGTGCTCGAACAGCTTTTCGAGGGTGGCGGGAATGGTGGTGGTGGAAGGGAGAGGCTGTGGTTGCAAGAAATGAGAGGGAGGACGACATGATTGGGGTCTTAGTACTTAGTGTTGCTTTGTTGAGAATGAGAGTGACCGACTCCTCTCTTATATAGAGAAAAAGGTCGAGAGGGAGGGGGTTTATCACTTCGAGTTACTGCATGCATGACCGCACCGCTCCTGCACGTGCGTGAATATCACGCACACGATCCACGCACATGCACTCAATCATAATACACGTGTTACATATTTTACAACTATTGGAAACGGGGATTGAACGCCTACCACCCTAAACTTCGTGAGGCTAATAGAAGTTTTGGATCAAGCTGAGATTTGTGTTTTCCCTTGGTGGATGTCTATGTGACATTATGAACATATTGGATGGCAAATAAACATCACAATGAATGAATACCGCTTTCAATGGTTGTACGTTAAAGCACAACGGTTTCCTATAGCACGATGCACCTAAGGTTCAGGTCTGCATCATTTTTTAGTTAATGCCTTAAAAGGAGGACATGCCAAAAGGGCTGGCATGGATATGACCCCGCAGTAAAAGCCGTACCTTCTTAGTTGAGACCAGGGCCGTGCGTCCACATGGAACTCTGTGATCAAGTCATTTCAGGACCGAGCTTTGCGTTGCTATGGGCAGTCGTACTCAATCCACACCCAATTACATCACTCGCGTTCCATTGCTTTAACGGAGGCAATCAGGTGCGCCCCTACCCTCACCCAAGAAGGCACAATCCTTACCATGGCCCACCCTTATATGTGTATTCTATATCCATATGTTTTTTAGGACCATTGTAGGGCATGGTCCTAAAAATGAAGCAGATCGAATTCTGAGATGGACCATGTCACAGGAAACGGTGGTGATTGACCATAATTAATGGGCAACATAAATTTTGGATCAAGCTAGCTGATATTTATTTTCCACTGCGTTCGGGTCTTTGTGACCTTATCAACAGGATAAATGGTGGTAGAGCATACAACCACATCCATATGAGATTTGGGTCTCTCTTATTTTCGGCTTCAAGGTATAAAATGATTCGGCAAAAAGGATAGACTTTTTGAGTAAGAATACATACATCAAGGTGGGCCATCCATAAGGCCTGCACCTAATCCGCCCCTTGCTTTACTTGCTTTCTCAGCCACAGTCTCTTCCATTGGCTATTTCATAATTGATGATCGATTCCCCACATGCCAAGTCTGGCTTATCTTCCATTCACCAACTCAACGGACCGAATTGCATGTGACCCCGCCACCGGAAGTCATGTGGGACCAACAACGGTGCTTGTGAGAAATCCACTCCGTCCATCAGTTTCTCGAGATCACAATAAGACATAAGTCCAAAAATCAGGTACATTCAAATTCAGATGCCACAGCACACTAGACAGACAGCAAAAACAGACACCTCCACCATTGAAACCTTCCCAGAGCCAATGTTTATATGCCATCCAAACCGTTCATAGGGTTAATAGCAGTCATATAAACTGTAGTCACAAATATTATACTAATACAAAACTTCTGTAGCCAACACAAAGTTCCCAATGGTGGGTATTTATTCTCTACTGTTTCACGTGGTGTGGCCCACCTGAGTTTTAAATCTGCCTAATTTTTCCCTCATTTTCTGTTGTAATCTTGAGAAACTGATGGATGGATTGGAATTGTCACGGGTATCTCTATGGGCCCCATATAGTTGCCGACCCTGTGGGGCACATGCATGCATGCAATTTGCGTCCCGACTGAAGCAGCTTATACGACGAGGCTCACTCTGTACAGTGGAAAGATCCCATTGCATTATTTCATCCCTTTGATAATTAGCATGAACATTTCACCGTACAATTTGTATTATTAAAGGCTTAAAAATAGTGAAACCAATATTCTTTTGTGTTCCTCTCTTTTTTTGGAATCCTAGGTAACCTGTCAAATAAAGTGTTCGCTTGCTTTAAAACGTTAGAGTCCATTGCAATATGCCATGTTTTACTCGTGTAGACCCTTCATTACCAGCTTGTCCCATTAGTTAATAGTAATTATATAGAGGGTTTTTACTTAAATAAAAATTCCTCAAGTTGATATTCCAAGAACATGTGTGGACTTTTCATATGTACTGAAACATTCGTACGGTAGTATGGATGGTAGTTAAAAAGTCTAATTTACCAAAGAATTAGATGACCTCACCAAGAGTTGAGGATGGTTAAGATTATAAAAATTGGATGTTATGTGGATCCTAACTTGATGAGGTTTTGAAATCTAATTCCATCACTTAATTTTATGTGTAAATCTCAAAACCTAGATATGATTCAAGTGATCGATACGATTGGAAACAATGTACCTGATACCCACCTTCCAAATTGATTCCATTAGTGTGTCCAACATTAAGGGCTCGTTTGGTATCTCTAATCTAATTCAGTACGTGGGGCCCGATCAATGTGGATCATCCATCATGTGGGGCCACACTATGATGTGAGCCATCCATCATGTGGGCCTACCTTTGATGTGACTACGCAGTATGTGGGCTCACCTTGATGTGAACCATTCACCATGTGGGCCCCTAGCTACTTTCAATATGGGCCGTTCATCATGTGGGTCTACCGGGCCTATCTCAGAGAGATTGTAAAGGGAAGAGAAGAGGGCAATATAAAAATTATTTAGAAAATTAAGTTTAAGGACAAACTTATCCAAAGATTAGTAAAAAATGTCTACCCCTTAAGCTAAATAAACTTTCAGGCCGGTTTGATTTTCCATGATATGGGTAAATCCTGGTAAATAAGTAATTATTACTTTTTCACGTTATTTGAAAATGTGAGAGTAATTCCACCTCGAAAATCGATATAAATGTGTTGACTTAAATATGCAGACCCCATCGTAATGTATATGATATATCCTCACCGTCCATCTATTTTATTAGAACATTTTGGGGCATGAGATGAAAAATGAGACACATCCAACACTCAAATGGCCAACATGAAAGGAAATAGTGGCCTTAATACGTCCACCGTTGAAAGTTATTTCCTTTACTGGGGCTCACATTGAGGTTTTTTGATCATCTAACCCGTTCATAGGGTCACATAGACATATATAAGAGGAAAACATAAATATCAACTTAATTCTAAACTTTTAAGGGCCCTAAGAAGTTTTTAATGGTGAGTGTTTGATTCCTACTATTTTTTGCGGTGTGGTCCACTTGAGCTTTGAATCTAACTCATTTTTTTTAACGCATGCCCTAAATTCAGCTGGAATAACAAATATGAGTAGTGTGGATAATTCACATACATCACAATGGGCCCCACATTGATTTTGTAAATTTCTTGATTAAGTGTTAAAAAATAAGTTGTCACATCAGCATTGGGAAAGAGGTGCTAATTACCTAGGTAAATAATTATTTCCCATTTACTTGGTAATTACATTTTAGCCGAAAATTCAAATAAGCCCTTAAAAATAAGAACCTCTCCATCACTCTTTTCTTGAAAAAATAAAATAAAAATTTTTAACTAGTTAAAAAAAAAAAGTAATATAATTAGAATTTCATTGAATAGTCTACTTTCAAAATAAGAATTTTTTTTTTTTTTAATAAAAAAATTAGAATAAGCAAATTATCTCCTAGCACTAGAGAAGCCGAACAATGTTTTCTTTTTTTTTTTTGTTGGCATCTAATAGTTTGAGCCGATTTCCCATAATAAACACGGTGGGCTTTTTAGAGAATGAACATAGGATATTTCTCTCCAAACTGTTTCCCTTGTCGTGGCTCATCTGGATTACAGGTTCACTTTAATCTTTTGGTCATGGCCCTAACATGGGTTTACATATATAACGGTTGAAATGGATTTCGCATGCTCAGTGGACCCACAAAAAATCTCCCAGGCGTCCCTCGCCAAGGTGTTAGATGAGATTTTCGGAAGGGAATTGGCTGCAACACCCGCCACGTACGGGATATCTTGTAGTACGACGTGGACCAGGCTCTCAGGGCCCATCATAATGTATATGTTTTATCCATGGTGTTCGTCCATTTCGCCAGCTCGTTCTAGGGCATAAGCCCTATAATAAAGCATATCCAAAGTTGAAGTGGACAACATCACAGAAAAACGGTGGTGGAAATTGAACGGTAAGGTTGAAACCTTTAGACCCATCCTGTTTGCCATCCTACTTATTTATAAGGTAAGGTCACACATACTCTGTGAAGGGAAGATATAAACATAAGTTCAATAATTAGAATTAAAGAAAAAAAAAAACCTATGTAGCGCTATGATGTCTTCAATTATGTTCATTAATTTAATCTCCACAGTTTTGTGGCATGGCCTACTTGAAGCTTAGATCTGTATTATTTTTGGGCTCATGCCCTGAAGTGATCTGGCAAAAGGGTCCAATAGCCCGATCAAACAAATACATCATAGTGGCCCTATAGAGCTTAGGCCACGTTGTGGCACATGGCACAAAGATATCTTTGTGGCCGGTGCTGTAGGCAATCCGCTTCCCATATTTCCTTCGGAAGTGGATTGCGTACTGAGTAAACTGTTGGGCCCACTATAATTTATATATTTTATCCACTCAGTTCATCCATTTTACCTGATAATTTTATGGCTTGAGCCCAAAATTAAAGCATATCTAAAGCTCAAGTGGATCACATCATAAGAAACGGTGTGAATTGAACATCCACAGTTAAAAAATTATTGAGGGCCACAGAAGTTCCGGATCAAGCTGATATTTGTGTTTTCCTTTCATCCATGTCTTTGATCTTATAAACAGGTTTGGATGACAAATAGCAGCACTATAAATGAGCCCTAGGAAGGACGACAGACCGAAAGACAACCCATGGAAGAAATTCGGACGATTATCGGCGGTCCGCGAGGCGGGGGCGATTCAAACAACGCTCGGAGGAATCATGCGAGGAAGCTTAATCAGCCCGAGTCCGAGCTCTTGATTATAGACCGACCTGCGAAAGAAAAAAGAAGGACGAAATATTGCGTCACGTTCACAGAGGAAGATGCCCGAGGGATCCATCACCCTCACGACGACGCGCTAATTGTCACCTTGACTATCGCCAACAGGAGAGTATTCCGAATACTCGTTGATACGGGGTCATCTGCAGACGTACTATTTACTCAGGCGTTCGATAAAATGGGAGTGGAACGATCCACGCTACGTCCCGTTCGAACCCCATTAATCGGTTTTTCCGGGGGACAAGTGCTGCCCGAGGGGATTGTCTCATTACCGCTCACCGCTGGCAGTGCCCCGAATCAGAAGACGATGATGATTGATTTTTTGGTCGTCGATCAGCCTTCGGTATACAACGCCATACTCGGCCGACCTTCTTTAAGTCTTCTGCAGGCCGTAGTATCCACATATCATCTTTCACTGAAATTCCCGACTGACTCGGGAGTAGGAGTTGTGAAAGGGGACCAGCAAGATGCGAGACGATGTTACATGGTAGCTGTAAAAGGGTCTGCCGACGGAAAGTCGGTCAACGTTTCAACGATTGAATCGTTAGACCCACGGGGTGAAGGACATGAACGAGGGCGGCCGATTGAAGATCTTATTTCAATTCCCTTGCTCGAAACAGACGAGTCCAAGACAGTGCAAATTGGCTCATCCTTACGACCCCCCTTGAAAGAAAAATTGATAGCCCTGCTGCGTAGGTATGCCGACATATTCGCCTGGAGTCATGTAGATATGCCCGGAATTGATCCGTCTGTAATTACTCACCAACTCAACATCGATCCGTCTTATCGACCGATCCGGCAGAAGCGGCGACCGCTCGGACCCGAACGATATGCCGTCATCGAAGAAGAAGTCAGCAAGCTCCTCCAAGCTAGCTTTGTCGAGGAGATACAATATCTGGAATGGGTCGCGAATGTCGTACTCGTAAAGAAACCCAACGGGAAGTGGCGAGTCTGTATTGATTATACTGACGTAAATAAAGCCTGCCCGAAGGATAGCTTTCCGCTCCCGAGGATAGATCAGTTAGTTGATAGTACCGCTGGACATGAGCTTCTCAGTTTCATGGACGCGTATTCAGGGTATAATCAAATTGTAATGCATGAAACAGATAAATCAAAAACAACCTTTGTCACTGACAAAGGTCTTTACTGCTACCGAGTGATGCCATTTGGTTTGAAGAATGCCGGCGCAACCTACCAAAGATTAGTTAACAGAATCTTTGCTCGGTTGATAGGTCGCACCATGGAAGTATACATCGACGACATGCTCGTCAAAAGTGTACACGCGGAAGACCATGTAGACGATTTGGAGGAGATGTTCCTCATCTTACGGGAATTCCGGATGAAGTTGAATCCGAATAAATGTGCCTTCGGGGTAAGCTCTGGAAAGTTCCTCGGATTCTTGGTCAGTCAGCGAGGGATAGAGGCGAACCCAGAAAAAATAAAAGCTTTGCTCGATATGGAATCTCCTAAAACCATCAAAGATGTCCAAAGGTTAACCGGACGAGTTGCAGCACTAAATCGGTTCTTATCCAAAGCCACGGATAAATGTCTTCCCTTCTTCAAACAGTTGAAGGGTCGACAGGCCATGGATTGGACGGAAGAATGTGAAGCGGCGTTTCAGCAATTAAAATCATACCTCGGATCCCCACCTCTCCTGTCAAAACCCGAACTAGGGGAGTCTCTGCTCCTCTACTTAGCGGTATCCGAGGCGGCAGTTAGTTCGGCCCTTATTCGAGAATCCGAAGGAAAGCAGCTGCCGGTTATTATGTTAGCAAAGCATTACTGCCTGCAGAAACCAGATACCCACATTTGGAAAAAGTAGCGTTGGGTCTAATAACTTCTTCCCGCCGACTTCGACCGTATTTCCATGCCCACACCATCATCGTGATTACTGATCTTCCACTCCGCCATGTTCTGCAAAAACCAGAGGCATCTGGCCGACTCACGAAATGGGCGATCGAACTGAGCGAGTTCGACATTCAATTCAGACCGAAAGCGGCTGTCAAAGGACAAGCCGTGGCAGATTTTATTGCGGAGGCAACGCCGTCAAACGACCTCTCAGTCAACACTAGGCCCGAGAATACTGCAGTTCCGATATGCCCTGTTACATGGAAATTATTTGTCGACGGATCTTCCACCTCTAAGGCAAGTGGGGCCGGAATAGTACTGGAAACCCCCGATCGCACATATATGCAGTATGCCTTACGACTTGGATTCCAGGCGACAAACAATACGGCGGAATATGAAGCATTGTTGCTCGGCCTCCGACTCGCAGCTAGCATGGGAGTTACGCACCTAAACGTGTTCAGTGATTCTCAGTTGGTCGTTAATCAAGTTACCGGTGTATATCAGACACGGAAAGATCAATTAAAGGCGTATATGGAAAAAGCGAAAGAAATGATCAGCGGATTTCAGCTCTGCCTTGTTACTCGGATCCCTCGTACGGAAAACAGTAAGGCCGATCTATTAGCCAAGCTCGCCTCTGCCGATGAAGATGACATACCCCGGTCTGTTCCTATCGAATTCGTTGCTGAACCGAGTATAAACGAACCATTTAGCTCGGTCGTCAACACAATCGATTCAGAGCCTTCCTGGGCCGATCCAATCATTCAATATCTTGGTAATGGTAAGCTGCCTGAAGATCGCACTGAGGCTCGACGAATTAAAATCCGTGCCTCCCGTTATACCATGCTTAACGGGACCCTATACAAAAAAGGATTCTACGCCCCATTGTTGCGGTGCCTCAAACCCAGCGAGGCAAATTATGTGTTAGGCGAAATCCATGAGGGAATCTGCGGAAATCACTCTGGAGGGCGATCTCTCGCCCATAAGGTTTTACGACAGGGATATTATTGGCCTACGATCCAACACGACGCTCATAAACTCGTCCGAAGATGCGACAAATGTCAAAGGTTCGCGGCTATTCCGAGGCAAGCTCCCGAGACATTAACGCCGATGACTGGTCCTTGGCCCTTTGCACAGTGGGGGATCGACATTATAGGCCCACTACCAATGGGAAAAGGTCAGACCAAGTTTGCTGTGGTAGCAGTAGACTACTTCACAAAGTGGGCCGAGGCAGAACCGTTGGCAAAAATAACCGAGCAGAAGATCATAGATTTTGTATGGAAGAATATAATCTGTCGGTTCGGAGTACCCCGCACCATCGTCACCGATAATGGAAGGCAGTTTGATAATAGAAGTTTTCGTGAAATGTGCGCCAACCTCGGAATCAGAAACGCATATTCCTCCCCTCATCATCCTCAAACTAATGGGCAGGTTGAGGCAGTCAACAAAATCATCAAGCAACATCTCCGGACCAAGCTTGACCGGGCCAAAGGAACGTGGGCCGAAGAACTCCCGAAAATTCTTTGGGCCTATCGGACTACGGCTCGGACCGCGACAGGAGAAACTCCTTTCTCACTCGCCTACGGCTCGGAAGCCGTCACACCCGTTGAAATCGGATTACCGTCGGCCCGAGTCATTTCATTCGACGCGGAAGAAAATGAAGAACTATTAGCACTCGGACTCGACCTCCTGGACGAGCAAAGGGAAATGGCACGACTGCGTACGGAAGCCCGGCAACGACAAGTGGCCCGATTTTTCAATGCCCGAGTCAAAATCAGGACATTCCGAATGGGAGATATGGTTCTCCGAAAAGTGTTTGCCAACACAAAGGAACTTGGATCGGGCACATTGGGCCCCAATTGGGAAGGACCTTACATCGTCTCGGAAACCGTCCGACCGGGAACATATCGGTTAAAAGATCTAAGTGGGCAATCATTGCCTCATCCTTGGAACGCTGAGCATCTTAGGATTTATTATCCTTGACTCGGCACTCAAAGATTGTCAAGAAAGGTTGAAACCAAATCAGATGAATAAAACCAAACGTTTCCATTCATAGACCATGTATATTCTTTCATTCTATATGGGTTTAAAAAAAAAAAAAAAAAAAAAAAAAAAGGACACAAAACTGGGCCTGATCATTGCCCTGAGGCGTCCCCAGATGGACCAGCATCGCCCCCGTGCGTGACATCGGCGGTTTCCAGATTCTCGGACTCTGAGGCTCCTGCCCCCTCAAGTTCGGATAGGTCGAGGTCGGGAAAAGCCTTCTTCATGTCCTGGACGCATTCTAGGTACCCGCCCTGGAATAGGCGGTCCCTCTCGTCTTCGAATTCCGCGGACTCGAGGAAAGTTTGGACGGCCTGGTCCTTGGCCTTTTCGGCCTCCTGGGTCTTCTCGTTAGCCTGCTGGATGAGTCCCGCTGCCTCAAGTTTGGCCCGAGCCAAATCGTCCGCACAGGAAGCGTGAACTGCAAGAATTCGTCGGTTTTCCTCTTCAGCCCGGGACAGAAGAGCCAGTACTCGAGCTGTCTCGGCTTGCGCCTCATCGAGAGCTCTCCTGGAAAAAAACCGCCTCTGCTTTTGCATCTTCGGCAGCTTTCCGAGCCAGGGCCGCTTCGCCCATTAGGACACCGACTTGTATTTCGGCGTTCTCGCGTCTCCCCTCGGCCTCTGACAAGAGAGTCTGTAGCCGGTGGGCTGAGGACAGTTCCTTGCTGGCCTTAACCAAGCAGGGAGCAAGTTCAAAAAGCACCCTCGCCGCATGACCGACGGTTTGTGTTGCAGGAGCATTGTAGAGGCTGATGAACTCTTTTTCACTCCCATGGGCTAAGGCCCAAGGAACCATCCCCGACACCACAGTCCGCAAGACGGACGACTCTTCTTGACTCGGCTCCTCCCTTCTGGAGGATGTCGCTCTCGCCTCCTCCCCTCTGGAGAATGTAGTTCTCACCTCCTCCCTCGAGACATCTGCTGCAACACGTCCCGAGTCGGGCGCCGCGGCATGAGCCTCCGTAGCCGTGACCTCCGTAGCTACCGGTCTATCTTCCGGATCAGAAATCACGACGACAGGAGGAGTCGAAGAACCGACTGGTTCCTTCTCCTTCCGCACTACTTTTGGCCTCTTCTGCGGTCGCGGTTCCGACAGAAGAACCGAGCGCGGGGGAGCCTTAATCTTTGAGACCGCCCTAAGCAGAGGCCGAGCTCCAGTCATCTCTGTGGGGGATGGGTCAGGAACGACCCTAATATGAGGCCGAGCTTCAGGCAAATCTGAAAAGAAAGACGGAGATAGTCAGAAAATATTCAAGAAACATTTAAAGATACATCATCAATTACCTGTGACGGCCGAGTCTAAACCTGCGAGATGGAGGCGTTCAGGCTGTAAAAGTACCTTCCAAGACCTATCCGCAGGGTTTAAAGCCTTCAACTCTTCGATCCGAGCTAAGGCACTGGATCCGAGCTTTTGTCGCTTCTTCGGGATATCTGTCAGACACAAGTTCATCAGAGTCAAGACAGTACGGAGATGAAGATGAGTGAGGCCGAGTCAAAAGATACGCTGAATCACCTGCTTTTTGAAACGCCCAGGGACACGAGCCTCGTACGGCCCGGACTCAGCCATCTCCCATCGGCCGCAAGCCCAAAACCAACGTTCTCTCCAATGTTTGTTGGAAGTGGGTGGGTCGGTTATTAAGGATCCGCCTCCGCCCCGCCAGGCAGCAAAGACATAAAAACCGGGATAGTTCGGATTTACGCGAACTTGATATAAGTGGAGGAATTCGTCGACAGATAGAGGCGGCTGCTCCAATTCGGCCCACAGCACTGCACATCCAAATAAGTTCCTCCACCCGTTCGGAACTATCTGTCCTGGGGCTATCCGAATCCGAGATAAAACGCCTCGGACAATGGGCTGAAGGGGCAGACGCAAGCCGCATTGCATCGCGACTTGGTAGATTGCGACCGCCCCAGCGGGAGGGTGGTCTGGCAAGTCATTCGGGCGAGGGAGATAGGTAATGACCGACTCGGGGATATGGTACCCGATTCGGATTCGGTCCAGGTCCGCTTCGGTCAGAACCGAGGGAACTGGACCACTTAGATCGTCTCCCGATCCGTCTCCTTCGGACTCAGCCTGTGTCGAGCATTCGACAGGTGCCGATCCACTGGCCCCTTGAGTCGGCTTATCAGCAGGAACTGACCCAAACGTTCCCCCGACAATCAGCGTTTCTTCTTCCTCCTCTTCCTCCTCTTCTTCCAAATCCATTGGAAGGTTAGGCCTCCCCGGACGAGTTACCAGGGACGACCCACCACAAGAGGGACCAATGGAAGCAGGGCGTTCTGCCGGAGCTTCAGTAACCCTCTCAGAGAGAAAAGCAGCGTTTGCGTCGACAGCTATCTCTGTCAGTAGAGAAGGCGATTCCGCAACGTTCCAAAAACGTTGCGCTTCGCCTTCGTCTCCGGAAATTCCCTCCTGAGGACTCTGAGAACCTCTTGCCGCCATTTTCGATAATTAAAGAAGGAGGAAGGACTCACCGGAGAAGAAAGCGGAAATGGCGTCGCTGACGGATAAGAAGGAAGGAGAAAGAGGAAGAACTGAAGAACTTCAAAGAGAGCGGGAATGGCAGTAGAAGTTTGAAATGCGGGGCCTCCCCCTTTTTTATAGGGGCGCCAGATGGCAGAGGCTATTAATGAGGAAATGATTCGACTTCTGTCTCGACTCCCCCGTTCGACACGTGGCGCACGCCGATCGACAACTTTAATGACTTTGCTACGTGTCCTATCCTCATTGGTTGACTGGACAGTTTGGCGGCTGTCAGCGCACGCGACGTTAAGAAATGAACCGTCTCCATCAAAAGCGACACGGAATGCATTAAATGCTTATATATTTTCTCGGCCTGAGTTATGAACCGACTCGAATGCTTGCTACTCCTTGGCGTTATAGGAAACGCATGGAGTAGGGGGGCTTATGTTGGGGTCAAAATGTGCTAAGTCCGGAGACTCGGATTTCATTCCTCGGATCGCCGAGGGATATGTTGATCCGAGGGGAGATTATGAGCCGATGAAATTCGGAGACGAAACTGAGAAAACGGTTAAGTCGGTTCATACGGTCTATCAGCATCTAAGGTATACCTCGGCCAATTCACTTCGGATTATTCGAAGGAAGAGAGGGCGACGTAAGAACGGGACGTCATCCCGCGCATCTCGGGATAGAATCTTTTGTTACGGGGATCTCAAGATCTCGCTAACGGAAGGAAATCCAATCTCCGTGATATTGGGAGAAGATCTCGTATTCGTCATCAAGAGAAGAATCCTTGTACGATAGGGAGTATTTTCTCACATCTATAAATAGGCTGGACCATTCACCATGAAAGGTACGCAAAAAACTCTCTCCAGAACTCCTGAATACCATAAGACCCAGATTCCTAGCCTGACTTTGGCATCGGAGGGTCCCCTGCTCTAGCCAGGGTCTCCTTTGTCTTCTTTCTGTGCAGGTATCCGAAGGTCCGAGTGGGGAGAACCAGATTTTTGCATCAACAGAAATCATTATTCCCAAGGTTTTCTATGATATAGTCCACCAGCGCTTTGGTTATGCTTCAATTTTAGACTCAACCCATAAAATGAGTTGGAAAAACAAATGGACAGTAGATAAACTACATACATTCATAGTGGGCCCAATAGCGTTTACTCATTATGATCAAAACGCACTAAGGCAGTACCCCAATCCATCTCTGTTAAAAAAGAAAAAAATATATATATGGTACACCCACCCATCACACCTGTGATGTGTATTTGAAATCCATTCGGACCATTATATGTGTAATTGCATGATAGGCCCAAGTCTAAAAAATTAAGCTGGCTTGTGACTTAGATGGGCAACACCAAAAGAAATGGTTGGAAGAGGGACGTCCACCATTAACTTTTTACTGGGCACGTCAAACCATTATATGTCATAAAATAATTTAGGCTGGGCCCAAAATTCAAGACAAAATAATGACCCAAAATTCAAGACAAAATAATGATTTTTGGATTGAAGAGAGTGGATGAGAGAAAGGATGTGATTTTACCCTCACCTCTTACATGGCCACCTAGTCTATAGGAGTACGGGCGTACACAAACCGGGCTAGCTCGGTTAGCTCGCTCGACCCGGCCTGAAAAAGCCCGACTTGGCCTGACCCGGAATTGAGTTCGGGTCAGGACGGGCCAATTTTCTAGGCCCGAAACCGAGTTCAGCCCGAGTTCGGATACATCCCAGTTTCGCCCGACTCAGTCCGAAACCGACTCGCCCCGGCCTGGTCGGGTGTGTATAATATATATATATATATATATATATATATATATATTATATATATATATATATATATATAAACCTAACCGTACCGTCCCTTTCCCCTTTCACTTTCTGAGATTGCCCGACTCCACGGTCCCCACCAAACCCTACTCCCTCTCTCCCTACCCGACGGCCCGACCCCACCAAATCTCTCTCTCTCTCTCTCTCTCTCTCTCTCTCTCTCTCCTCTCTAATCTCTCTCTAGCTCTCGTCCGACTAGCAGGCAGACGCTGTTCGACCATCGCCCCCCGCCTTGTAATGGGACGCGGATTACTTGTCAAAGCCTTTCCCATGAACTTGCTGTAAGGTTCGAAACTGGCCCGAACTCGCGCCGGGCCCGGTTCGGTCTGGAGATGTTGGCCTGGTGACCAGGCCCGGTCGGGCTTGGGCCTTGTGTGGCTGTTGAACAGGCCTGGACGGGTTGAGGCCAGTTCGACTCGGCCCGACCCGTGTACACCCCTAATTAGGAGAAACGGTGGGTATTATTACAGGTCATTCAATTTAAATATACCATTTGAAGGGTATTTAAGGAGATTTTTTAGATAAAAATCTCAATTATATATTAGTTAATAATAATTACATTAAAGGTCATTATTATTATCAAGATTATTTTTATTCTGTTTAAAAAGATTTCACATAATTACATACCTAAAATGAGATGACATTATTCTTAGTTAGCTTCCAATCGGGCCCTTAGATTGCAAAACTTAGAAGTTAAAATAATATATTTTATAATATTTTGAACTTTACAGTTATTTATTAATTTATGATCATTAAAAAAAAAAATTTATTGGCCTGGAAAGTTTTAGGGTGTCAGCCATCAATGGTGTGGCCCATCAGTTGGACTATCCTGATCACCAAGGCGCCAAGAGCCCCACATATGCCAGTAACGCATTACGGATCCTATCATTTCTCTACTTGATGAATGCTAAATAGGGTAATGCATGAAATTAAACAGCAATTGGATATATTTACTGATTAAAAAGGCTTAGACAGTCCTGATTCAACACATTCGTGTGGGGCCCCGGATGAATGAGTTTGCCTGACTTTTGTGTCAGCTCATCATCACATTAGGCGAGAATCACGCATAGGTCAGATGTTGCATAGTACAGGAGAAGCTTTTAAATAGTTGTTCCATAGAATCTGGTTGACTTGGAGGGGTGTGGAAATGAAGGTGTTATGTAGGCCCACTGTCATCTATGTGTTAATTTATCCATGTCATCTATACATTTTGACAGATATTTTAAGCCATGAGTTAAAAAAGAGGCAGATCAAAGGCTCAAGCGGACCACACCACATATCTATCCATTTTCACCTATCATTTTGAGACATGATCCACAAAAGAATCCAATCAGAGGCTCAAGTGGACCACATGATAGGAAGCAGTGATAATTGAACACCTATTGTTGAAACCTTTTTGGGCCACCATGATGTTTATTTCCCATCCTCAAGTAGACCAGGACGAAGGGAGACATAAATATCAACTTGATTTAAAACTTTTGTGGTCCTCAAGAGGTTTTTAAGGTAGGTGTTTAATACTCATTGCTTCCTATGATATGGTCCACTTGAGTCTTTGATCTGCCTCCTTTTCTGGATCATATCATAAAATGATCTGTCAAGCTAAATGGACGGAGCGGATAAAACACATACATCATGGTGGGCTGCACAGAGCCCTGCCAGGGAAGCAGTTTGGCTAGTGAACCCAACACCAACTTGCTAGCTGGTGTCAAAGCTCAGTGGCCCCACCCTGATCTATGTGTTTTATCCACACTTTTCCATCCATTTTTCCATCTTATTTTAAGGCATGGGTCCAAAAATGAGGTAGATCCAAATGACAGGTGGACCACACCACATGAAAATAATATCAATTGAACGTCCACCATTAACATCTTTCTAGATTCTGCCATACTGTTTATTTGCCATCCAACCTGTTGATAAGATCCCATGGACCTAGCTGAAGGGAAAACAAAAATATCAGCTTGATCCAAAACTTTGATGCCCCCCAAAATGTTTTCAATGGTAAGCATTAAATCCCCACTATTTTCTCTGATAAGCATCCAATCTGCCCCAATTTTGCCTTAAAATGAGTAGGGCAAAATGGATGGACAAAAGTGAATAAAACGCATACATCAGTGGGCCTACATAGCTATGCCACCAGCTAGCTAGCTAGTGTTGGGTAAACCGTATACCCTTGTCAGTACCATCCATCTCTAGCTAAGTTCCAGTGTGGTTAGCAGTCAAACTGCGCCCCAAAATAACCAGTGCATTCGATCTGATGGATCTTTTGCAGGCCCCACCATAACATACGTATTAGATCTACCCTCTTCATCCAATCTTTAGATAAATTTAGGGCATGATTAGGCTGTCTATGGCTTGGGCTTACCAAAATCAAAATTTGAATAGGCCACCTGATGGCTGAACCCAAAACAATTCAAAATCTAGCTGAGACCAACCCGTGGCCCGGCCAGTTGACAGCCTTGAGAATGAGACAAAAGACGAGGTAAATCCAAAGCTCAGGTGGAATTGAGAGCCTACCGTTGAAAACTTCTCAAGGTCTAGGTCAGTGCGACATAATGAATAGGTTAGATGACAAGTAAATGTCATGGCGGACATAAGAGAGATTTCAACAGTAGTTGTTCAATCCCCATTTCTTTTTATGGTGTGGTCCACTTGAGCTCTGGATCTGCCTTGTTATTAGGCTAATGCTAAAAATGGATAGATAGTGTGGATCTACACATACATTATGGTATGGTTCTGAGAAGATCCATGTGTGGAGAACTACCGTTGATGTGTCGTGCGCTAGGAGAGAGAATATATGTGTATGGAAAAGAAAATACATATATTTTTTATTTTTAATTTCTTTGTATTTTCAAATGATGCTAGCTGATGTCATCAAAGCTGATTTGGACCAATGAGAAGCGACCGCACAGAACTCCCCCGTGCTTTACATGATCCACGCTCCCAAAAATTTTATTCAAAAGATTTTTATTTTATTTTTATATTTTCCCAACCGCATCCACGGTAGCCCTAGCAAATAAAGGGTCTGGCAATGGAAAAACACCAAAGCCCTCTGTGTAAAGTTAATTATTTAAGTACAAATAACCTTGATAATAAGGTATGTGTGACCTTACGAACATATTGAAATGCAAATAAATATCATGGTAGGCCTAAGGAAGGTTTCAACTGTGGACACCACTGTGCCACTGCTTTCTGTAGTGTGTTATCCACTTGACCTCTGGATCTGCCTCATTTTTTGGCTCGGGCCCTAAAATGACATGGCAAAAGGGATGGATAGTGTAGATATAACACATATATCATGGTGGGTCCCATGGAACTTTGCCACCTGAGGACAGTATGATCTCGGTCCCGCTATACTATGCAATCCAACTTCCTCACCCACCGTGTAGATGCTACTAAAAAAGATAAAAACGTGGTCCACTTAGTAGGTGAGGTTAGAAAGCTTTGACAGATTTTTCAAAACCGTACATTTATTCAATTAGTTATGGCCTACCTAATCATGGGACAGACTTGATTCTTGTGATAAGAAATCCACCCACTAGTACTACGCTGGATGTGCTTCGATATCGTCCGAGCTGTGGGAGCAGATTAGGTGCGCCCCGGCCTCACCCAAGACGGTGCAACCTTTATTGTGGGGCTCGCATTGATGCATTTATTCTGTATACCCATCGTCCCTCCATTTTTTTCTCTATCATTTCATGTTATGATAAAAAAAAAAAATGAAGCATATCCAAATCTCAAGTGGACCATACGGTATGAAACAGTGGTGATTGACCACTAACATTTTATAATGATGCACAAAAGTTTTTCATCAAGCTGATATTTATTTTTAACCATTCATCTACATTTATTTAATCTAATCACAGACTCTAAAATGTTTTTGATGAAAAGTAAACATTAACATTACCACAGGCTCTAAAATGTTTTTGATGGTAGAATGTTCTTGTATTTGGAAATCGCAGTGCTTTTTCCACAGTACATAAAAAATTAAAAAAAATTAAAAAATAAATAAATAAAATAAAATCAGAGAGAGATTAAGGAAAATATTTACTAACGTTTGTTTTGCTTTGCTTTACCTTGAGATTTATTTTAAGGTAAAATTCACTTCTTTTTTTTTTCCTTTTCTTAAACATCTTTTCCCTTCGTACGATTACACTATAGAACTAATCCTATTCACCAACGTTCTACCAGCCCAGCACATCATTATCGCAAAAACGGTAGGCCCCGCAAAGAACCATCAATATCGCAAAAACGGTAGGCCCCGCAAAGAACCACTTGTGCCGTTGTGCAGCGCCGAAAGGTTAGCTTCGTGAAACTCATGCGAAACACATGATAGTAGTAATACCCTCTGAACCTAAGCTACATACAACCCTTACCTTGGGGCCCACCTTAATGTATGTATTGTAAATCCACCCTGTCCATCCGTTTCACTAGATCATTTCAGAGGGTGAGCCAAAAATGAAGCAAACCCAAATCTCAGGTGGACCATACCATAGGAAATGGTAGTGATTGACCATTAAAAACTTCTTATGGGCCACAAAAGTTTTGAATTAAGTTGATATTTATTTTTTTCCCCTTCATCCCAATGTGTGTGACCTTATTAACATGTTGGATGTCAATTAAACATTATGGTGGGCCTTAGGAAGTTTCTAATTGTGGGCATTCAATCACCACCGTTTCCTATTGTATAGTCTACTAGAGATTTGGATCTGCCTCATTTGTCGACTCATGCACTAAGTTGCTCTTAAAAAACGGATGCATGGCGTGGATATAGAATAGATACATCAAGGTGGGCCACACGGTAAGTGATGCACCATCTTGGGTGAGGCACACAAAGCTTCATGGCACCGTGGTGATTTCACTGATATGAAACGCGTTAGTAGGCATCCCATGTTACCATAAAGTACTTTCATTGCTTTATTTTACTCCGTTTGCTGCGCATGATCACACTCAGTATTGGAATTATTGTTTCATGTTATTTGATTCCCGCCGCTAAATGGCCAGCTGTTTTATCTTTTAGACAGATAAACTCTATTTTTGGTTCATGGGATGTTCATCGTGTAACTTGCTAGATGAATGGCATGGATCTCTGACACGTGTGCCATGTGACTGAACAGGCACTAGTCACAGCACCCATGCTATATATTAATATGCTGAATAAATGCATGGGCCCACTACCAACCAACTAAGCAATGATATTCTTATTTTTTCATCATTGGCGTTTGCCTTTGAACCTGGATAGGATTAACCTGAGTTGGACCGGCTATTGGCCTATTGTTCTCTTGAGAAGATACTAGTGGAAGACTTACGAGCGTAGACACTCGGCATTCCCCCATTCTTTGGGAGGCCAGCGGGTCTAAGAATAATGATGAGGCTGAGGAAAAAGAAGTCGCCGAAACCCCATATACTACCATTCTCTTTGGGAAGATAGGCCACTCTCAATCTCTTTTCTTTTGTTTAACTAGCCTGGGTTGAAGCTGTGTGGCTTCGTAGCTCAGTTCCAATCCATAGGAAATGCTATAATTAATGCGCACTGACGGGTATGGCACACCTGAATGGTTTGAATGGTTTTCATGTCAGAAACAAGCATACCAAACTGCACACCCATTGCGCAAGAGAAACGCTATGCTGATTTGCATGAGAGATTGAGAGGAAATTCGTCACATTTGAGATTGGGGGTCATTCATCAGGTGGGGCCTACCATGGACGTTGGCTGGACCAAAAGTAAGGTCGGTCCTGCTGGCAGCATACATGTGTCACACGTGACAGCATGAATGCATGTGCCCCACATGTGGTGCTGAGAGTGGACAACCCTAGTGGGGCCCACCTTACACCTAGCAGGAAGGTGGGCTATTGCCCAACGCCTCAGCCTCCACCACCTCTCCATCTCGTACTTAAGGATGGAGAGGAAAGGGCTGAGGTGTATAGTTTTCAGCGTACAGAAGGGAGGGAGAGAGTTAGGGGAAAAAATTGCGTGATATGCATGGTGTGCGTGCGATACATTGGTGTAGCTGCTATAGAAAAAGGGTCATTTCCAGTGCTTGCTCGAGGTTCGTCCTTCGGCATATCATCGTCCACATAGGATCAAATAAGTGAATTGGCTCGTATCCTATTTGTAAAATTAATTATTTAAGTGGACTGCCACTTTCCATATTTTGGCTCCTCAGACTTTGATCGTGTAATCATGTCATCTAATCCGTAATTATATAAATGAAAATAACCAACTATGTTGTCTATTTGTGCCCGATAGTAGTATTAGAGCTACAAGCAATGTGGTTTCAATAAAGAAAATTATAGGTTTTTTTTTTTTTAATATTTAAAATCCCGCACCAATCACATTGCACGAGAATATGCAACAAATAATAAAATAAAATAATAATGGCCCCATATGAGCCGTTCAGACGAGTTAAATCTGAGATGACATGTTAAACATAAAATAGCCATTAGCACCAATATCATCTTCTTCGTTTAGTTAAGAAATCCAATCAGTTGGAGGTGGGGTCCATTTGCTGATAGGTATGTCCATTTTAAGGGTCATACCATCAGATAATCAACATTGAATTCAGATTATATCCCTATAGTCTATCTGACCATATTAGTGAATTATTTATCAACCGAGTCTAAGCCAATTTTAATTAATAACTCAACTAAGCACCTGATTAGTTGGGGAATAATCTATCTCTAAGAGCTATAAATACCTCCTCTCTCTCTCTCAGTCATTTCTTTTCAAATTAAAAAAATCTGAGGGAGAGATTGAGTTTAGAGTGGGGCAAGTTCATGTATCCGAGTTGGGTTACACCAAGTCGACTCGACCGTGTCTTAGTTCTTGGCTGCAATTTGGGTCTATACAACCTTAGTGGTATATAAGGCCCTAACAAGCCCGTCAGTCTACTTGCAGGGCTTTAAGAGATAGGGGTTGTCTGACAAGGAGAAGGAAGAGCTAAGGAGCGTGGTGGTGGCGAGTCGTGTTGTCGAGTCGTTAGACTATGTTGATTTACTCAATTGCACCGGGTTTCTGAACCTGATCGCCTATATCTGGTTTATCTCTACGCACTGAGTCGAGTTCAAGGTCTTCTTTGATCATGACGCAGGGGAGGACGTGAGGTTGAGCACCGTCTTCCTCAAGAGGATAACTATTCCGAATCCACGGAACTTCTCTGGACTCCTCACAGAGACTTCTCGAATCCACGAGAAAAGAGAGCAGAAAAATAGAAATAAATTCTAAATAAATTCGAAATAGCTTAATGAATCCATAAAAACGAGTTCACAACCCTTTAAATAAGGGTACTAAGCAATCGGAAAGAAATTAGAATCAAACTACAACTAGGACTCCTAGAATTTGCGACTTACTATAAATAGTAAACTTACTATTTATAGACGGTCGTGATGTCTACTAGTGCGCAAGGTTTTCGGCCAAAAATAGTAAGTGTCCTATTTGGCTTCGCCAACCTGTTCTCCTAATTATTCTAAGCTCTTTTCACGTTGGGCGCAACTCCTAAAGCCCGACGGATAAAGAGTTATAAGCAAACTAAAACTTACTATTTATAGTAAAAACGAAATTGAAACAGGGAAACGACCATCAAATCAGGGGTTTCTCGCAATTCCGAGCATCGCAACCCAGCATAGCAGGGTTGGTTGGCTAAAGTAGCTCGTTCTACCCCAAAATCATATATTTTTTGTCCGCTAACTCATCCCGGATTGCGAGATAAGCCTGATTTAAGGTCTGATGGTCCAGATCACTTCTGTCGCCGACCGGGCCTTTTCTGATCCATCTTTGCCATGTAATTGTCTGCGACCCGCTCTACATCAGATCAGCTATTGTATGGAGCATGGAGATCTATCCATTTCTTCGATTGAGGTAGGTAGTCTTTACATTTCTTAACTTGAAAACCGGCGAAGTTAGGCTCCTTTCCAATCGAGTCATTGCTAAGTTCCATCTTGTGTTTATCATTGCTTTCTTTCGGTCATTAGATGCTAACGCAACCATGTGTTGGATTCAACTCGGTTGAGATCTAGTTTCATTCATTGATTTGACCCGGTTTATGAACTATTGGTGTTAGGGTTCCAAAACCAAGTTGCACCTAGCTGATAACTAAGTTATCATACTTCATTCTATTGAGTTACAGCTAATTCAGTTGAAGGATGTTGATTTAACTTGTTGAATCATTGCTTTGCAAATGTGCTAGCCGACTCAGTTGGAATCAGAGTTATCTAGTTGTTTTGTTCCACATACTCTACCGAGTTACTAAGTTGATGATTTAGTGTGTTAAGTTGCTGTGATGGATCTAATCAATGCATGCCTTCCTAGACTCAGATCTTAGGAAATTTTCACTTTGAGAGCTGAGTTTGGATCTTGCTATTGTGGTATCACAGAGTTGAGCTAAGTCTTAACTAGGTGAGCCAATTCGGTCTGTTCTTGTTGAAATCTCGATTTTATTCTACTTCATCGTAAGTTGTTTATTAGATTTGGATCTTTGGGTATTCTTATTGTAGATCTTTGTAGCTCAGATTATCTTGAGTTGATTTTGATTCAAGTCAACTCAGATTTGAGATAAGTTATCTATAATTCTTTATATTTTATATGTTAGAATGCATTAGTTATTACTTAATAGATTTATTAATTAGTATATCCCTTTGATTGTACGAGTTTGAGTTTTTTTTCCAATTTCTTTTTCTCTTTCTTACCTACTAGTAAGGGAGATCCTAGCTTGAGGTGAGATTTACCCTTCAAGCTTATTTCATAATGGTAGTTTAAAATTTATTTCAAACATAATTATCTTGCTAGAATATTGAGTTTAGAAATTTTCTTGCATAGTCTTTTAGTTAATTATTTGAACATGATAAAATCAATTGTTTGAGTAGAACATAAATATGCTCTTATTATAGTATTATGATGTAAAACCCGTATCCTAGTTCGTACTGTTTCGATGAATCCTGCGATCCTTTCCGTCGAAGTTCGGCAGTCCGTGACTGATAATTGACGTTGCGATCGATCGTAAGTCGTATCCTTTAAATTCGAGTCGGTTTAATCCGAGACCCATACCACTGTGACCGCGCCGCCACCGCGATTCTAACGCCGCGTCTCATGCGCCAATCCGACACTTAGATCATAAGATGCGGACCATACATTATAATAACCGTGGACCGCACATTGCGGGACCCACCCATCCCATGTGGCACAAATCCCTAGGTAATTATGAGGG
>JAJHSJ010000006.1:4630132-4660132 GCA_021015155.1 Magnolia officinalis | reverse complement strand
ATAGGTCGAGGCCCAACGGGAGGTCCTTTGGGTCCATTGCAATGTATGATTTCCCCATGGTTTGTGTAATGATGTCTTATAGTGGGCTACCTTGAGAGCAATGTTGGTTTGACGTCCACATTGTAGAATAATGTTGGTTTAATGTCCGCATTATAACTCTCCCTAGGGCCCATTAGTAGGCCCACATTTGTTGATAGTTCACCACTTTATAACATGCTTAGTATAGCTCCATGATTCATACCCATACGCATCATTTGTATGCTTGATATGAGGAATGTTTGATCATAGCATAAGCCGTTGGGCTGAGACATTTACGGGACTCCTTATGAGACGGGGTGCCCCACATGACCGCGTGGTACGCGTGAGATTGCCGCATGATTGTACGGTGTGAATCATGCATCTCGCATATGTGTGACTTGATCACTGCACGCCCTAGCGACATCAGGGCCGTGGCTCCACAGGCACATCGTGGATGACCGTATCGGATATCGGAAATACTTTGTTCTAGCACTGTGGGCACTTAGGATGTCCTTGGGTGAGAGTCCCAGAACCTTTTTGGTACCAGGAGATGCTCCAACTCTAGACCGGGTGGATACACGAGCGCCCGAGTGCCGAATACCAGTAGGCCGCGTCTCCCACTGTGTCGTGGTCGGTTGGAAGGGGGTGTGGCCTTATCCGCCTGAGTGAGGGGGCTATAAGCTAGGCTGAGTTTGACCAGCTCGCAAATGTGTCCGCTATCGACGAGCCGGGTAGGTATTGGCAGACTACTGGTCAGGCGGATAGTGTGGTCTCATCCACTTGCTTGACTGTGCAGCTCGGGAGGAGGCAGTCAGTGTGAGGTGTATTAGACCCCGGTGATATCCAGAGAGGAACTATACTGATATGTGTACTTATGAGTACTGGCACGCTTGCTTTGCATCTCGCATATGACATTTGGCTACATAGGCCTCGCATCGCATGGTCTTGGTATGACCGACAGCATTCATGTCTTGCACTACATAGCTTTAGTATAGCTGATAGCGTTTATGGACTTACCGCATATTCCCGCATTACTCTGATATTGTACACTTGGCGTTTGCCTTGTACACACACTTACACCACCCTCTAAGCTTTTGTAAGCTTATGCACGACCGTTGCGTGCAGGTAGCATTGGACAGCAGCCGCGCTGAGGCAGGAGCGCGTATCAGATCTTTTTGGAGCTTTTTGATCACCTTGTATTTCCCTTTCTGCATTGTACTTAAAAGTTTTTGATATAGTGGATATGTGGTGATGTTGTTTTGTGACTTGGTTATGCTTTTGGTTATGCTCCATTACATTATAAAACAAAAATTCATACTGAAAATCCTCCTTGTAGGATCCCAGGATCGGAATCTGGCGTATGGGCGCTGGAAGCCGAGAATGGGATACTACGGAGGCTGTTGGCGCCGGATTCGGCGATCGGGAATTTCGTGAGCCTGGTTTCCGAGTTTGGGGCGTGACAGAAGTGCTCTTTTATTTAAGTCTTATTATATAGAATATGATTAGCTATTGCTAATATTTCATATTTAGAAGTAATTTATGTTACGATTATATTGTAATGTGAGAGATTTTGGAATGAAAACTAATGTGAGAAATATATAGACTAGGATTCTAATCAAAGAAAATTATGTGGCATCCTATGTCATTTGTATGGTTCATACATATGAAGTTGTACGTAGAAAATGGTGTGTCATTTGTATGAATGATGTGGTACTTTGCATGTTTGGTGTGACACAAAGTGTAGTATTAAAGTCATGTCATAGAGCATTTCATATGTGAAATAATGTGTTAAAGTGTTCAAGTTTGGGTCAATGCGTGTAATAATGAGTTAATGCATGTAAGGGAGTGATAATGTGTATAATAGTGTGTGAATCTGTACAAATGGTTTGGTATTGCATGTATGTATTGCGGTTTGATTGTATGTCGTATAAAAATGTAAGAAGATTATTTGAGTTGTGACTTAAGTTGTCATATGAAATAGCAAGTATAAATTGTTTGATTATATCAAAGTATAAAGAAATTGTTGTTGGATTGTGGAGATGTGTGTAGAGTCTGTTCCTCAAACTAATAACTTCATTATATGGAATTCAAATGGAATTACTATGGAGCTACCATCTTAGGATATTGTTATGCTCTAATATCATTTGAATCAAATTTTGAGTTGGTGTCCTCGAATGGACTTGTTCCCTGGAGCGGTTGTGGATTAATATTATTAGAAATGATTTGAATGGTAAGATTACTTGAGAATCATAAAAATATATAGTGTGGCCACTAGTTGTAAGAATTTACATAAATGGTTAATTGTAAACCAGACTAATAATGGATACATTAATAATACATACATGGCACGTGAACATTATCAAGTGTCTGATTGACTATTTGAAAGACCGGTGTACCGTTCGAATGACTCTAATTTCATTTGATTAGGTCGACTGTTTGAAAGACTCATTCTCTTGCATGGATAAGAAAACTATTTGAAAGGCCAATTAAATGATCAACTAGATGTGCACCTCTCTAATAAAACCGTCTTCGACGGATCTAGAAGGCCTTAAAAATCCAGATGGATCAAATAAAAATTATCTTTGGTTTGACCTGAAAATGATTAATATTGGGTCGAATTGGTGAAATCATATATTAGATGATCATCCAAAATACCCGAAAACATCGATTACACACTGCTTTCATGACGCCACAATTTTTAAACTTTAAAGGTTAAAATAATAATAAAAATAATAATAAAAATAAAAATAAAATCAAATGAACGATCCAAAGGACCCCGCAGTGCCTCCTAGAGACAACTACCAGATCTAATCAATCAACACCAAATCTAGTGAAGAGAAAATTGAGGTCATTCATCTTAGCTCCCAAAACCTTAAAAATCCCCCGTATGTAGCAGTTGACGTGTAGAAAAACCCAAAATTAGGCAACCTGTCCGAAATATCTACCCATCAGCCTTAGACCCTCTTTATTTGACTGTTAGAGGTGATAGCAGGATAAAGTAAGCCTGTAGCCCATCGGCAACCCTTCATTAATGGTCGTTGTCTAGCTAGCTCTATATAAATCACGCAGCAGTAGCAGGCCTTTAATTAAGGCCGTTATTAATTAACAATTGTAAGTGAGGGATATATAAAGGTTCTGAAAAAAGAAAATATCGTAGAAAGGTTTTGGGGGTTTTGAGTGTGTAAGGTGCACGTGCGACACTTGGCTGAAATCTCAACTATGTTGAAGCCTTTCCCAACTCAAGGGACAACTATCGAGGAATCCTGCTAAAAGACAATAACGGAGTTGGAATTGGGAATATCCGAATACCTTTTTGTAATTCAAAAAAGAAAAAGAAAAAAAAGAGTGTCTTATTTCTCATTTGTCTTCCTACATGTCAAATCAATTGCATCCTATGATCCACCCATCTTAAGAACGTCAGCAGCATACACTCACTTTTTTATTTATTTTTACAATCCTTCTCCCCTATTGGCATTCTCCTTTTTATTTTATTTGTTGACCCGAGGAATTAAACCTTGCATAATAAAGCAAAGTGCTACTTATGTCATCTTACCAACCGTGAGTTTAAAGCGTATGAAATCATGTTAGATATCATTTTTATTTTCTTTTTGCCTACCGTGAATCCTAAATCCTGCGAAGTAAGGCTATATGTGATATTGTTGAATTCTCATTAAATCTCCTAAAAGCTTTTAAATCTTGTAAAGTAAATATTGCACTTAGTGTGGGCAGAAAATGATGCCTAATTCCTTCATTTTCTATCACTAAGGTGCTTATTGGGAATTTATAGTCACAGACCAACTAAGGAGTCACTTGAGTCATAAATTCTTATAATTTTCCAACCCTTGAGTGATTTTATAGTTTTTAGCCGATCGTAGATTCTAAGTTTCTTTTAGCTAGTCGTGACTCAAATTCAAATATGCTTTCAAATCTGAGTCGATACCACACCCCAACCATACTAACAGTAAAGATAAATTAAAACTGATAAAGTGAGGGCTTATACTCATTTAGGGTTGTTAATTGTAGCGTTGCGCTATAAAGTTATGTTATGTTAGGTTTGCAAGGGCCTGAAGCTCTTCGATCTTTCTTCGATTTATAGAATTTCTTAGCAATTATTGGAGAGATCTACACAACTACTTCCCACGTTCGTTAACATGTGAATAATTGTTTAGACCAATAAATTGTTGTCACCTATCATGCATTGCCATGTGTATAGAACATTTATCATGGGTAAGCCACTCGTCATGTGCATGTCTTCAACCTACTACATGAGAATTTTTCGTATGATGCCACATGTGTACTATTGTTATTCTTTTTTTCACTTGAATGTGCATTGTCCACCATGAAAATAGGCTAGCTTAGCGTAGTTGTTACACTTGCTACCAAACTGTTTCAACTCCATTGTATGATGTTATGGCACATCGGTCGAATTCGTCACTAGCTTAACCGTATTTCGACATTATTTGTCATTGGCCACGGGGTTGCCAAAGTAAGTAGTCGACTCTATTACGTGATTGAAAAATGTGACGTGAGTCCTATAATAATAGCCAATTGGACTTATTCTTTTTGGGCTATTTACGACGTACTCTAATTGAATTTGTCTATTAGATCAGAAAAAGATCTTCCATTTTATCTTCACTGAGATATCTCTGTCACATAGCATCATTTGTGTCATTGGATCTACTGTGGTCAGATCGGGTGTAAAAACAACAAGTGAGATATCATAAAAATACTTTTTTTAAAAACTAATTTAACCTTAATCTTCTTCCAATTTTTTATTTTTATTTTTTTATTATTATTTTTTTTTGGGGGGGGGGGGGGGGGGGGTGGGGGGGGGTGATGTAGAGCAGGTTGCGGACAGTTTCATGGCCAAGATGGATCAGAAAAGGCTCAGTCGACGACAGAAGTGATTCGGACCGTTGGACCTTAGATCGGGCATATCTCGCAATCCGGAATGAGTTATCTGACGTAAAATATATGATTTTGGGGTTAGAAACGAGTTACTTTAGCCAACCAACCCAGTTATGCAGGGTATGACGCCCGAAATTGCGAGAAACCCTTGGATTTGATGGTCGTTTCCCTGTTTTAATTTCATTTTTACTATAAATAGTAAGTTTTAGTTTGATTATAACTCTTTATCCATCGGGCTTTATGAGTTGCACCCAACGTGAAAAGAGCTTAGAATAATTAGGAGAACGGTTTGGTGAAGCCAAATAGGACACTTACTATTTTTGCCGAAAACCTTGCGCACTAGTAGACATCACGACCGTCTATAAATAGTAAGTTACTATTTATAGTAAGTCGCGTATTCTAGGAGTTTTGGTTGTGAGTTTGATTCTAATTTCTTTCCCATTGCTTGTACCCTTATATGATTGTGAACTCGTTTTTATTCATTCATCAATCAATTTGAATTTATTAGAATTATTCTTATTTTCTGCTTTCTTTCCTTATGGATTCGAGAAGTCTCTATGAGGAGTCCAAAGAAGTTTCGTGGATTCGGAATAGTATCCTCCTGAGGAAGACGGTGCTCGACCTCACGTCCTCCGGGGGGAGGGAGGGGAAAGCAAGTGAGGAATGCCTTCTTATTACTTATTAAGGAAAAGCTCGAAAAGATAAACATTAGAATGAACACTAAGGGAAAAAAAAAAAAAACCAACAACTCCATACCCCGGATGCAGGGGAGAGGGGAACATAATAGGCAAAAAAGGAAAAAAGAAAAAAAGAGGACCTGTCTTCATGTACTCTTCCCTCTTTTGTGGTCGTTCAACTCTAATCAAAGTTTTCAAAGCATTGGTCCATGCTCTCTTAAGTATACTGTAAAGTCATGGCACATGCCATCCATGAAAGCCACAGTATCCTGCAACTGCAGGTATATAGTCTATTGTGTGTTGGGCCCATAAGACTAAGGTTGATGAGCGGCACCCACATATAATTTGATTGTTTCAAAAAGCACAAGGAAAATGCCTCCCTAATAACATATATATAAAGGCATCAAAAGTGGATGTGTCGGTTCCACCCTCTTCAAACAATACAACCAATATAACAAAAAATTGCAAGTGACTAGAAGAAGAAAAGAAAAAAAAAAAAAACCAAACATTACACACTCTTAATCATTCCAGGTTGATAAAACATGTAATAAAATAGAGCATGAAAAAGATTTCCAAGCAATAAAGGACATTTAAAAATTTAGGATAAAGCTATATCTCACACTTGTAGCAATGGAAGTAATTTGTGATGGAGTTTTTTGGCCCGTCATCGACCGGTTGTGAGCCCTGCTCGACCGGTCGAAGGCTGGTGGTCGACCAGTTGAAGAAGTCAAGTCGTGACACGACTCAAAGTCCAGCGACTGTGGACTGTTTTTCTCCGGGGTGCTCGACCAGTCGAAGGAGGTGGTCAACCGGTCGTAGGTGGCTCTTGACTGGTTGTGGACTCGGTTCGACCAGTCGAGGTTATACAGATTCGTTCCGCGATTTTGCGTGGATTTTGTGTCGCAGGTCCTTTCGCAACTGGGATGCGTAAAGGAGTTTCCTAAAACTTTAAATAGGAGTTCTTAGGGTTTTCTAGGCACAACAAGAGGGTTTTCAAAAGCTTTACAAGGGATTTGCTAAAGGGTTTAGGGCTATCAAAGGTGAGAGAGAGAGAGAGGTGAGTGAGAGAGGAAGCTTATAGAAGGGAGGTTCTGCTCGTGGAGGTTATCTACTGTGCAATCTATATCTCAGTGCTTCTATGTCCTCGTAATCGGTTAGATCTCTCCATTTTCTCTATTCTCTTATTGTTTATCCACTCCTACGTGAGTGAAGAAGGTTGTAATGTTCTACTTTATAGTGGATTAATGATCTGGACGAGGTCCCGTAGTTTTTACCTCTTTGAGAGTTTTCTACGTAAAAATCTCTTGTTGTGGTGTGTGATTGATGCATTGATTGTTTCATTGCTTTCTTCTCCATAATTCTAGTTTGTTCTGGAGGGCTAGATCCTAAGGTTTTGTGCAAGGCCCCCAACAAAGTAGTATCAGAGCTAAGTTCATTGAACGGGTAGGATCGATTTGAATTATGGAAGGTGGCTCATCAAGGATGATCAGCCGAAATGGTTCTAATTGGACCATATAGAAGGCTAAGATGGAGGACTTGTTTTACTGCAAGGACCTATATTCTCCAATTTTAGGCATATCAGCAAAATCCAAGGATATGACTGATGATGATTTGAAGAAGATGGACCGAAAGGCGGTGGGATTTGTTAGACAATGGTTGGATGATTCAGTGTTTCACCATGTGTCTACGGAAACCTCAGTCGCTAGCCTATGGCTGAAATTACAAGGGCTGTGTGAGAGGAAGACAGCCGGTAATAAAATTTTTCTGATAAGGCGACTTGTGAATCTCAAGTTCAAGGATGGTGTTCTGTGGCCGAGCACATGAATGAGGTCAGCAATATAGTGAACCAACTCACCTCTATGAAGATGGTCATGGATGATGAATTGCAGGCTTTACTATTGTTTAGTTCACTGCCTGACAGTTGGGAGACATTGGTGGTATCTCTAAGTAACTCCGCGTCAGACGTAAAAATATCCATGGAATAGGTAACTAACTGTCTCTTCAATGAAGAGACAAGGAGGAAGTCTCAAGGGTCTACTCAGCAAGAGGCCCTTATAACACAAGAACGTGGGAGAAGAAAGAACAGGAAGGGCGGGAAGGCCCGAGATAAATCAAGAGGCAAGTCGAGCAACAGGAAAGATGTTGATTACTGGAATTGTGGCAAGAAGGGTCACTATAAGCATGAATGTCGTGGTAAGAAGAACGACAAGAAAGGAAAAGGGAAGGAAGATTAATCAGATTCCACTGCGGTCACTTCAGATGGCGACGTTGTACCTATTCTTTCTACAAATCATGATGTATGTCTCACGGTTACAAGTCAGGACACCGACTGGGTAATAGACTCAGGAGCTTCTTTTCATGTGACTCCACATAAGGACTTCTTCATAAGCTACAAATCAGGTGACTATGAGACTGTGAAGATGGGAAATTCTGGCGTATCAAAAATCGTGAGAGTCTGTGATATTTGTGTGAAGACCGATGTGGGCTGCACATTGGTTCTCAGGGATGTGAGACATATCCCAGACCTTCGCCTCAACTTGATGTCGACGGGAAGGTTGGATGATGATGGCTATAAAAGCCAGTTTGCTGGTGGGCGATGGAAGCTCATCAAGGGTTCATCGATTGTAGCTAGAGGAAAGAAGTGTTGCACCCTTTAAAAGGTAAGTGTCAGTATTTGTAAGGGTGGGTTAAATGCAGCGGAAGATTCAACCATTGACATGTGGCAGAGGCGATTAGGCCACATGAGTGAAAAATGGCTTCAGCTACTAGCGAGGAAGCGACTCCTTCCAGACGTGACAGGTACACCTCTCAAAACCTGTCTTGATTGTTTATCAGGGAAACAACATAGAGTTTCATTTGTTAAATCTGCTTCTCATGTTAATAAAGAGCATGCATTAGATTTGGTTTATTCTGATGTTATAGTCCTATGAGGACAAAAACCTTGGGTGGGGCATTGTATTTTGTCACTTTTATAGATGATGCATCTAGGAGGGTTTGGGTTATGCTTTGAAATCCAAGGACGAGGTCTTTGGTGTGTGTTTAAATTGTTTCATGCTATGGTCTAGAGAGAGACAGGTAAATCATTGAAGTGCATCCGCATTAACAATGGTGGTGAATACATTGGCGACTTTTATGAGTATTGTAAGTCCCTAGGTATACGGCATGAATAGACGGTTCCAAGACCCCCCCAGCATAATGTGTAGCCGAGTGAATGAATCGCACCATTATTGAGAGAATTAGATGCATGTTATCTCATGCAAAATTGCGCAAGACGTTCTGGGGAGAAGCAATGCACAAAGCAGTGTATTTGATAAGCATGTCTCCATCAGCCCCATTGAATGAAGAAGTACTTGAGAAGGTGTGGACTGGATATGATCCATCATACAGTCATCTCAGGGTGTTTGGATGCAGGGCATCCGTCACGTACCAAAGGACGAGAGGTCCAAGATCGATAAAAGATCAGGCAGTGTGTGATCTTAGGTACAGTGATGAAAAATTCGGTTACAGATTGTGGGATCCGACCTAGAGGAAGATCGTCAGGAGTAGAGATGTGGTTTTCTTTAAAGATCAGTGTATAGAAGACATTGGTAAGTGATGTTTTATTTAAACCAACATGATTTAAATGATTTTTAAACTCGCAAGTATACGAATCAGATGTAGATATGGTACGTATTACGAGATCGTTCCCACGAGGACTGGTCGTCACAATTCAAATATGTGATTCTCCTTAACTAATCCAACAAATAATGGAGCGAATTACTAAGCACAATTCTAGGAAAAACAATTAAGAACAGGGAAGAAAATTCAATCAGAGAAAGGGCACTAGGACTTTCGAATCCACCCCTAATTATCCTAATCCTTGTTTTGTTTGTTGATTCACCTTAATCTAGATTGATACCACTTATATAGAGAAAACACAATCTGTGTCCTTAATCGGGCATACAGAATGTCTAATTCCTTTAAGCAATGCCATGATTAACATATCCCATGTCCTTGGTAGGGTACATGGAATGTATAGTTCATTAAAGCACCCTGTTTCTTCCTCTATAGGAAACTTGTTCTTGATCAGACACAAGCACCTAGAATAAGCATCCAGACAACATCCATATATAGACTCTGGTCGAGTTCATAGATAGAGAAGTATAATTTAAACCAATCAAGCCCACTTAGAGAATGAAACACACCAATCAAATCAAAGTAAAATCAAAATATAACAAGAATATTCAAATTAGGGGCTTCATCTCAACCCTAGCTGAAAGTTTAGCAATCCATAAAATCCATTAGGAAAGAAGGAAAAATAAATATGAAAAATAGGAACATCTCCCTTCTTCCATCCTCTCTCTCTCCTTTCTTCTTCCCACTGGATCTGCATTTTCCTCTGGATCTGGAATTCTCCAATTTTTGAATGCCCTTCCTCAGGTTTTGCAACTCTTTTATAGCTGATGGAGTGGCTGGAGTGGTGAAAATCGGATTTGGGAAGAAGTGTCGCACGCGCAGCGAAAGCTTTTTCGCAGCTAAGTTCGGGACCTCGAAACACGGCACTTTCCTTGCTCAAATTCCATAAAAACACCGTCCCTTAGGACTTTCTTGGGTCCTCTACATGATGGATGGTTCAGATTGCCATATGATCAAAGATGGTGGCTCACAACCGCCTGAAAAACTAGATTTTCGCGGATGTGCGAAAGCTTTCGCACCTCTTCCGCTGTCGTGATCGGTGGGCCCCACAGAAGTATTTTCTGGAAAATTCACCCCGTCCATTGGATTCAGGACGAAATTTCAGTCAAGAACAGGTAGTTTTGAATGTCCATTGATGCGTCCCCAGAGAAGAAAACACAGAAAGATTAGATTTGAACGTTGCAAGGCAGCCCTTTTGTGGCCTCTGTACCGCACACGTGTGCACGCATGGACACAAAATATTAACATGGTTTTGTAGTGCTCGAGCCACTCTACAAGATGAACGGCTTGGATTGTCTGTACGGAGATGTGTAGGACCCACTACGTCAGTTTAAAAACGTCCAGCGGCGTCCGTTTGCTGCTGCCGGAAAATGGCAATTGCCGTTTTGAGAGGGAGACAGCCGCCGGCGGGGTCAGAGCGCTGACCGGCTGGCGGTCCCATGCACGGCGGGCTACATGTGCATGGTCTACATGCATCACGTACAGGGCCCACTGTAATGTTCGTGCGAAATCTGCACCGTCCATGTTTTTTCTCATATTATTTCAACCGCCAAAACCAAATTTGAGGCAGTTCCAGATATCAGGTGGGCCCAGAATCAACGGTTTATGGGCTGATTTGTCAGTTGGGCATTCATAGTGATCCAAGGGCTGATGAAATTTGAAATGTACGGTTAATTTATGCCCCTAATCCCATGTATAAGGTTTCGAGCCAATCAGATAGAGGGAACCATGTGATTTTGCATTCTGGACCAGTTCCGGGCCTCTTTAAACGTGAACGGATTGATTTCCTCGGGTCCCTGGCATGTAATTCTTCAATATTGGTCTTCTGAGGTTCATCCGTACTCTGGTAATTTCGGAGCGTAAAATCCACGCTTTTAACATCATTTTTCAATCAAGGCTCCTGATTTCATCCTTGTAACAAAAATACAATTAAAATACTCCATTAAGCATTATCATATACGTAAAATCTGGTAATGATTGGGGTCTGATATGCAATATTTGACCCTCATCAGTAAGCCAGAGAAGAACCAACCTAGTTCAGGTGAGCTAGAGGACATGGATCCGGTTATTCCTCCGTGGTGCCTGATGACGGGGGAGTACAGCAAGTGCAAAGGAAGAGGGAGTTCCTTCAGAAGATGGACCAGGGGAGCAGCCCCCACTTGATCTACCTGTTGAGCCACAGGTGAAGAGGTCATCTAGGGACAGACAGCCGTCCAAGAGGTACTCGCCATATGAATACATTATGCTAACTGATGGAGGAGAGCCAGAAGATTATTCTGAGGCCCTAACCGACGAGCATAAGGGGGAGTGGTTGAATGCTATGCAAGACGAGATGAAATCCTTGCAAGAGAACTACACCTATGATATAGTGAAATTGCCTAAGGGCAAGAAACTTTGAGCAACAAGTGGGTGTTCAAAAAGAAGATTGAGCAGAAGAATTCACAGATGAGGTTCAAGGCCAGACTTGTGGTGAAAGGGTTTGGTCAGAGGAAAGGCATAGATTTCGAGGAGATAATCTCACCAGTGGGTGAAAATGACATCCATACAGGTGTTGCTTGGGTTGGCGGCTAGCATGGATCTGGAGATAGAGCAGTTAGATGTTAAAACTGTCGTTCTCCATGGTGACCTGGAAGAAGAGATCTACCAACAATGCACCAACCAGAGGGGTTCGAAGTCAAGGGCAAAGAGCATATGGGTGTAGGCTGAGGAAGAGCTTGTATGGGCTGAAACAAGCTCCACGGCAATGGTACAAGAAGTTCGAGTCGTTTATGTTGAAACATGGGTATAATAGAACGAAGTCGGACCACTATGTGTTCACGCGCAAGTTCTCAGATGGTGATTTCTTAGTTC
Organism: Magnolia officinalis; assembly: GCA_021015155.1. NCBI lineage: Eukaryota > Viridiplantae > Streptophyta > Magnoliopsida > Magnoliales > Magnoliaceae > Magnolia > Magnolia officinalis. Next base: position 4,648,004 of record JAJHSJ010000006.1, on the reverse strand, counting down.
TTCTATTATACGTTGATGACATGCTCATCATGGGAAAAGACAAGAAGAAAATTGACAGGCTGAAAACAGGAGTTGGGCAAGTCTTTTGCGATGAAAGATTTGGGCCCGGCTAGACAGATCCTAGGAATGGAGATAAACCATGACAAGAGCGGCAGAAAGCTTTGGCTGTCACAAGAGCGTTATATTAAGAAAGTCTAGAGTGGCTCAATACGAATGCACTAAAGCCGGTCAGTATTCCACTAGATAGTCACTTCAGATTGAGCGATAGACAGTGTCCCAGACGAAGGCAAAGGGGAAGAGATGGAAGAGATGCGGAAGATACCCTATGCGTCAGTCAGGCGGTAGGAAGTTTGATGTATGCTATGGTGTGTACATGCCCAGACATAGCATATGCGGTTGGTGTTGTCAGCCGTTATCTTTCTGATCCTGATAAAGAGCATTGGGTAGCAGTGAAGTGGATACTGCGGTATCTAATAGGCTCATCTAGGTTGAGCCTATGCTATAGTGACAGTAAACCTGTGTTAAAGGGCTACACAGATGCAGATATGACAGGTGACATAGACTCCAGGAAGTCTACATCGGGGTTCATGTTCACGTTTGCAGGGGGAGCGGTTTCCTGTAAGAGCATGCTACAGAAGATCGTAGCGTTGTCGACGACAGAGGTCGAGTACATTGCAGCCACAGAGGTATGTAAAGAGATGTTTTGGATGAAGTGATTCCTACAGGAACTTAGCCTAAAGTAGGAGGAACACGTGGTCTATTGCGATAGTCAAAGTGCTATACACTTAAGCAAGAATCCAAGTCAGCATTCCAAGTCAAAGCACAGAGATTCGGTATCACTGGATCTGGGATACTTTGGAACAGAAGGTGTTACAGTTTGAGAAGGTCCACACGAACGATAATGGGTCAAACATGATGACCAAGGCTTTGCTTAAGGGCAAGTTTGAGGTTTGTAGAAACCTGACTGGGTTGAAGAAGGTGGATCCCTCCTGGGTCAAAAAGGGGGAGATTTGATGGATTTTTTCGGCCCGTCGACCGACGATCGTTAGCCCTACTCGACCGGTCGAAGGCTGGTGGTCGACCAGTTGAAGGAGTCGAGTCGTGACACGACTCAAAGTCCAACGATTGTGAACTGTTTTTCTCCGGGGTGCTCGACCAGTCGAAGGAGGTGCTCGACCGGTCGTAGGTGGCTCTCGACCAGTCGTGGACTTGGTTTGACCAGTCGAGGTTACACAGATTCGTTCTGCAATTTTATGCGGATTTTGTGTCGTAAGTCCTTTCGCAACTAAGATGTGGAAAGGAGTTTTCTAAAACTTTAAATAGGAGTTCCTAGGGCTTTCGAGGCACAAAAAGAGGGTTTCCTAAAGCTTTGCAAGGGATTTACTAAAAGGGTTTAGGGCTATCAAAGGTGAGAGAGAGAGAAAGAGAGAGAGAGGAGCTTAGAGAGGGGGGCTTATTGGAGTTGTCGTGAGTTTATTATGTGCAATCTATATCTCAGCGCTTCTATGTCCTTGTAATCGGTTAAATCTCTCCATTTTCTCTATTTATCTTATTGTTTATCCACTCCTATGTGAGTGAAGAAGGTTATACGTTCTACTTCATAGTGGATTAATGATCTGGACGAGGTCCGTGATTTTTACCTCTTTGAGGGTTTTCTACATAAAAATCTCTTGTGTGGTGGTTGTGATTGATGCATTGATTTTTTCATTACTTTATTATCCATAATTCTGGTTTGTTCTGGAGGGCTAGATCCTAAGGTTTGTGCAAGGCCCCCAACAAAGTGGTATCAGAGCTAAGTTCATTGAACGGGTAGGATTGGTTTTGAATTATAGAAGGTGGCTCATCAAGGATGATCAGCCGAAATGGTTCTAACTAGACTATATAGAAGGCTAAGATGGAGGACTTGTTTTACTACAAGGACCTATATTCTCCAATTTTAGGCATATCAGCAAAATCCAAGGATATGACTGATGATGATTGGAAAAAGATGGACCGAAAGGCGTTGGGTTTGTTAGACAATGGTTGGATGATTCAGTGTTCCACCATGTGTCTACGGAAACCTCAGCATCTAGCTTATGGCTGAAATTACAAGGGTTGTATGAGAGGAAGACAGCCGGTAATAAAAATTTTCTGATAAGGCGACTTGTGAATCTTAAGTTCAAGGATGGTGGTTCTGTGGCCGAGCACATGAATGAGGTCAGCAATATAGTGAACCAACTCACCTTTATGAAGATGGTCGTGGATGATGAATTGCAGGCTTTGCTATTGCTTAGTTCACTGCCTGACAGTTGGAAGACATTGGTGGTGTCTCTAAGTAACTCCGTGCCATACAGAAAGATATCCATGGAACAGGTAACTAACTGTCTCTTCAATGAAGAGACAAGGAGGAAGTCTCAGGGATCTACTCAGCAAGAGGCCCTTATAACACAAGAACGGGGGAGAGGAAAGAACAGGAAGGGCGGGAAGGCCCGAGATAAATCAAGAGGCAAGTCGAGTAACATGAAAGATGTTGATTACTGAAATTGTGGCAAGAAGGACCACTATAAGCATGAATATCGTGGTAAGAAGAATGACAAGAAAGGAAAAGAGAAGGAAGATGAATCAGATTCCATTGGGGTCGCTTAAGATGGCGACGTTGTTGTTATTCTTTCTGCAAATCATGATGTATGTCTCACGACCACGAGTCAGAACACCGACTGGGTGATAGACTCGGAAACTTCTTTTCATGCGACTCTACATAAGGACTTCTTCACAAGCTACAATTCAGGTGACTATGGGACTGTGATGATGGAAAATTCTGGCGTATCAAAAATTATGGGAGTGGAGTCGGTGATATTTGTGTGAAGACCGATGTGGGCTGGACATTGGTTCTTAGGGATGTGAGACATATCACAGACCTTCGCCTCAGATTGATGTCGACGGGAAGGTTAGATGATGATGGCTATAAAAGCCTGTTTGCTAGTGGGCGATAGAAGCTCATCAAGGATTCATTGATCGTGGTCAGAGGAAAGAAGTGTTGCACCCTTAAAAGGCAAGTGTCAGTATGTACAAGGGTGGGTTGAACGTAGCGGAAGATTCAGCTATTGACATGTGGCATAGGCGACTAGGCCACATGAGTGAAAAAAGGTTTCGGCTACTAGCGAGGAGAAGCAGCTCCTTCCAGACGTGACAGGTACACCTCTCAAAACCTGTCTTGATTGTTTATCAGGGAAACAACATAGAGTTTCATTTGTTAAATCTGTTTCTCATGTAATAAAGAGCATGCATTAGATTTGGTTTATTCTGATGTTTGTGGTCCTATGAGGACAAAAACCTTGGGTGGGGCATTGTATTTTGTCACTTTTATAGATGATGCATCTGGGAGGGTTTGGGTTTATGCTTTGAAATCCAAGGATGAGGTCTTTGGTGTGTTTAAATTGTTTCATGCTATGGTCGAGAGAGAGACAAGTGGATCATTAAAGTGCATCCGCACTGATAATGGTGGTGAATACATTGGCGACTTTCATGAGTATTGTAAGTCCCTGGGTATACGGCATGAACAGACGGTTCCCTAGACCCCCCAGCATAACGGTGTAGCTGAGCGAATGAATCGCACCATTGTTGAGAGAATTAGATGCATGTTATCCCATGCAAAATTGCCCAAGATGTTCTGGGGAGAAGCAATGCATACAACAGTGTATTTGATAAGCATGTCTCCATCAGCCTCATTGAATGAAGAAGTACCTGAGAAGGTGTGGACTGGACATGATCCATCATACAGTTATCTCAGGGTGTTTGGATGCAGGGCATCCGTTCACGTACCAAAGGACGAGAGGTCCAAGATCGATATGAAGATCAGACAGTGTGTTGTTCTAAGGGTACAGTGATGAAAAATTCGGTTACAGATTGTGGGATCCGACCGAGAGGAAGCTCGTCAGGAGCAGAGATGTGGTTTCTTTGAAGATCAGTGTATAGAAGACATTGGTAAGCCAGAGAAGACCCAGCCTAGTTCAGGTGAGCTAGAAGACATGGATCCGGTTATTCCTCCCGTGGTGCCTGATGACATGGGAGTACAGTAAGGTACAGAGGACGAGGGAGTTCCTTCAGAAGATGGACCAGGGGAGCAGCCCCCACTTGATCTACCTGTTGAGCCACAGGTGAGGAGGTCATCTAGGGACAGACCGCCATCCAAGAGGTACTTGCCACATGAGTACATTATGCTGACTGATGGGGGAGAGCCAGAAGATTATTCTGAGGCCCTAGCCGACGAGCATAATGAGGAGTGGTTGAAAGCTATGCAAGATGAGATGGAAAACTTGCATAAGAACCACACCTATGATATAGTGAAATTACCTAAGGGCAAGAAAGCTTTGAGCAATAAGTGGGTGTTCAGAAAGAAGATTGAGCAGAAGAATTCAGAGACGAGGTTAAGGCCAGACTTATAGTGAAAGGGTTTGGTCAGAGGAAAGGCACAGACTTCAAGGAGATATTCTCACAGTGGCGAAGATGGCATCCATACGGGTGTTGCTTAGGTTGGTGGCTAGCATGGATCTGGAGATAGAGCAGTTAGATGTTAAAACTATCTTTCTCCATGGTGACCTGGAAGAAGAGATCTACATGCACCAACCAGAGAGGTTCGAAGTCAAGGGCAAAGAGCATATGGTGTGTAGGTTGAGGAAGAGCTTGTATGGGCTGAAACAAGCTCCACGGCAATGTTACAAGAAGTTCGAGTCGTTTATGTTGAAACATGGGTATGACAGAACGGAGTCGGACCACTGTGTGTTCACGCGCAAGTTCTTAGATGGTGATTTCTTAGTTCTGCTATTATATATTAATGACATGCTCATCATGGGAAAAGACATCAAGAAGATCGACAGGCTGAAAAAGAATTGAGCAAGTCTTTTGCGATGATGAAAGACTTGGGCCCGGCTAGACAGATCTTAAGAATGGAGATAACCCGTGACAGGAGAAGCAGGAAGCTTTGGCTGTCACAAGAGCGGTATATTGCGAAAGTACTAGAGCAGTTCAATATGAATGCAGCGAAGCCGTCATTACTCTACTAGATGGTCACTTTAGATTGAGCGATAGACAGTGTCCTAAGACAAAGGCAGAGGTGGAAGAGATGCAGAAGATACCCTACGCGTCAGCGGTAGGAAGTTGATGTATGCTATGGTGTGTACACACCCAGACATAGCATATGCGGTTGGTGTTGTCAGCCGGTATCTTGCCAATCTTGGCAAAGAGCATTAGCCAGCGGTGAAGTGGATACTGCGGTATCTAAGAGGCTCATCCAGGTTGAGCCTATGCTATGGTGACGAAAACCTATGTAAGAGGGCTACACAGATGTAGATATGGCAGGTGACATAGACTCCAGGAAGTCTACATCAGGGTTCATGTTCACGTTTGCAGGGGGAGCGGTTTCCTGTCAGAGCAAGCTACAGAAGGTCGTAGCGTTGTCGATGGCAGATGCTGAGTACATTGCAGTCATAGAGGCATGTAAAGAGATGCTTTGGTTGAAGAGGTTTCTATAGGAACTTAGCCTAAAGCAGGAGGAGCACGTGTGGTTTATTGCGATAGTCAAAGTACTATACACTTGAGCAAGAATCCAAGTCATCATTTCAAGTTAAAGCACATAGAGATTCGGTATCATTGGATCAGAGATACTTTGGAATAGAAGGTGTTACAGCTTGAGAAGGTCTATACGGACGATAATGAGTCAGACATGATGACCAAGGCTTTGCTCAAGGGCAAGTTTGAGGTTTGTAGAAACCTAGCTAGCTTGAAGAAGGTAGATCCTTCCTGGGTCAAAAAGGGAGAGATTTGATGAGTTTTTTGACCCGTCATCGACCGGTCGTGAGCCTGCTCGACCTGTCAAAGGCTGGTAGTCGACCAGTTGAAGGAGTCGAGTCGTGGCACGACTTAAAGTTCAGCAACTGTGGACTTTTTTTCTCCGGGGTGCTCGACCGGTGGTAGATGGCTCTCGACCGGTCGTGGACTTGGTTCGACCAGTCAAGGTTACGCAGATTCGTTTTGCGATTTTACCCGAATTTTATGTCGCAAGTCCTTTCACAACTAGGATGGGGAAAAGAGTTTCCTAAAACTTTAAATAAGAGCTCCTAGGGCTTTCTAGGCACAAAAAGAGGGTTTCCTAAAGCTTTACAAGGGATTTGCTAAAGGGTTTAGGACTATCAAAGGTGAGAGAGAGAGAGAGAGGAGGAGAGAGAGAGAGAGAGAGAGAGAGAGAGAGGAAGCTTATAGAAGGGAGGTTTGCTCGTGGAGGTTATCTACTATGCAATCTATATCTCAGCGCTTCTATGTCCTCGTAATCGGTTAGATCTCTCCGTTTTCTCTATTTCTCTTATTGTTTATCCACTCTTGCGTGAGTGAAGAAGGTTGTAGCGTTTTACTTCATAGTGGATTGTTGATTTGGACGAGGTCCCGTGGTTTTTATCTCTTTGAGGGTTTTCCACGTAAAAATTTCTTGTGTGGTGTGTGATTGATTGTTTTCATTGCTTTATTATCCATAATTCTAGTTTGTTCTTGAGGTCTAGATCCCAAGGTTTTGTGCAAGGCCCCCAACAATTGGCCCTGACTGAACCGAAGTTGCAAGAATCCTTTGTGACTCTTGTTGTCAATGGAAATGTCTTGAGTAGATGCCAGTCCCGTGAATTACTTTGGAGACCCCTCTATGTGAAATGATAAGTTTACCCTTTTGAATGTGAACCCTGCTTCATATAAGCGCATATGACACGTTTTCATGGTCTACGGTATAGAAGCGACAGGTGATAGGTGATTTGTATAACCCTAGTTGCCAAAACCCTTTTTTTTTTTTTTTTTTTTAAATGTAACGTAGGTTGCTAGCAATTCACTTCCCTTGCAAACCCCTTTTTCTATGCATCCCGAGCCAATTCATTAATACCATAACCTTACATTGGAATTAAAATATAGAACTAAAGCAAGTTCTAATAATGGTTCATCGTGGATAAAATATATGCATGGTGTGGGGGACCTACAGAACTTTTCCAGTACCAAGCTCGCACTGGAGGGGTCACTGCCGAATCCGAGTCCACCTTTACCCTCTAAGGCTGCTGCTTGTGGTATGGTGAGTGTCACAGGCCTCAATGCCCTCTTAGATTCTCTGTATCCATAACGCATTGAGCTGAAATAAAGCAAAGCCTTCTAATAGCTCGTATCGGAATGCGGTAACATTCTACATCATTATCTGTTGAAGATCATCATGTCCTGTTAAAGCATCGACCACAACATAGCCGAATTTAAATATCTTGTTATGGAATTTGTTTAATGGTAGATTGGATGAGTAGCTGCATCCGGAGTAGAGCGTGGCAGCAATGGCAACAACTCATATAATGAGGATGACGCTGAATGGTGGCAATGGAAATGTCCACCGTTGAAACCCTCCTGGAGATGACCATAATTTTATATGCTAGCCCTGGCACAGGCATATCTATGTGCCGTGGGGCACATGCAATCCGCTCTCTCCAATCATTCCATGACGTGGAGTTTACGGAAAGCAGATTGGCTGGTGTACCACACACCACCGATCTGGCTGGTGTGGGTACGTGTCGTGGGAAGCGGATTGGCTAGTGTACCACACACCAGCTATATAGCCGCTATATTGACGTCAGCAAGTTCTGTGGGTCCATCATGATGTAAGTGATATATCCAAACCGTCCATCCATTTTAAGACCTAGTTTTAAGTCTTTAGACAAAAATAAGACTGATTTAATGATAAATGGACCACACTACAAAAAGCAGAACGTCTGCCATTGAAACCCTTTTGGGGTTTACAGAAGTTTTAGATCAATATGAAAATTTGTTTTTACGTTTCATCCAGGTCTTTGTGACCTTTATGAACATATTGGATGGAAAATAAACGTTATGGTGGGCCCTATGAAATTTTTAACAGTGAAAATCATTATCTCTGCTGCTATTTGTGATGTGGTCCAGTTGATCTTTGGATATGATTCATTTTCTAGATAGTACTCTAAAATTATCTTAAAAAATTGGATGAATTGTGTGGATATAATAAATACATCATTGTGGGGCCATATAACTTTGATCTCCTTTCAACCGTTCTTACGGGCTTGAGGAGCGTCAGCGCTCGTCTTCTTACGACACCCACCTACACCAGCTATGTGGTACACCAGCCAATCCGCTTCCGATGAGCGCTGCCACTCCTTGACCTCCGAGTCGTACGAACGCTTCAAACGATATCAAAGTTACATGTCCCAAAAAAAGTTATGTATTATATCCACACCGTTCATCCATTCTTCGATCGAGTTCATTATAGGGCATGATCCCAAGAATGATCATATTCAAAGCTTAAGTGAATCACACCAGAAATAGAAGTGGGGACGATGATTCTCACCGTTAAAACATTCGTAGGCCCACCATCAAGAAAAAAAAACAAATATCATATACATTCAAAACTTCTGTTATCCCAAAAAGGTTTCAATGGTGGACGTTCAATCCCTCACTGCTTTTTTCAGTGTGGCCCACTTTATGTTTCGATCTATCTTATTTTTTGGGTCATGTCTTATGACGAGCTCGGCAAATGGAAGGACGGTTGGGATATAAAACATACCTCATGATGGGACCCGCATACTTGGTGAGGTCAGCACACTAGCCAAATCAGTGGTGTGTGGTACACCAACCAATCCGCTTCAGGAATTTACATGCCTGTATATCTTGTACCGTGCACGTGATGCACATGCATCATAATCCGTACCATGCATCACGATCCGGACCATGCATCACCCTGATTTTTCCAATGATTAGTCAGTAACCAAAAGTTATATTGTTTAGTCCATCATAAATTATACTTGGTTAACTTTTTATGAATGAATGTCCGCTGTTGCGATTTTTGCTTTCCTAGTGCAGATTTGCAGACCACATTTTAAGGGTTCATTTACTATTGAGACTGCTGCACAAACAGTTCCAAAGTCATCCGTGCCTGCCATGTATGCGTAAATGAACAATGATAAGAAATGTGAAAAAGCCATAAGATATGCTTATGTATTTCGATATTGCCACTTGATCCCCAACCGTTGCAGTGGTCATCTACTTTAATGGGCCTTGGTCCATAAATCGTCTGATCTGTAGAACTTAGTGGACCATTCATCGTTCATGGCTTTGTTAACCATCTAGAAGGAAGCAACTGATCGGATGGTTGCTGTAATGTCTACGTTCCACCTAAAAGGTAACCCGTCTATTGAATGGTTGCGGATTGATGCATTGGCGGTAGGTAGTGATAGTGCATACACCGAGTTCGTGTATATTGCTGTACATTGAAAAAAGTCAGCCCCTTAAAAAAAAAAACTTACATGCCACAACAGTGAAAACAGTGTAAAATTACTTCTAAAACCTCTAAGTTCATACGGTGTGGCCCGAAATAGTTTTGGATCAGTCTAATTTTTCTATCTTCATTTTATTTTAGCGGGTTACACTTGATTAATGAGTTTGACAAAAGATACACACAATAACGGTTGGATCCCCCACCATTGTTCCGCGTGGTGCGGCAAAGTATAGATTCTTGCAAGTTGCTGATGCCATGCGTGTCATTTTCACACTTATTTACAGGCATTAAACATGATTAGAAAAGGTCATAACAATGATGTATACACATTCCGGACTTTGTCGTGGTAGGAAATGTTTTGGTCCCTTGTTGAAGATTTAGTTAGCTTACCACAGTAACTCCTTTGACACATCATGTAGCTTTGTTGGAATATTTCAATTTTGAAACTTGTATTATTTTTTCGTTGTATATTTAGTCGCAAATTGAATTTGCCTAAGATTTTTTTTTTTTTTTTTTTTTTTTTATCTTTCTTTTGTATGATAAGCTTTTTGGTCATGGCTTGAGCCTCATTCAGGGTGCATGTGAATTTGGTCATGGGTATTATGCCAATAACTCTAATTTAAGCTATTAACCACACACATGCTCGTGCGCCAAGCCAAATCTGCATATGCGTGTGTGCTCGCATGAATGTGTGTATGAGTACTCGCAGGACTTTATTTGTGCGAGAGTGTACTCACACTTGCGCAGACCAAACCCTTTCGAAAGTGTGCTTAATGCGCTACTTTAAAGTCTATATAAAAACTTCAATTCCATTTCAAAAACCATGAAAAATCTTTATGCTCGATCTATTCCTCTTCTATTTTATGAGTTTTGATTACTAAATTCTTCACTAAGTTAACTTAGTATTTTCAGGTTAAATTGCAAATGGTTCGAACCCGTATACAGTGAGTGCACCACTGGGATTGGGTTATAATCGTTGTATTCTAGATGTCGATTGCTCCAAAAAACCTATTGCACTAGGGACACTGTACAAGGAAAGCAAATTCGATTTCAAACTGAGTGACGCACGTTACACCTCTACTCAACTATATAAGTCTTCTATCTTATTTCATTTTTCATTTTTCTTTTTTGGTTTTTAATTTTAAATAGTCTAGATATTTGATTCAACCAAATATTCCTGTGATGTATATCTTGGTCTGATGCCAAACCATTGGATTGACCATATGAGTTCTTACGTGTAATATGCAATTTAAAAAAAAAAAAAAAGTCAAATATACGCTTAAATCTATTGCAACGGAAGGCACTGCATTTGAGAGAAGAAATGATGGGGACAATATGAGTGGTCCAAATCCAGTTTGTGAAATTTCACTTGTGAACAAAAAAATAATAAAAATAAAAATAAAGATGGAAAGCACACATGCATTTTTAAAAGAAAAGTTTGTAGCAGATGGGCGGTCTAGGTGGTTCAGGTGCATTGCATGTGCCATGTATACGAGTATCTTTGAAAGGGAAGTGTAGAACACAGACGGTTCAGGTGGTCCAGGTGCATTGCACGCGCCATGCATACAAGCATCTTTAAAAGGAAAGTGTCCACTACAAGATAGAAAGCAAACCATCCATCTCATGATATTCCAGCAGTGAGCCAGCCATGGCTCAAACATCACATTCGTTTGGGAGGTTCCAACCCTTCAATCTCCGCTCATGTCAGTGAACACTAAAGACAAAAACCAGCTACGGCTCCCATTAAGCTAAAATTCGATATGATTAAGATAGTCGTGAGCAACTCACCTGTCAAGACATAGCATGCCTGGTTTGAATCATCATAGGCGTTTTCCAAGCCTGTGGTGCACTTTTATGCTCACATTCAAACAGTGTTTCACAATAAGTGTACCTCCACTCAGCTGACAAGCTTCAACATGTCATGTGCATACGACTTCCAACCTGTCCAATAGATTGGCCCCACGAGGATCACCTATATAATCATACTTGTATTTACAAGTTATCAACCAGGTGGACCATATCTTATGGTCCTGCCAGTTGAAATAATCATTTTTCTTTTATAATTTGCCCTGATTAGTAACCGGTCCAGACTTTCTGGTAACAAGAAACACGCAGCACACGGGCTTACCAAATATTTATTATTCATAAACGTAAACAGACATGAGCAACTTACAGGGCATCCCTATGATACCATACACACCTACACGACCCTAGGAAAAGCAGAATAAAATCAAGCATGGATTGTCGACTCGTTGGAATAAGCTCGAACTTGGTCAACTTCGATCCTGTTCGGCGCCATGGTTCATGACTGAAAATGAAGGATGTCTGCGCCTAATGCTTGGCCAAGTCGCAACTCGACTCAGGACCGAATTCACCGAGTCTTCGAACCTTCAACTCAAAACCCTTTATTACTGACATAACCTTAATCTTACCATAACGATAGTAACCAAAGGGAAGTGGGAGTGAAATGGAAACCCCATTCCCACTACAGTCGCAAGTACTCTTATCTAAGCTGTCCAATCGGTCTTGATTAGATCGATGTGGATCCCGCCAATGTTGACTTCTCCGACTTTCGGTACCAAACTCACAACCACATTCTCCAAGCCTTCAGCATCAATATCTTCTATCAAGCTGGATATACCTAACTTCAGGATGAATTTCTTTTTCGCCGCATCACCCTTTTTACTAATGTGGAAGTGGGCCAGTTTCAAAAAGCTCCTGCAGACTCTCCAAGGTCAGGTCCCACAAAATTTCCTCCATAAGGCGCTGCCACGTACACCTCAAAGTTGACGGGCCCATTGTGGGTGATCTCTATGCCGTCAATCACGAGGACCTCCACGTCATCCTCTTTCTCGCCCTTGGTTCGGGACTTCTTGGGCCTCTGCACAAGGGCCTGATGGTCGAATCCAGGGGTCTTGGGTCGGGTCCGAACTCGGATACCTGGACCAACGAGACTCTGGATCTGGGTTTGGCCTTGGCCTTCTGCTTTTTCTTGATGTGCTATCAGCCCATGGAAGTTCCACGTCTTCATAGGTGTACCGGAGTTTCTGCGGATTGAGACAGTCTTCCACCTGTTGCGTTCATTTGTTAGTCAATGCATGAATGACGCATACAACTAGTTGGATGGTAGCAGATAAACGTAAATATATTAAGTGGGTACAACATGGGTCACGATGAATATCTTATGCAAATATCAGTGACTGGTTCACTCATCATGTGAGCCAAACCAGGTTAAATAATGGGCAACTGACAATCTAATTTAAATTATATTTGTGGACCACAAGATAAGTGGGATGGTTTTATTTTTACCCAGGACCTTTATGATTGGACGACAAACCTTTTGGGAAAGATTGAATGTGGTGCAAAGATGACACGTCAGCAATTATACACTGATTTTGTTTTTAGATCTTCTGATTAAAATTTATGTTTTTGCTAGCTAGACAAAGAGGGAGGCTTGTACTCCTTAACCAGACACGTGGCTGATCAGGAAGTGATTCTGATCCGTCCATATAGTGCGTCCTCTTCAAAAATTTATGGCGATTGAAAATCTCACATATGGAGGATCCTTGTCATTAGATTCTCCTTGTGCATCCAATTTCATTCCAACCATCTATTTTAAGGCCATTGTCGACACAGATATGACTGCCAAGCCATTTATATATGGTATGCATGCATGCATGTACGTACAGTCATGGTAAGTGCCCATTAAATGGGTGTTTAATCCCTAATAGTGTAGTACACTCGGGCCTTGTATCGGCCTCATTTTAATCTTATATCTTTTATTTAATATGAAAAAGTAAAATAAAAATGAATGACCTGTATGGTTAAAACCCACACATCAGGCTGCCCCCTCAAACGCCCTGCCTTTACCCGAACGGGCAGGGGTAGTAACCCATCCGAGTGCCAGCAGGACGGGCCTTAGTACAGGGTCATCAAACACGTAGGACCACCAGACGAATGGCCTAGATCTGTGTACATTGGCGTGAGATGTAATACACTACGGCTCCTTGGAGCCCACCTGTTGCTTGAGTGACAGTGACATCCTCATGTAGAGCGGGTCCCAGACAGTTTGATGGCCTAAATGGATTAGAAAAGGTCCAATTGGAAGCAGAAATGATCCGTTAGAACTTAAAATTAATGGACATATCTGACAAACCGGAATGAACTATATCAGACATACCATATCTGATTTTGGTGTAGTACGAGCTACTTTAGCCAGCCAATTTCACTTCACCAGGTTGGCCACGCCAAATTTGTGAAATACCATCAGTTCGAGGTCAAAATCTCATTTTATTTTTATTTTTACTATTTATAATAAATTTTAATTTGAATATAATTATTCATCAATTGGGGTTTAGGAGCCGCTCAACATAAAAATTGCTTATAATAATTAGGAAAACATCATGGTTCAGCCAAATAAGACACTTATTATTTTTTGTCACATTACGATTGTCTATAAATAGTAAATTAAGAAGTCACGATTTCTAGGAGTTTTAGCTGTAGTTTGATTCCAAAACTTTTCATATGGATTAATATCCTATTAAAAGGGTTGGGAACCGTTTGTTTCACTCATCAATCAAATTACCGATTTTATTTAATTTAGTTTTATTTTCTTTACTTTTTTACTCGTGAATTCGAGAAGTCCAATGTGAGGAGTCTAGAGAAGCTCCATGGATCCGAGTAGTAGTTATCCTTGAGGAAGAGTCTGATCAACTTCATCTGTTCATCCACTCCGTCCGTGGTTAGCCATGACATTTTATATCTACGGGCTAAAATTCAGCCTCATCCACACTGCTTAGGGAGGCTACACCACAAAGAACAGTGGAATGACAGGCCAACTCTAGGGTTTTGTTTGAGGCTCACCGGAGTGTTTATATTTGATCCAACCTTTCAATATGGCAGACAATTCAAAAATTAGCCTGATCTAAACCTTGAACAGGTCTGAGAGGTTTTTAAGCCTAATCTCACATTGTTTCCCATCCAGTGGCCCATCTGAGTTTTAGATCAGTCTGAATGTCGGGATGTACTGTCAAATCTAGACGGTGCAACATATGGACAGAGTGGATGTAACATTAACTCGCTGGACTTTCATGAATACTGAACACCAGCATTTAAAGTATACAAATATTGTAGAGCCTTGCTGAGCAGTGAACAGTGTGGAGAGTTTTGCCGAGTTATATCGAAATTTTCTGAGTTTATTTCAAGATTTGTCGAGTTGAACGGAGTCAACTGAGTCTTGAACGAGTCATGACTCAATCTGGTAATTTCGAGCCGAGTCGGCGGTTTTTTTTTTTTTTTTTTTTCTTGAGTTTTCAAATATAGACTCGGCGGCAGAGAGAGGAGGGGAGTTGCGCATTTTTACCTTGACTTTTACCAACTGTTTGTTCTCGTCGAAGAAGATGCAGGATGAGTTGAGCCAGTCTTTATCGTTGAAGTCGACCTTATTTCCTCGCTTCTGCCTATAGATGTGCCACATCCGGTCCACGTTCGAATGGTGGGTGGCAGTAGAAAAGCGGGTCGTAACCCGACGAGTAGAAGTTGCCCATTTCCGGTACGGTGAATCGGGCAATCCCACAAACTGGTGCGCCGCGTTATGTATCGACTCAATCTGCCCCATCGTCTTTCCCATGGAGGCCTCCTCGCCTGCCCTGACCGGATCTCCTAAAAACAGCTCCGGCAGCGGCAAAGACTCCCTAAATGTCTTGTTCATTTGATACAGGTTCTTCATCTTCAGTTCATCGTCGGTGTACGGGCTCTCAGTTGTAGGGCTGTATTGGTAGTCCAGCACCTTGGATAGGTTAGCCGCGTTGCGCTTTTCATCGTAGAGCGAGGACGTCGTATCTTTAAAATAGGTCGGGATCGTCATTCCGTCCGGCGAGTCCCAGTTCCAGAATGGGAGGGCGAATGTGTCGTCATTGATCAGCTTCCCGAGGATCCTCTCATGGAAGTGAATGTAGTAGCGGTGCCACGGCAGGAATATCCAGTTGAAGTGGACTTGCACTGGAACGTCGAACCCCACCTGGTCGTACGCGCCATTGCAGTACTGGCAGTGCACCTTTGCCTGCTGCTCGAAGCTCCAAGGGTCTTCTGGATCGAGCGCTCTCATAAGTCTATAGGCTTCCTTGTACTTGGCCAGGTCATCAGCATCTAACAGGTGTGCGGGTTTCCGAGTGCGCAGTGGCGTGGAAGATGTCGGGAACTTGTAATCGACGATCTTGCTGTTGTCGGTTGTAAGGCGGGCAACACTTGACCCATATAGGATCGGTTGGGTCTCCAGCATTGGCGGTTTTGCACTTGGATAGGTCTGGTGGTTGCCACGGAGCAGCGACGGCTGTATTCTCGCGGCCGAGGGCGGCAGCACCATACAGACCTCCCAACGTTCCAAGGAGAACATTTCTTGTCCAACCTCAGAATGGATTCTTTGTCGCCACCATTATCATATGCACTAGCATTAGTAGCATTAGTACTAGTGCCAGAGGCTGAGGGAGAAAAGTGAGTGGGTGCTCGAGCAGCTTTTCGAGGGTGGCGGGAATGGTGGTGGTGGAAGGGAGAGGCTGTGGTTGCAAGAAATGAGAGGGACGATGCCATGATTGGAATCTTAGCACTTGCGTTGCTTTGGTGAGAGGGAGGGTGACCGACTCCTCTCTTATATAGAGAAACGGGTCGAGAGGAAGTTTATAACTTCTCATTGCTGTATGCATGACCCCTCCCCTGCACGTGCGTGAATACCATGCACATACACTCAATTATTATAATAAACGTGCTACACATTTTTAAAACTGTGGGATCGACAGCTTTTGTGACCCCATTTGCATTCTTATGTTTGTATTTTTACACCGAATGATTGCTTTTTTATGAAAAAGCTTCACGTGCCACTCGGGCACAGAGATATGGCATACATGTGCAAGATCTAAGTTGATTTTTGGGCTGCCTTTATTATATACCTGCTTTTTCATCGAAATTAAGTTGATTTATTCATCCCATGCGCCAACGTTACTACTAGAACATGAACACGTATCTCTCGGACCCATCTGCGCATGAATGAGCACCAACGCACAAGCATGCATCTTTCATTCGCTCACATGTGCATACGTGTGAAAGATGTGTGTGATGTGACTAAAGAGAAGGGAGAGGGAAGCGTATTGGGTCCTGCCCTGGCGTGGACGATTCTGTCCGGCAGGGGCTCCGGGGCGGCCACCGTGATGTAAAGGTTTTATCCACCCCGTCCATCCATTTCCCAAATCAATTTATAGTATAAGCTAAGAAATAAGGTAGATCCAAAGCTCAAATGGACCATACCATTGGAAGCAGCAGAGATAATGACACCCACCGATGAAACTTTCTGAGGGGCTAGAGTTGAGCATCGAGTCTAGTCAGACCGAGTTAGGACTTACCAGACCTGACTCGGTTTTGAAATAGACCTGACCTGAACTCGATCTGACTCAGTACTGAGTCCAGCATGCCTAACCAATCCGAGTCTGGGTTTAGCATAGACTAGCCTAGATTTAGTCCAACTCGGTCATATCGGGTCGAGTCAGCATCGAGTTAAGTCGAATTGACTTTTCTTTTTCTTTTCTTTTTTTCCTATTGACGTGTTTGTATCACAATTAGTAGTGTACTCGAGTTGAGTTATTTAGAATAAATATTGTTAGAAGTAAATTGTAACAAAAAAAAAAAAGTAATAATAATAAGGTAAATAAACATTATCAAAACTTAGAAGTATATTCAAAATCTCCGATGTAGTTGCATATACAAATCATTCATTCATTTAACATTTTCTATATAAAGAATGCCTTATGGTGTTTAACCCGAGTAACCTTGTCTATATAGTAAAACCCCTCCTCCACCTTCGTCGTCAAAATCATCATTTAGTTCTCTTTTGTGACTTAAGCTGCAGGAGAAATCTGAGCCGAGTCTGAGCTGGAGATGTCTAAAAGATAGTGGTTTACCTCTTTTGATTTGAATGATGGAGATGCCTTCCATTATCCTCATTCATAAATTCAACGAGTTTTTCAACCCATTTTTTATGATCTGATTTGTACAATATTCCCAACCGCCTATATAATGTTGTGAGATGATGGGTTTTTTTTTTTTTTTTTTTGACCCGTCGTCCTTTCGCAACTGGAATGCGCAAGTCCTTTCGCAACTAGGATGCGGAAAGGGATTTCCCAAAACTATAAAAAAGGGTCCCTAGGGTTTTTCTAGGGTAGTTGTGTTGATGAGAAAAACACAAGATGGCTAGATCCTAAGGTTTCGTGCAAGGCCCCCAATAAAGTGGTATCAGAGCTAAGTTCATTGAACGGGTAGGATCGGTTTGAAATTATGGAAGGTGGTTCATCAAGGATGATCAGCCTCAATGGTTCTAACTGGACCATATGGAAGGCTAAGATGGAGGACTTGCTTTATTGCAAGGACTTATATTCTCCAATTTTAGGTATATCAGCAAAATCCAAGGATATGACTGATGATGATTGGAAGAAGATAGACCGAAAGGCGGTGGGGTTTATTAGACAATGGTTGGACGATTCTGTGTTCCACCATGTGTCTACGGAAACCTCAGCCGCTAGCCTATGGCTG
>JAJHSJ010000006.1:4557934-4630032 GCA_021015155.1 Magnolia officinalis | reverse complement strand
TTTGCAGTGTAGTCCACTTGATAGTTAGATCTATCTTATTTTTAGTCTCGAGCCTTAAGACGAGCTCGCCAAATGGATGGACGGTTTGGATATAACACATACCTCATTATCAGACCCACAGAACGTGCTGAAGTCAATATAGCAAATATAGCTGGTAGGGGTGTAAACGAACGAGCTAGCTCGGTTAGCTCGCTCGACTCGACTCGAAAAAGCTCGATTCGACCGGTTTGAAGCTGAGTTCGAGCCAAGTCGAGCTGATTTTTGAGCTCGAAAATGAGTTTGAGCGAGTTCGAGCAGGCCCCAGCTCGACTCGACTCGGATCGATATAGCTTAAATCCAACTCAGATCGAACCAATTTGGTGACTCGTTTACTTTTCCGTTGATGTTGCTCACCAACTGTTTGATAAAAATAACTCAATAAAATGTGGCTGGTGGCAAGGAAGGTTTGGCCGATGGCAAAGCAAGGTATGTACATTAAACCAATACATTTTCTTTTTTTTTTTTTTTTTTTTTTTTTTTGGTTTTTATGTACTTAGAAGGTGTTTGATAAACACCTGTAAAATCATTGCCTCTGTTTGTAAAAAGTGGGTTTTTGAAGTTGCAGTTCAGGTGTTTGTAGAAATGCCTAAATGGCGAACTCGGCTCGATCTTGGCTCGAACTCAGCCCGAGCTGGCCCGAGCTGCTGACCGAACTGAGCCAAGCTAGCTAGTCAGGCTTGAGGATCGAGTCGAGCTGAGTTTGAGCGTGTGAGCTGAGGTCCGCCTGTGTTCGAGTCGAGTCGAGTTGAGGCCAACTCAACTCGATTGTACACCCCTAATAGCTGGTGTAAGGTACACCAGCCAATCCGCTTCCATAATAAGCTCCTCCCATGACGCGGATTAGCCACTGGCAAGTTGAGTAGCAAGACTGGCTACTGAAGTGACATCACCAAGTTATGTGGGCCCACCATGATAAATGTTTTGTATTGACACTGTTCATCCATTTCGAGAGATCATATTAGGACATGATCCAAAGAATGAGTGGGATCCAAAGCTCCAGAGGACCACCACAGAAAACAGTGGAGGAGAATGACGCCCACCGATTAAAAAGTTCTAAGGTCTACAAAGTTTTCAATCAAGCTAATATTTGTGTTTTCCCTTCCCGTATGCGTTAACACATGAATATATCGGATCTCAAATAAACATCATGGTGGACCTTCTGAAGGTTTAGGGCGTCACTCTATCTACTGTTTTATGTGGTTGAGTGCTCTCGAGCTTTGGATCTGACTCATTCTTTGGATCATGCCCTAATATTATCTCTCCAAATGGATAGAAGGTGTGGATACAGAACAACATCATGGTGACGCCCTCACCCACGAACTTGGGTTGCGAGTCTCGCTACTCAACCTGTCAGTATCCAATACGCGTCCAGTCTCGTTTGAATACAGGCCGCACATAACCCGCTCACAGGCGAAGCGCGTCATCAAGGAATGGGTACTGCCGCTGCCCACGCGTATCTCGTGGTCCAAAAAAGTCATGGAACGATTTGCCTGGGACCGAACGGATATCTTTGAGCGGAAGCGGATTGACTGGTGTACCAACACACCAGAAACCTACCTGGTGTGGATCCGGTTCATGAAATCCACCATGTCCATCCATTTTACCCGTTAATTCAGATAATCCTAAAAATAAAGTATATATAAAAATCAAGTAGACCGCACCACAGGAAATAGTATGAGTGTCTACCGTTGAAAATTATCAGGGCCACAGAAGTTTGGATCAAGCTGATATTTATGCTTTCCCTTCATCCAGGTCTTTGTAATCTTATGAACACGTTGGATGACAAATAAAATCACTGTGGGCACTGTAAAGGTTTCAACGGTCAAAATATTATTCCGACTGTTTCCTATGGTATGGTCTGCTTGAGATTTGGATATGCTTCAATTTTTGGGTCAACTTCTAAAATTATTTAAAACAATGTGTAGACGGATTGGATAAACTGAATATTACTTTTAAGGTGGTCCCAACTGAGTATAATCAGTACAAAAAAATCGTACCGAGTAACTCAGTACGCAATCCGATTTCGCGACAAACGAGCGCTGACGCTCCTCGATCTCCGAGTTGTAGTAACGGTACAAAGTAGATCAAAGTTATATGGGCACGAAATGATGTATTTATCATATCTACACCGTTAATATTTTTTAGATATCATTTTAGATCTTGATCCTAAAAAATGAGTAATTTCCAAGGATCAATTGGACCACACACAAATAGAAACGGGACAATAATTCTCACCGTTATAATAATCATAGGGACCACCAAACGTTTACTTTACATCCAATCCGTTCATAATGTCACAAAGACATGGATGAAGAGAAAAAATGGATATTATATTGATCCAATATTTCTGTAACCCCCAAAAGGTTTCAATGGCAGTCGTTCAATCCTCCACTGCTTTTTATAGTGTGGTCCACTTGATTTTTAGATCTATTTTATTTTTGGCTCAAGAAGTGGACGGACGGTTTGGTTATAACTCATATCTCATAATCGAATCCACGGAATTTGGTGACGTCAACACACCAGCCAATCCGCTCCTCTCTGAGCCCTAGCCACAACAAAAAATAGTGGGAACGTCTACCGTAATAAAAATAAAAATAGTGGACCGAACGAAATAGTGGGACCATATATTTTGTAGAATTATTACAATTCAGATAAACTGTACTTCAAAATTAAATAATAATAATAAATAAATAAAAGAAAAGAGAGAAAACTGTACTAAAAAATATATATCATTCTCGTAAAAATTTTTGTCACTGCCGAGTCTTCAATCCCCACGATCTCGTCCGTTCTGCCCACATGAGTTTTGGACTTTTATGTTTTTTAGAATCCTGTGCGGAGTGGATTTATCACGGGCATCTCTACGGGCCCTACACAGCGGCACAGGCAATCCGCTTCCGTCGGTACCCAGATGCTATTTCCACGAGCAGTCGTACTCAATCCCCGCACCATGACTCGCGTTACTGTTGCTCTACAAGGGGCGATTACGTACAGCCCTGGCCTCACCCAGGACGGTGAAGCCTTACCCTGGGGCTCACCTTGATATATGTATTTTATATCCATGCCGTCTATCTAATTTTTCAGTTCATTTTAAGGTATGATCCAAAATTTGAAGTAGGTCAAATTCTCAATTCGACCATACCATTTGAAATAATGGTGGTTGACTGTTAATATGCCGCAAAAAAAATTAGATCAAGCTGATTTCTTCTCTTTCATCTAAGTGGTTGTTACATTATCAACAGGTGGATGGCATTTGACATTACTGAAACATTACGGTGGGCCCTAGGAAGTTTCTAATGGTAGAGCATTCAACCAACACTGTTTCCTATCGTATGGTCACCTGAGATTTGGATCTTCTTCATTTTCGGCATCATGCCCTAAAATGATAGGGCAAAACGATTGGACTGCATGGATATGGAATATATACATCAAGGTGGGGCCATCGGTAAGGGCCGCACCGTCTTGGGTGAGGCTGGGGACGCACCAATCCGCTCTCTTGCTTTACTAGCTTTTCCCATCCACTATTTCTTCCATTAGCTATGTCACTGTAGCATGACGGTGTACCAAAAGATGATTAATTCCCACGTGCATACTTGGGCGCTTATCTTACTGTCACCGACTCAACGTACAAGCTATATGGGCCCACATAGATACCCGTGAAAAATCCACTCCATACAAGTTAGGTAGATTCAAAACTCAGGGCCACCACACACGTAAACAGCGAAAACCGGAAACCTCCACCACTGAACACTTCCTGGATCTGAACATGATATGTTTATACGCTGCATACGGTTACAACCACTCGGATAAAATGTAGGCACAATACCACACTGATACATACCTTCTATGGCCGAGACAAAGTTTCCAATGGTTTGCATTCATTCCCTGCTGTTTCACGTGGTGTTGCCCAGATGAGATTTGAATCTGCATGATGTATTGACTCATGTCCTATTACAGCCTTGAGAAACTGATGGACGGAGGGATTTGCCAGCGGCATCTCCGTGGGCCCTACAAAGTTGCAAACCATCGCATCCGGAACTGAACCTACTTACGTGATGGCTCACTTTGTTACTGTGGAAAGTCAGGAAAAGAAAGCTCCCCATTGCGATATTTCAAACCTTTAATAATGGAACATAGGACTTTCATGTACCATTTGTATTATTGAAGGCTCAAAATTTTCAAAGCAAGATTCTATTGTGTTTGTCGTTTTTTTGGGACCCATCCAAGGGTCTGGATGTTGAAAAAACACCCAATCCAATGGACTATAATATTACGGTATGCCATGTTTTATTCATGTGAACCCTCTACGTAAGTTCTAGAATGTTGTTCTGCCATGTTTTATTCGTGTAAACCCTTTGTATAAGGTCATTACCAGCTTATCTACAAGTTAATAGTAATTATATATAGTTAATAATAATTATATTAAAGGTCATGATTACTGTCAGTCCTGATTCAACACAGTCGTGTGGGCCCTATAAAGTAAGCCTGTAGCGCCCATCGGCAACCCTTCATTAATGGCCGTTGTCTAGCTAGCTCTATATAAATCACGCAATAGTAGGCCTTTAAGCCATTATAATTAACAATTGTAAGTGAGAGATATATAAAGGTTGTTGAAGAAAGAAAATACCGCGGAAAGGTTTTTGGGGGTTTTGAGAGTGTAAGGTGTTTTGAGAGTGTAAGGTGCACTGCGACACTTGGCTTAAATCTCAACTAGGCTGAGCCCTTTCCTAAGTTGTCCCAACTCAAGGGACAACTATTGAGGAAGCCTGCTAAAAGATAATAATAGAGTGGATTTGGGAACATTCGAATACCTTTTTGTAAATTATTTTATTTATTTATTTTTTTTTTTTTAAGTGTCTTATTTCTCATTTGTCTTCCTACATGTTAAATCAATTTGCATCCTACGATCCACCTATCTCAAGAATGTCAGCAGCATATGCTCACTTTTTTTTTTTATTTCTACAATTCTTCTTCCCAAGGGTCTACATTCCTTTAATTTTATTTCTTGACCGAGGAATTAAACCTTGTACAGTAAAGCCAAGTGCTACTTATGTTATTTTACCAACCGAGAGTTTAAAGCCCATGAAATCATGTTAGATATCATTTATTCTTTTTTACCTATCGTGATTCCTAAATCCTACAAAGTAAGGCTATATGTGATATTGTCGAAGTCTTGTTAAATCTTGTAAAGTAAATATGCACTTAGTGTGGGCAAAAAATGATGTCTAATTCCTCCTTTTCTATCACTAAGGTGTTTATTGGGAATTTATAGTCACAGACCAACTAAGGAATCACTTGAGTTAGAAATTCTTACAATTTTCCAACCCTTAAGCAATTGTACAGTTTTTAGCTGATCGTAGATTCTAAGTTTCTTTTAGCTAGTGGTGACTCAAATTCAAATGTGTTTCAAATCTGAGTCGATACCACACCCCAACTACTACCAGTAAAGATTAATTAAAACTGATAAAGTGGGGGCGTCCTCTTATTTAGGATTGTTATTGTAGTGTTACACATAAAGTTATGTTAGGTTGGCAAGGGCTTGAAGCTCTTCGGTCTTTCTTCTTAGCAATTACTAGAGAGATCTACACAACTATTTCCCACATTCATTGACGTGTAAATAATTGTTTAGACAATAAACTGTCGTGGCCTATCATGCATTGCCATTGTATAGAACATTTATCATGGGTAAGCCATTAGTCATATGCAGTCTTCAACCTACTACATGGGAATTTTTCGTATGATGCCACATGTGTACAATTGTTATTATTATTATTATTATTTTCACTTGAATGTGCATGTTCACCATGCTAATAGGCTAGCTTAGCATTATTGTTACACTCCTCCATAGTCTTCTACCAAGCTGTTTCAACTCCATTGTATGGTGCTATGCACATCGGTCGAATTCGTCACTAGCTTAAACGTATTGCGCCATTATTTGTCATTGGCCACGGGGTTGCCAAAGTGAGTAGCCAGCTCTGTTAAGTGATTGAAATATGTGACGTGCTTAATAATAGCCAATTGGACTACTTACGACATACTCTAATTGAATTCGACTATTAGAACATATGAAAAGATATTCTGTTATCTTTTACTGGGATATCTCTGCCACATAGCATCATTTGTGTCATTGGATCTATCATGGTCAGATCGAGTGTAAAAAACAAGTGAGCTATCATATGGATACTATTTTTTAAACTAATTTGACATTGATCTTTTATTTTGTTTTTTTGAAAGCAAGGAATGCCTTCTTATTACTTATTAAGGAAAAGCTTGAAAAGATACAACAAGTAGAATGAACACTAAAGGGAAAAAACAACAACTCATACCCGAATGCAGGAGAGAGGGGAACATAATAGGCAAAAAAAAAAAAAGAGGACCTATCTTCATAACTCTTGCCTCTTTTGTGGCCCTTCAACTCTAATCAAAGTTTCGAAGCATTGGTACATGCTCTTCTTAAGTATACTGTAAAGTCATGGCACATGCCATCCATGCCAGCCACAGTATCCTGCAATGCAGGTATACAGTGTTGTGTGTTGGGCCCATAAGACTAAAGTTGATGAGCGGCCGCATATAATTTGATTGTTTCAAAAAGCACAAGGAAAATGCCTCCTTAATAGCATATAAAGGCATCAAAAGTGGATGTGTGGGTTTCACCCTCTTCAAACAATACAACCAATATAACAAAAATTGCAAGCGACGAAAATAAAAACCAAAAACATTACACACTCTTAATCATTCTAGGTTGGTAAAACATGTAATAAAATAGAGCATGAAAAAGTTTTCCAAGCAATAAAGGGCATTTAGCAATTTAGGATAAAGCTATATCTCACACTTCTAGCAAATGGAAGTAGTAATTTGGCCCTGACTGACCCCGAAGTTGCAAGAATCCTTTGTAACTCTTGATGTAGCTCAGTGGAAATGTCTTGAGTCGATGCCAGGCCCGTGAATTACTATTGAGACCCCTCTATGTGAAATGATGAGTTTACCCTTTTGAATGTGAACCCTGCTTCATATAAGCGCATATGACACGTTTTCATGGGCAACGGTAGAAGCGACAGGTGATAGGTGATTAGTATAACCCTAGTTGCCAAAACCTTTTTTGAAAAAAAATAAATGTAACCTAGGTTGCTAGCATTTCACTTCCCTTGCAAACCCCTTCTTCTATG
Source organism: Magnolia officinalis (assembly GCA_021015155.1). Classification (NCBI taxonomy): domain Eukaryota; kingdom Viridiplantae; phylum Streptophyta; class Magnoliopsida; order Magnoliales; family Magnoliaceae; genus Magnolia; species Magnolia officinalis. The sequence continues at coordinate 4,622,830 of JAJHSJ010000006.1, read as the reverse complement.
CATCCCGAGCCAATTCATTAATACCATAACCTTACATTGGAACTAAAATATAGAACTAAAGCAAGTTCTGATATTGGTCCATCGTGGATAAAATATATGCATGGTGGTGGGACCACAGAGCTTTTCCAGTACCAAGCTCGCACTGGAGGGGTCACTGCGGAATCCGAGTCCACCTTTACCCTCTAAGGCTGCTGCTTGTGGTATGGTGAGTGTCACAAGCCTCAATGCCTCTCTAGATTCTCTGTATCCATAACGCACTGGGGTGTCAACGGGCTGGGTTAGGGCCGGCCCAAGCTCTGTCCAAGCCCGGGCCCCATTATTAAATGCGTCCAAATCCGGCGGTCCCGTGATGGTCTGAAATAGCAGAGCCTGATTATGGCCCAGAATGAATGTAAGCCCTGGCCTGAGCCCAAGCCCAAGCCTAATCCCCGAGAGAGAGGACTTACCCGAGCATAAAACACATGGCTTGGAATATCACCCATTAAAGGATCTCAAAACCATTGCTTCAAATCTGCAAAATTAAAAATAACAGAAATTTTAAATACCAAAAATCCGAAACAATCTTGAAAAAACATGAATCTCATTCAAGCCTTAATCTTACCATTTCAACAATCACAAGTATCAAAAGTTCCACATCCGCCATTAAACTTCATATCTGTCCATATTCAACATAAAGTCTGGGACTATTATGAGTGCCATATCCGCATTCATACCCAAAACATGGAGTTTCGATGAAGAACCATGTGCCTGTGGTTGTAACATCGGGTCCTTGGTGAGCCCACGTCTGCAGCATCAAGTTCTCGGTGGACACTGAACATCTCCTTGTGGCCATATATAGGAATAAGAACACACATGTAACAACAATAAAGAGAATGCAGATAGTCCTCTGACATGCCGTGGACTAGGGGAATTTGATAGTAAGGGATTCTTCAACTCCATTTATAAATGAATTATGGTGGTGGTAAAAATGGAAAATCCACACCCGTTGCTTGAACTGAAAGAAAGCAAAGCTTCTAAGAGCTTCGTATCGGAATGGGGTAACATTCTACATCATTATCTGGTGAAGATCATCATGTCCTGTTAAAGCATCGACCACAACATACCCGAATTTAAATCTCTTGTTATGAAATTTGTTTAATGCATGGTAGCTTGGATGAGTGGCTGCATCCGGAGTAGAGCTTGGATTACATCTAAAATCCTTCCAAGAGTTGCATGTGTAATATGAGTCACTAGGGTATTAAACTATTGGGCACATGGCCCACTAATGATATTCCAAAGCAACTAGATTATCAATTGCATTACTATAATTACTTTAATATGATGATCAACGCCGTTCAAACATTGTTCATTTAAATCAACGGTTTTAAAAATTGTTGGTTAGTCACTCAGACATGATCTTGTGCTTGTGGCCCATTCAGACTTGGAATTTCATCATTTTCGGGAAAAAAATATATATTTCAGCAGGCTTATTACAACCATTGTGTCAACATTACATACGTTCCCTAATTAAAGATTAAAGTGATTTAGTAATTAAATTCAAACCCCTATAAATATATCATACATAGCTACCTTTGGATTAAAGTTGATTTCTAATCCAGGGTGCCAAACACAATAGGAGGATTTCAAATCCAGAAGGTTCCAAATCCATGCTCCCAAACGTGCCCTATAAGTCCCGTTCTTCTGTGCTTGTCTCCTTGTGTCCTTGTGTATGTTTGTGTATATGTTTTTATCTCTCTTTGAAAAAAAAAATGTCGAGAGGTATATATATGTGAAGAACTTAAGCTCAATATTGGGGCCACCCAGAGGTGAGGGCTTCTGATCTTGCACTAACATATTCATAACGCAATGTCTATTGCTGGTTTTATGCTTTTTTGTGGCAACATATGATGTTACTCTTGCCCTAACATATTAATGACGCAGTATCTATTGCTGGTTTTATGAAGCTACTGTTCGATGCAAAGCTGCTAAAGATTGGTACTGAAAGCATAAACGCCCGTTTTGGCTGAGCATAAAAATTCAAATGTTGACATCTATACTTACAGTAATTTATTACTACTTTCCTAAGTTTGGGTTAGGCCCACTTTCAAATAGTCAAAATTCGACCCATTGATAATCCAGGTCCAGCTCAGGTTGGGCTGATTGAATTGGATCCAGACCCAACACATTTAATAATTCAAATCAAACTTTTATAAACACGCCGGCTCTGTGAATCCAAAGTTTTGACTTAGACCCACTTAGAGTTGGGTTCGATGATTCATCAGGTCAACCAAAACCATTGGCAACTAGAGCTGTACATGAGTCGAGCTGAGCCGAGTATTGCCCAGCTTATGCTCGGCTCGCACTGCTCGAGTCCTACTCATACTCGGCTCTGCTCGAGCATCGAGTATGGATTCACTGCTCGTGCTCTACTCGTCCGAGTACGAGCCGAGTACGAGTAGAAATCGAGTCGAGTCGAGTTCGAGTATTGCCCTAATTTGAGCCCAATTCGAGTAGGGTTTTCGAACAACGAGTTCGAACTTTCGAGCAACAATTTATAATAATAAAAAAAATCAACAACACCACACATTACCGGGCGAGCTGCGGCAGGAGGAACAAACCGGCACCGTGCGTGCAGGGCAGGGATGACGGACGAGTGGCAGGGATGAGCTGCGGCACCGAGAGGAGTGGCAGGGACGAGCTACGGCACTGGACAAGGCACCGGGCAGACCGCAGGAACGAGCGGCAGGGTTAGCACCGCCGGATAGGGGAGAGAGTGAGGGAAGAAGAGGGACGACCGAATAGGCACTAGGAGAGAGAGAGAGAGAGAGAGAGAGAGAGAGAGTTTTTTTCGAACGGACGCTGGGAGAGAAGAAGGAAAAGAGATTTCAGCGGGTGCTGAAAATGACTGGAGAACGAGTAAGGTTTATTTTTTTTGGGCGGGTTATATATTCACTCAAGTACAAGTCGAGTATGAGTCGAGTACATGAGTCGAGTACGAGTCGAGTACACGAGTCGAGTATCGAGTCGAGTACCGAGTCGAGTACCGCCTAGCTCGTACTCTACTCGAAATCAATGCGAGTATTAAAAAACCGCTCGTGCTCGGCTCAAACTCATGACGAGTCAAGTCGAGTTGAGTAATTCCGAGTCGAGTTGAGCGAGTAACTGAGCTTACTCTGCTCGTGTACAACTCTATTGGCAACCCAATTTTTAACTCCGTGTGTTTGAAGTAAACACCACACGCTGAGATGTTCTAGTTATCAAAATCTTCCATGTTTAACCATACCAACTAGTGTTAGTGTCACGCCCCAAATTCGAGTACCCAAATAGGGTATCCAGGACCCGAATTCCAGACCCGTGACCTATATAAAAATAAATAAATAAAATACAAATAAAATATGACAATTTCATACACATTTCATTTTCTCCTACCATAGTCCAAAATTTTAAAATCAAACACAGACTAAGATAACTAATTTCATAGCTTGTTATTACATCGTTGCATGATTATTTAACTTAACTTGAAATAAGAAAAATCAAGTCAAACATTACTACATTCAGAGTTCTAAAATAAAATAAAACCATCCTATGTAAAATGACATGCCACGTGCATCAAATCACATTCCATGCTCCACTACTAATAGAAGTACCCTGCATCTTCAAAATATTCATAACTTGAAACGGTTAAAACATAATGAGTTGACAACTCAATAGGATCACATCAACCCGAGTGAAAATCTCACAATTACTACCAAATTTATCTTGACACATTAATCAAAATAAGACGAACACCGGATGTAAAAATCATAGTTAATAATTTGACATTCATGAATATGAAATAAATGAATTGTTTAACATAGCTTTCTAAAAATGCTAAGATTTAGAGTGGCAAAACACTCATGTGTGTGATCCTTTAGGGGATGACCCACGGCAGAGCACCGGTGTTGATCCTTTCAGGGTATGACCCTCGGCAGAGCACCGGTATAACCTTTTATGGACAAAAGCCCAGGGCAGTGCACCCGTACGTACTAATCTTTTTAGGAACACTACGTGAAAATGGAAAAAAATGACGGATTTAGAGACAGTTCTGGACCGTCTCTAAAATTGCTTCGAACACTACGTGAAAAATGGAAAAAAAAAACGACGGATTTAGAGACGGTTCTGGACCGTCTCTAAAATTGCTTGTTTAAAGACGCTTAGAGACGGTCGTAAACCGTCTCTAAACTTTAGACGGCCCCCTTGACCTCCTTAATATTGTCTTAAAATTCTGAACGTCCATAAATCATTTAAGACGGTCAAAAACCATCGTTAACTGAGGATAAAAGACGGCCATTGCCGTCTAGAATAAGAGACGGTCTCTGACCGTCTAGGTGCAGCCAGGACCGTCCTTATTAGAGACGGTCAAGGACCGTCCTTATTAGAGACGGTCATTGGCCGTCTCTTACTGGCAATTTGAGACTGTCGAGGACCGTCTCAATTAGAGACGGTCATTGGCCGTCTTTTCTTGTAATGTAATACTGTTAAAAATAGTCTGTATTAGAGACGGGCCTCAGTTGTCTCCATTTGAGACTGTTAAAGACCGTCTCTATTAGAGACGGTCATTAGCCGTCTTATGGTGGTCATTTGAGACTGTCAAAGACCGTCTGCATTAGAGACGGTCGTAAACTGTGTCTAATGCTCGAGTAACAATTTCGAAACAAAAAAATTATGAATTTCGAAAAAAAAAAAAAAAAAAGTTTAAAAGCTTAGAAAAATAATTAACAAGGTTTAAGAAAAAAATTTAAATTTTGAAAAAAAAAATGTAATTTTATAAAAATCTAGATTTTGAAAAAAAAAATTAAGAACTTTGAATAATGTTGATAATTTTGAAAAAAAAAAAGAAGATTTCGATAAAAAAATGATATTTTGAAAAAGAAAATTTATAAAATTAAACAAATTTGTGAAAAAATTGACAAATTGTAAAAAAAAATATACATTATTTAAAAAAGAAAAATAGATTTTGTATTTTGACAAGAAAAATTAAAAGTTTATAACAAGATTTCGATAAAAAAAATGATATTTTGAAAAAGAAAATTTATAAAATTAAACAAAATTGTGAAAAAATTGACAAATTGTAAAAAAATATATATTTTTTAAAAAAGAAAAATAGATTTTGTATTTTGACAAGAAAAATTAAAAAGTTATATAACAAGATTTCGATAAAAAAATCATATTTTGGAAAAGAAAATTTAAAAAATTAAACAAAATTGTGAAAAATTTGATAAATTGTAAAAAAAATATATTTTTTTTAAAAAAAAGAAAACTAGATTTTGTATTTTGACAAGAAAAATTGAAATGTTATATGACAAAAGTGAGATTTTGAAAAAGAAAATTTAAAAAATGAAACAAAATTGTGAAAAAAATTGACGAATTGTAAAATAATATTTTTTAAAAAAGAAAGCTAGATTTTGTATTTTGACAAGAAAAATTGAGAAGTTAGATAACAAAAGTGAGATTTGGATGATTTGCTGTATATCCTTACCGCCCCTATGTTTCTCCAACCCATTTTTGGGGCGGGTATAAAAAATTATGTAGATTTAAATCTTAAGTGGACCACACCACTAGAAAGAATGATAATATAGTACCTCACAATTAAAAATTATAAAGAGCCCATCGTAAGGTTTTAGTAATGTTTATTTGCAATCCAACCTGTTGATAATGTAAAGAAGATCTAGATGAAGGTAAACTACAAAGATCAAATTGATCCAAAACTTTTGTGGCCCTCAAAAGGTTTTTAATAGTTATTCATCATTGTTTTGATTGGTATGGCCCACCTGAGATTATTGAGTTCTTATGATTTGAAATCACATCCTAAAATATGATGGAAAAATATATGGACGGTGTCGATATACATAAAATATATTAAGGTGGGCCCTACATGGTTAGAGTAACACCCATGAAGGAGTTAAATAGTGAAATGGTACTATAAGGTTATCTCATGGAAACTTCCCATAAGGTTAATTTGTGTGCGCCCCATCATGATGTGTGTAGAACATCAACACCATGCATTTGATATGTCCCCTTTAAGTCCAAAAATCAGTCGTATACGAAACTTAGGTGGGCCATAGCATCTAAAACTATGTGAAGACATCCCTAAAACATATAAAAGCATTTGGTGGGGCCCACATGAATTTTGGATGTGTATGAAACTTGGTCTAACTCCTCATCCAAGTGGGACACACATAATGAATTGGCTGGATCTATGAAGCACATCTAGGTGGGCCCAATAAATGATTATGAATGTTTTAATGGGAGGGTAACCCTCTCAACTATAGTATGTGGTGTGGCCCACCCAAGTCATGAATCGACTTTATTTTTAAGCTCTAAAATGTACCGCCCCATAGAATCTTATTAGAGACTGACGATGCTTAAGGGACTCCATGGGGCCCATTTCAATATATTTGTTTTATCTAAGCCGTCCATAAATTTTGAAATATTATTTCAGTGCATGAGCTCAAAAAGTAGAAACTATTAAAAGTCTAAGTGGACCACACCATAAGAAATAACGAAAATAAATTTATAACATTAGTATGTGGTGTGGTCCACCTACAGCTTCGATTTGACTCATTTCTTGGATCAACCCTAAAAATGAGTCGTTAAAATTAATGGGCAGAGTGGATAATTAACATACATAATGGTGAGCCCCACAAGTCCAAAAAATGAAAATTCGGGATCAACCCACACTGTTCATCGATTTTCGAGATCATTTTAGAGAACTATCTAAAAATGATTCATATCCAAAGATTAATTAAATGAACCACACCACAAATAAGGAAAACAATTGGCTACTCCCCTTGACACCATCCAATGGCTTGTGGTTGGTGCTATATGGGCCCCACCATGATGTATGTGTTTAATCCATGCTGTCCATCTATTTGATTAAAAAAATAATATTTTGAAAAAAAATATAAAAAATTAAACAAAACTGTGAAAAAATTGACAAATTGTAAAAAAATATATTTTTAAAAAAAGAAAATTAGATTTTGTATTTTGACAAGAAAAATTAAAAAGTTATATTACAAGATTTCAATAAAAAAATGATATTTTGAAAAAGAAAATTTAAAAAATTAAACAAAATTGTGAAAATTTTGACAAATTGAAAAAAATATATATATCTTTTTGAAAAAGAAAACTAGATTTTGTATTTTGACAAGAAAATTTGAAAAGTTATAGATAACAAAAGTGAGATTTAAAAAATGATATTTAAAAAAAGAAATTTTAAGAAATTAAAAAAATTTGTGAAAAAATTGACAAATTGTAAAAAAAATATATTTTTTAAAAAAGAAAACTAGATTTTGTATTTTGACAAGAAAAATTGAAATGTTAGATAACAAAAGTGAGATTTAAAAAAATGATATTTTGAAAAAGAAAATTTTAAAAAAATTGTGAAAAAATTGACAAATTGTAAAAAAATATATATTTTTAAAAAGAAAACTAGATTTTGTATTTTATCAAGAAAATTGAAAAGTTAGATAATAAAAGTGAGATTTCGATTTTAAAAAAAAATGATATTTTGAAAAATAAAATTTTAAAAATTAAACAAAATTGTGAAAATTTGATAAATTGTAAAAAAGTATATTTTTTTAAAAAGAAAACTAGATTTTGTATTCTGACAAGAAAAATGGAAAGTACTTAGATAACAAAAGTTAGATTTTGATGATGTATTGTATATCCTTGCCGCCCATACGTTTCTCCAACCCATTTTTGGGCGGGGTATAAAAAATTGTGTAGATTTAAATCTTAAGTGGATCACACCATTGGAAAGAATGATAGTATAGTACCTCGCCATTAAAAATTATAAAGAGCCCATTGTAAGGTTTAGTAACGTTTATCTGCAATCCAACTTGTTGATAATGTAAAGAAGATCTAGATGAAGGTAAACTATAAAGATCAAATTGATCCAAAACTTTTGTGGCCTTCAAAAGGCTTTTTATGGTTATTCATCATATTATTTTGATTGGTATGGCCCACCTAAGATTATTTAGTTCTTATGATTTGAAATCACATCCTAAAATATGATGAAAAAATATATGAACGATGTCGATATACATAAAATTTATCAAGGTGGGCCCTACACGGTTAGAGTAACACCCCTGAAGGAGTTACCTAAAATAATGAAATGGTACTATAAGGTCACCTCATGGGAACTTCCCATGAGGTGAATCTGTGTACGCCCCACCATGATGTGTGTACAACATCAACACCATGCATTTGATGTCCCCTTTAAGTCCAAAAATCAGTTATATACGAAACTCAGGTGGGCCATAGCATCTAAAACTGTGTGGCCGACCCAAGTCATGGATTGACTTTATTTTTAAGCTCGTGGCCTACCATGGAATGGTGCATCTGATGTATGTGTTTTCTATTCATTCATATATTTTTGATATTATGAACAATCTTTAACTGTTTTTGGACAATCTGATCAGTCTAGATTGAAGAGTCAATAACTTCAGATGTTTAAATCAAAATTCACTCAAATTGTTGATCAATCTTGTTTGCCCAATATCTTTTTCATATGTAACATGATCGAGGTTAGTAACTAGTCAAATTGGGGGTAATGATCAGTAAAATAAAGTGAATGGACCAGACATGTAAAATGGGTCAAATATTCTAGTCAAAATTGTGACCCAACTTATTGATACCCTGAAACTCTAAGAATTAATGTAAGTTTTGTAGGGCCCATCATGATGTGTGTCGAACATCAACACTGTGCATTTAATAGAAGTTTTGGATTAAGCTGATGTTTGTGTTTTCCCTTCATTCATATCTTTTTGATATTATGAACATGTTGGATGACAAACATTACCGTGGGCCCACCATAATGTATGGCCCTACGACCATTTTTTTTTAAAAACTTTTGAACCAGTTGGATTTCAAATAAACATTACGATGGGCCTTAGGATAGTTTCAATGGTGGGAATCACCATTCCGTTGTTCTTTATGGTAGGGTCTACTACAGATTTTTATCTGTCTCATTCTTTGGCTCGTGATTTAAAATGATATCTCAAAATGGATGGACGGTGTGGATTTAACAAATACATAAGTTTTTATATTTTTTAAATATTATATATATGGAAAAGGTTCTATTCGTCGAGCTCATGGGAACTCCCCATGAGGTCGAGCTGTGTGGGCCCCATCATGATGTGTGTCAAAAATCAACACCATGCATTTGATGGGTCCTCTTTAAATTATGGGATATCCCAAAAATCAGCCGTATACAGAACTCCGGTGGGCCATACCATCTAAAATCATGTGAAGACATGCCTAAAACATATAAAAGCACTTGGTGGGGCCCCACCTGAAATTTGGATGCATCTGAAACTTGGTATGACCCCTCATCCAAGTGGCACACACATAATAGATGGGCTAGATTTGTGAACCACATCTCTGTGGGCCCAAAAAATAATTATGAATGTTTTAATGGAGGGTAACCCCTCTCAACTTTTGTGTTCGGTGGTCTGTAGGCCCTACCATGATGTATGTGTTTCATCCATGCCGTCCATCTATTTTTATAGATCATTTTATGATATTACAAAACAAATGAGTTATATCCCAATCTCAAGTGGACCACATTACAGGAAAAAGTGTTGAATGAATGTCGACCATTAAAAACTTTTTGGGAGCCATAAAAGTATTGGATCAAGCTGATCTTTGTTTTTTCCCTTCATCTGGGCCTTGATGACCGAATCAAAGATTGGATGTCAGATAAACAGTACAGTGGGCCTTAGGAGGATTTAAATGATGGATATCCAATCACTATTGTTTTCCTGTGGTGTGGTCCACCTAAGATTTATATCCCTTTTATTTTTAAAACTAAGTTTTAAAATTATATTTAAAAATGGATGAACGGATCGGATGAAACACATACATCATGGTGGGGCCCACAGCCCACCGAACACCAGCCACGAGGCTGGTGTCAGTGGGAGTAGCTGATCCGTTCTACCCCAAAACCAAACTCCCTCGCGCCCTCTCCCACAACTCCAAAACCACCCCAAAATTTCTCTCGTGCGCCCGCCCGCCCGCCCCCTCCCAAAACCCAAACCCTCTCTCCCTCTCTCTCAACCTCACTCTATAACTCTCCGTCTCTCACTCCCACGCACCCTCTCTCTCTCTCTCTCTCGGTCCCTCTCTTTCTGTCTCTCTGTCTCTCTCTGTCTCTCGGTGCTCTCTCTCTCGCGCATCCTCTCTCTGTCTCTCTCGGTGGACCGTGATCGAGGCTCCAACTCAAACAGGTATCTCTCTCTCTCTCTCTCTCTCTCTCTCTCTCTCTCTCTCTCTCTCTCTCAATCTCTGTCAATCTCAATACCGATTGAAACGATTTGGGGATTTAGGGATTTGGGGATTTGGGGATTTGGGGATTTGTGGATTTCGGGATTTAGGGATTTGGGGATTTAGGGATTTAGGGATTTGGGGATTTGGGGATTTACGGATTTGGAGATTTCTATCTCCAATGTTTCATGCGGTCCACCTTGATGTATGTGTTGTATATCCATGCCATCTCTGTTTTGCCAGCCCATTTTAGGTAATGGCCCTGAAAATGTGACTGAAGATGGTTCCAAAGAACCCATCCAGTCTTTTAATTAATCCCCAAATCGGATCCGTCCATCCAGTCTTTTGTACTGTGGATGGGAAATGGTTCCAAAGAACCCATCCATCGAATGGTTTTAGCTCTCTGATCAACGACTGTAAATAAGAGTAGTTTACGGTCAAGATTGGGTGTAGAAATTGAAGCAAAGTATGATAATATAATTCTCTTACAAATAAGAAGTAGACGATGGTTTACGTTCAAGTATTGATCCTAGATAGGACCTTTTGTAGGGCCAGGTATTTTGCCCTTGGAATATTCAAATATAAAAGATGTGATCTGGTCCTTGGAGAATGATTTTAGTACCGTCTATGGAGGTTGTTTGGTAGCATGGGTCTCTTCGGGGTCCGTACAATAATTTGGTCGAGGAACTTTAGGATACCTTAGAAGCATATGTATCTGTATTTTCAAAACATTGCATTCTTTTAATTAAAATTTAAGCTTCTTTTAATTAAAATTGACAGCTTAAATTTTCGATCTTATGGAATTTAAATATTATGGTTGACTGTTTGTATTTTAACTTAAAATTTAGGTCGAGTAGTTACAATAGTCAAAGATGATTAAAAATTCAAGATTTTACCCCTCACTTTTTTTTTTGCTTTAAAAGACTTTTCAAGAATTTCTAATTCAAGTTGGATTTTAAATTCTAAATTTTAAGAAAAAAAAATTTTAATACTTTAATAATAGGAAATATACACTCTGATAACTTTCTTAAAAAGCTATCTCTCATTAATTGATATGATCATCCTTTCATTACTTTTCATAATGGTGGCGGTGAGAGCAATTGGGTGGGTAGCTTCAGTAGGTTTCACTATGATGTTCACGTGAAATCCCCTAGCTATCAAATAGGTCACCCCATATTAGGCCAAGGGTGCAAAAATCGACCCTATTCAGGATTCAAATGGACAACATGGTTGAAAATAATATACATTGTATGATTTTTTGGACACGGGCCTAAATGGTTGGGTGAAATTTAATGATTGGAGTGGATTTCATATAATCATTATGTTAGGCCCCATAAAAATGAAGGGTGAGCATCTGTCTCCCAACTATTTCCTTTGGTGTGGCTCATTAGAATGATAGATCAACCTGATTTTTGCTTCTAAATACTGAATATCTAACGGACAAAGTGGATCTCAAGTAAACATTACGGTGGGGCCCATAAAAAAAAAAAAAAGAGCTACATCCCATGTAAATGATTTTTCTTAGTACTCTTTGTACAGTTACAAAGGATGCACGAGGATTTGATTTTTGGTGGGGCCCACCATGATGTTTATGTAACATCTACTTTGACCATTAGATGCATGCATAATCGACTTAGAATGACTTATGATTCAAGTGGACCACACAGAAGAAAATAATCGGGAGAGAGGCATCCATCCCTAATTTTTACAAGGCCCACTATGATGATTACATGAAATCTACTCAATTCATTAAATGGCACAAAAATATGTAGAGTTGGGACTTAAAAATCAAGCCCATCCTTTATTCAGGTGGGCCATATCAAGGGAAACAATTTGGAGGGTTATCATTATTTTGTACACTTTTTCCAATTATGTGGTCCATTTAAATCATGGATGGGGGTGATTTTTGGTCCCTTGGCCTATCATGAATGTTATGGTGGTGCCGGCCCAAGCAGCCAACTTATTTGCTGATGTGCATGCCACGTAGCTGTTTAAAAACTTGTGTTAAAAAGGTACAGAAATATAAATTTCGAGTCAATTAGGTAGTTCTTTGTTAAATTTCTTATTATTTTAAAGGTGACAAATATAATTTCCATCGAAAATCTTGGATTCTAGTCCCTAATTGCGAAAACCCATGATGCCAAACAACCCTTTAGTGCATTTTAACACCATGATACGGTAGGTCACGCAAAATCCAGACCATTCATCATAGGTTCAATGATAAATGGTCTGCATACCACAAAATAATACTTCACTCCCACTGGATGTAGAGAATTTAACATACCGACTGTGAACCGTCAGTCAGATTAGATATTAGTTTTTTATAGCCCAACAATCAAATGGCTCGGATCATTTGATCAGTTTGACAACCAGCAATTGCCCACCATTCAAGATATGGATTTCCTAATGAAAGGTCCAGATCTCACACAAGTTTAGAGAGAGAAGAAGAAAAAAAAAGAGATAAATACTTTATTTTGATGTATTAAAAAGGTGTACAGATAAGACATGTTAAACGACCCTTCATCGATCGAAAGGATCTTCAAATGCCTTTTGGACCACCAAACCATTATTAGAAAAAGGGGAATATTTCTACCACTATGAAGTACCATAACTCAAAAAAAGAAGAATCTCTTTTTCTTGCTTCTTTTTTTCTTTTTTTTATTGGACCATGGCCAAGGGCCGTCTGCATGAATATGACTACCAAAAATGGTCACTCAGTTCGAATGCAGTAATGCCTTAAAATGGAATTTGGAAATTGCATTTTGATTTTTTTTTTCGTTAATATGAAAAGAAAACAGCCAGTCGCATCAGGTTACATGCCCTGTCAAAGCTTTCTTCAGCATTTCAATAACCTAAACCTGTATATTCATGCCATGTTTTCGGTCGATATTCACCAGCACTTTTTTTCTGTTGTCCCCTTTTCTTCTTTTGCTGCTCATACCTATATTTGATGTAAAAATAGGAATTGAGTGTTTAGATACTCCACTTCTATCGACATAAGCAAATGGCAAACTAGGCTGAGAAAGAACTATATTAAACTTCTAAGACAGCCAATCATAATTCATGAATAGTATTTGATAGTCCGGTAAAGTGTGACTGAAGATGTTCTCCTCACACATTGTTGATGCATGACTGATGACCTGCTTTACGTATTACCAAACAATTATTTTGCAATATCAATATTCACATCAACATTCCAGAAACTTTCTGTGTATTAAAATACAGAAAGTGCTTGTGCAACAAATCCTTGAACAACTATGTAGCATGTAGCTTACGCTATGTAGTGTAGCTTAGCCTTATCGCTATGTAGCTCATGAAAATAGCTTGAGTTGTGTAGCCTACGCAACATGATAATTTGCATATGCTATTCGCTACAAAGACTAGGCTACATGCTATGTAGCTTACATTACAAATTATTTTTCACTACATTAAAATCAATAAATGTTTTCAATGATTTATTACATTTTTCTATTTTCAATCAAAATTAGTTATCTTTTCAATGCTTTTAGTAAAATAATACAAGTAACTAATTCATGGCTTGGTTTTATTTTCAATTCTCCTTGGCAATATGCAAGTAACTAATTCCTCAACCATCTCATGGCCAACATCAATTTGAGTCAGCATAAACCTTTGGATCCTCTTTTTGAAAGGTATATTCACTCTAATCTAACTCCCAAGCCCGCAAATAAATTTAGCCCACAAATGTATTTCTTGCAATATTTTAAAATCTGAATGATATTTGTTACATTGCTGACAGTAACATTGTTTTCTAACATGTATGTATAAAACAATTTATTTGTTCCATACAAGACATTTATGATAAAACAAATTATTTGTTCCAAACAAGACATTTATCAAAGGAGCACTATCAGGTGATATTTGAGATTTTCATTATAAATAGATTAAGAGCCAATGATAATTATTAGTATACTTGCAGCAAAAAATAAAGAATTTGATTTTTTTCAAAACATGGAAAGACTAATCAGTCCTACTTCTTGTAACTTCAGCCACTGCTTCAAATGGAGGGACTGCACAAAGATTTGGTTAGGGAGATTACTGATGGTGAACTAGCAGCTGCAACAAATATGAGAGCTACAAAGGTGAAAAGAAACATAAGGCGGTCGGTAAGATAAGATAGATTGACAGTACGTGTTTCAATTTTCTTGGATGGATGATGAATGTATTTGGGAATGTAAATGAAAATAAAAAACTTATAATATATATATATATATATGTGTGTGTGTGTGTGTGTGTGTGTGTGTGTGTGTGTTATCAATGGAGGATACCTTGTTTAGGGGGACATGAAATTCTTATAGCTTATGGTATGGTGCCCCAATATTGGTTGTATGTTACTAGTATGTAGTAGATAATACTAGGTTCAATAGTAGATAATACTAGAGAATCCCTAAACCTAAACCTACACCATCTACTCCTAAACCTAAACCTAAACTTGAAAACCCAAACCTAAATCCGTACACAAACCCGAACCCGAACCCGATTTCCTAAACCTGAACCTTAACCTATTCTCAATTCCCTAAACCTAAACCTACACCTAATCCTAATCTCAATTCCCTAACCTAAACCTAAACCTAAACTTGAAAACCCAAACCTAAACCCAATCCCGAACCCGAACCCAATTTCCTAAACCTAAACCTATAACCTTAACCTAAACCAAAACCAATGACCTAAAACCTAAATGTATTCTCAAATCTCTAAACCTAAACCTAAACCTAAATGTATTCTCAATTTCCTAAACCTAAGCCTTAACCTAAACCTAAACCTATAACCTTAACCTAAACCAAAACCTATGACCTAAAACCTAAATGTATTCTCAAATCTCTAAACCTAAACCTAAACCTGTAACCTATAACTTATAACCTAAACCTAAACCTAAAACCTAAATGTATTCCTAAATCCCTAAAGCTAAACCTACACCTAATCCTAATCTCAACTCCCTAACCTAAACCTAAACCTAAACTTGAAAACTCAAACTTAAACCCAATCCCCAACCTATAACCTAAACCTAAACCAAAACCAAAACCTATAACCTAAACCCGAACCCATTCTCAAATCCAAAAACCTACAGCCTAAACCTAAACATATAACCTAAACCTATAACCTATAACCTAAATCAATACCTATAACCTAAACCAAAACCAAAACCTATAACCTAAACCCGAACCCATTCTCAAATCCCAAAACCTATAACCTAAACCAAAACCAAAACCTATAACCTAAACCCGAACCCATTCTCAAATCCCAAAACCTATAATTTAAACATAAACCTTAACCTAAACATAAACTAAAACCTATAACCTAAACCAAAACCATAACCTATAACCTAAACCCGAACCCATTCTCACATCCTAAAACCTTAACCTAAACCAAAACCAAGACCTATAACCTAAACCAAAACTAAAACCTATAACCTAAACCCGAACCCATTCTCAAATCCCAAAACCTAAACCTTAACCAAAACCTATAACCTAAACCCGAACGCATTCTCAAATCCTAAAACTTATAATCTAAACCAAAACCAAAACCTATAACCTAAACCCGAACCCATTCTCAAATCCAAAAATCTATAACCTAAACCTAAACCTAAACCAAAACCTATAACCTAAACCCGAACCCATTCTCAAATCCCAAAACCTATAACCTAAACCAAAACCAAAACCTATAACCTAAACCCGAACCCATTCTCAAATCCCAAAACCTATAACCTAAACCTAAACTAAAACCTATAACCTAAACCCGAACCCATTCTCAAATCCAAAAACCTAAACCTTAACCAAAACCTATAACCTAAACCCGAACCATTCTCAAATCCAAAACCAATAACCTAAACCTATACCTAAACCTAAACCAAAACCAAAACCTATAACCTAAACCAAAACAAAACCTATAAACCTAAACCCGAACCCATTCTCAAATCCCAAAACCTATAATCAAACCTAAACCTTAACCTAAACATAAACCAAAACCTATAACCTATAACCAAACCAAACACCAAAACCAAAAGCTATAACCTATAACCTAAACCAAAACCAAAACCTATAACCTAAACCCAAAACCATTCTCAAATCCCAAAACCTATAACCTAAACCAAAACCAAAACCTAAAACCTGAGCCTGAACCCATCCTCAAATCTAAAAACCTATAACCTAAACCTAAACCTAAACCTAAACCTAAACCTAAACCTAAACCCGAACCCATTTTCCAATCCCAAAACCTATAACCTAAACCAAAACCAAAACCTATAACCTAAACCCGAACCCATTCTCAAATCCCAAAACCTATAACCTAAACCTAAACTAAAACCTATAACCTAAACCCGAACCCATTCTCAAATCCAAAAATCTAAACCTTAACCAAAACCTATAACCTAAACCCGAACCCATTCTCAAATTCCAAAACCAATAACCTAAACCTATACCTAAACCTAAACCAAAACTAAAACCTATAACCTAAACTAAAACAAAACCTATTCCTAAACCTGAACCCATTCTCAAATCCCAAAACCTATAATCTAAACCTAAACCTTAACCTAAACATAAACCAAAACCTATAACTTATAACCAAAACCAAAACCAAAAGCTATAACCTATAACCTAAACCAAAACCAAAACCTATAACCTAAACCCAAAACCATTCTCAAATCCCAAAACCTATAACCTAAACCAAAGCCAAAACCTATAACCTGAACCTGAACCCATTCTCAAATCCAAAAACCTATAACCTAAACCTAAACCTAAACCTAAACCAAAACCTATAACCTAAACCTAAACCAAAACCAAAACCTATAACCTAAACCTAAACCCGAACCCATTCTCCAATCCCAAAACCTATACTTATAACCTAAAACTATTCCCAAATCCCAAAACCTATAACCTAAACCTAACCTTTCCCTAAACCTATAACCTAAACTCAATTCCCTAAAGCTAAACCTACACCTAATCCTAATCTCAACTCCCTAACCTAAACCTAAACCTAAACTTGAAAACCAAAACTTAAACCCAATCCCGAACATGAACCCGATTTCCTAAACCTAAACCATAACCCATTCTCAAATCCAAAAACCTATAACCAAAACTTACACCTAATCCTGAACATGAACCCAATTTCCTAAACCTAAACCATAACCCATTCTCAAATCCAAAACCTATAACCTAAACCTGAACCCATTCTCAAATCCAAGAACCTATAATTAACTTAAACCTATAACCTATAACCTAAATCAAAACATATAACCTAAACCAAAACCAAGACCTATAACCTAAACCCAAACCCATTCTCAAATCCCAAAACCTGTAACTTAAACCTAAACCTAAACCTTAACCTAATCCTATAACCTAAAATCAAATCCCTAAACCTTAACCTATAACCTATAACCTAACCTAAACCTATACTTATAATCTAAAACTATTCCCAAATCCTAAAACCTATAACTTAAACCTAACCTTTCCCTAAACCTATAACCTAAACTCAATTCCCTAAAGCTAAACCTACACCTAATGTTAATCTCGACTCCCTAACCTAAACCTAAACCTAAACTTAAAAACCAAAACTTAAACCCAATCCCGAACATGAACCCGATTTCCTAAACCTAAACCATAACCCATTCTCAAATCCAAAAACCTATAACCAAAACTTAAAACCCAATCTTAAACATGAACCCGATTTCCTAAACCTAAACCATAATCCATTCTCAAATCCAAAAACCTATAACCAAAACTTACACCTAATCCTGAACATGAACCCGATTTCCTAAACCTAAACCATAACCCATTCTCAAATCCAAAACCTATAACCTAAACCCGAACCCATTCTCAAATCCAAGAACCTATAATTAACCTAAACCTATAACCTATAACCTAAATCAAAACATATAACCTAAACCAAAACCAAAACCTATAACCTAAACCCAAACTCATTCTCAAATCTCAAAACCTATAACTTAAACCTAAACCTAAACCTTAACCTAATCCTATAACCTAAAATCAAATCCCTAAACCTTAACCTATAACCTATAACCTAACCTAAACCTATACTTATAACCTAAAAATATTTCCAAATCCTAAAACCTATAACTTAAACCTAACCTTTCCTAAACCTATAACCTAAACTCAATTCCCTAAATCGAAACCTACACCTAATCCTAATCTCGACTCCCTAACCTAAACCTAAACCTAAACTTGAAAACCAAAACTTAAACCCAATCCCGAACATGAACCCAATTTCCTAAACCTAAACCATAAGCCATTCTCAAATCCAAAAACCTATAACCAAAACTTAAACCCAATCTTGAACATGAACCCGATTTCCTAAACCTAAACCATAACTCATTCTCAAATCCAAAACCTATAACCTAAACCCGAACCCATTCTCAAATCCAAGAACCTATAATTAACCTAAACCTATAACCTATAACCTAAATCAAAACATATAACCTAAACCAAAACCAAAACCTATAGCCTAAACCCAAACTCATTCTCAAATCCCAAAACCTATAACCTAAACCTAAACCTTAGCCTAATCCTATAACCTAAAATCAAATCCCTAAACCTTAACCTATAAACTATAACCTAACCTAAACCTATACTTATAACCCAAAACTATTCCCAAATTCCAAAACCTATAACCTAAACTCAATTCCCTAAAGCTAAACCTACACCTCATCCTAATCTCAACTCCCTAACCTAAACTTGAAAACTCAAACTTAAACCCAATCCCGAACCTGAACCCGATTTCCTAAACCTAAACCTTAACCTATTCTCAATTCCCTAAACCTAAACCTAAACCTAACCTAAACCTAAACCTCAACTTAAACCTAAAACCTAAACCTAAGCCTACTACCTAAATGTAATCTCAAATCCCTAAACCTAAACCTACACCTAATCCTAATCTCAACTCCCTAACCTAAACCTAAACATAAACTTGAAAACCCAAACCTAAACGTGATCCTGAAACTGAACCCGATTTCCTAAACCTATACCGTAACCTATTCTCAATTCCCTAAACCTATAGCTTATAACCTAAACCTAAACCTTAACCTAAACCTAAACCTATAACCTTAACCTAAACCAAAACCTATGACCTAAAACCTAAATGTATTCTCAAATCTCTAAACCTAAACCTACACCTAATCCTAATCTCAACTCCCTAACGTAAACCTAAACCTAAACTTGAAAACCCATACCTAAACCCGATCCCGAACCCGAACCCGATTTCCTAAACCTAAACCTTAACCTATTCTCAATTTCCTAAACCTTAACCTATAACCTAAACCTAAGCCTAAACCTAAACCTATGACCTAAAACCTAAATGTATTCTCAAATCCTTAAACTTAAACCTACACCTAATCCTAATCTCAACTCCCTAACCTAAACTTAAACCTAAACTTGAAAACCCAAACCTAAACCCGATCCCGAACCTGAACCCGATTTCCTAAACCTAAACCTTAACCTATTCTCAATTCCCTAAACCTAAACCTTAACCTTAACCTAAACTTAAACCTGAACCTATAACCTATAATCTAAATATATTCTCAAATCCCTAAACCTACACTTACACCTAATCCTAATCTCAACTCCCTAACCTAACCTAAACCTAAACTTGAAAACCCAAACCTAAATCCGATCCCGAACCCGAACCCGATTTCCTAAACCTAAACCTTAACCTATTCTCAAATCTCTAAACCTAAACCTAATCCTAATCTAAACTCCCCAACCTAAACCTAAACCTAAACCTTAACTTGAAAACCCAAACCTAAACCCAATCCCGAACCCGAACCCGAATTCTTAAACCTAAACCTTAACCTATTCTCAAATCCCTAAACCTACACCTACACCTAATCCTAATCTCAACTCCCTAACCTAAACCTAAACCTAAACTTAAAAACCCAAACTTGAACCCGATCCCGAACCCGAACCCGATTTCCTAAACCTAAACCTATTCTCAATTCCCTAAACCTATAACCTAACTTAAACCTAAACTTATTTATATGTATTATGCATGGATGAATGTAATGTGAATAAGATTATTTGTGTTTGGATGGATGTAGTTTATATTTGGATGGATTTATGTAGTTTGGGTTTAGATGGATGTGAATGTGATGAAATTATTGTATAACAAGTGTATATCAGGAAGATTGTGTGTTTGGATGGCTTTACATAGTTTGGGTTTAGATGGATGTGAATGTGATGAAATATATTATATAACAGGTGTATATCAGGAAGATTGTGTGTTTGGATGGATTGATGGATGTGAATGTGAATGTGAATGTGATGAAATATATTGTATAACAGGTGAATATCAGGAAGATTGTGTGTTTGGATGGATTTACGTAGTTTGGGTAATGAATGTGAATGTGAATGTGATGAAATATATTGTATAACAGGTGTATATCAGGAAGAAGACTAGGTCAAATTTGGTCCTTCAAGGGTCATAAGAGATGGCCTATAGCAGTCCTTTAAAAGGACGGTCTATAACCGTCCTTTGAAAGCTTAAAAGAGACGGTCCATGACAGTCCTTTTCAAGGACGGTCCATGACCGTCCATTTAAAGGACGGTCTATCGCCGTCCTTTGAAAGTCCATACGAGACGGTTCATGACAGTCTTTTTTAAGGACGGTCCATGACAGTCCTTTTAAAGGACGGTCCATGGCCGTCCTCTTTGAGCTCATAAGAGACGGTCTATGACAGTCCATTTTAAGGACGGTCCATGACCGTCCTTTTTTAGGACAGTCCATAACCGTCTTTTTTTCGTCAATAAGAATGACGGTTTTCAACCGTCCTTTAAGTAATAGGACACGTCAAAATTTGACTGCCTATGTGACGGTCCACGACCGTCCTTTTTGGTCATTTGAGACGGTTTTAGACCGTCCTTTTTTCGCTGTTTTGGCGTAGTGGAAATCACCCAGGGCAGAGCACCCGTGCTGATCCTTTTGGGAATGACCCTTGGCAGAGCACCCGTGTTGTGCTGATCATTTCGGGAATGACCCTGGGCAGAGCACCCGTAAGAATCATTGTACAAAAATAATTATTCACATATGATGCATATAATTTATAAGAAAACATTGAAATAAACAATATTAAAGCACCTGTAACAAATAATATGGTGAACCTTTTAGGGAAGAGCACCCGTAAGGATCATTGCATAAAAAAAAAATTGTTCACATAATAAATATTCATCATCACCCCTAGATAATATCAAATGCAAATAATAATAATAATATTTGCATTTGTACAGTAGTCAAATAAAGAATATCTTTCAATGAGTAATTATTTATGAATATTTCAATGTCTAGATTATATAAGGCAATAGATATGAATTTTTCAATTTGGGAATGATTACCTACCTGTTGTGGAAAATTTGTGTGATGGAAGGAAAATAATCTGAAGAGATGTTGATTTCTACGTGCACTAATTGGATTAATCAACTCTGAACTTGATGATGAACCCTCACATATACTCTCCCTTTTCTTGATCTCTCTTTTCTTCTCAAAATCTTTCTTTCGTGATTTTCTTTTCTATGGTTTTCTATAGGTAGCATGAGAAATGGGGTAATAAAATAATGTGAGGTGAGTTAGTGGGTTGGGAGTTTAATGGACTGTTTAGATTGAGGAATGGGTCCCACCATGATGATGGAAATCATGGTGAATGGGTTCGTGTGCGCAACTAAGCCGCAAAGAACAAGGAGAGAGAAACGTGGAGGAGAGGGGGTTGCTTGTGGGTGACGTGCGTCAGCACGTCACTTGCTTCCTCTTCTTTTCTTTTTTTTTTTAAAGAAATGGGCCCCACAGGAATAACATGATGAATCCATACCGTTCATCAGTCTTGCCCTTCAAGATTAAGGCCTGAGCCCAAAAAAATGAGGGTCATTCACAGCTCAGGTGGGCCACACCAAAGGCAAGGGTGGAACCCACCGTTTTTAAAAATAACGGAGTATTACATTCTACCCACCTTAACAAAATTTCATCCTTGAAATTTATATACCTAAAAGAGGTTAGGATACTTTTCTTGAATTTCTTGTTCTCTCTCCCACGATACTTCTTCCTCGCTGTGATGACTCCACTGTACCTTCACAAGTGATATAACCTTCGTCCGAAGTACTTGCTCCTTACGATCGAGAATGCGCACAGGTTGCTCTTCATATGTGACATTTTCTTGAATCTCTAGCGGCTCCCATTCAATGACATGAGAATCGTCCGGCTTGTACTTTCGAAGCATGGAGATGTGAAATACATTGTGGATATTGGATAACTGAGGCGGTAGGGCCAGCTTGTATGCTACAACTCCTACTCTTTGTAGGATCTCGAAGGGTCGAATAAAACGTGGTGCGAGCTTCCCTTTATTTCCAAAACGCATAACTCCTTTTATTAGGGAAACTTTTATGAACACATGATCTCCCACACAAAACTCTAAGTCTCTGCGTCGATTATCTGCATAGCTCTTTTGGCGACTCTGGGCGGCACGCATACATTCTTGAATGATGTCAATCTTCTTGGAGGTCTCTTGAATAAGTTCTGGTCCCAACAATGCCCTTTCTCCTACTTCAGTCCAGCAGCTTGGTGATCTGCAAGGTCTTCCGTATAAAGCTTCAAATGGTGTCATACCAATACTGGCTTGGTAGCTATTATTATATGCAAATTCCACCAGCGGCAGATGATCGTCCCAATTGCCCTTGAAGTCAAGAATGCAACTACGTAATATATCTTCTAAAATCTGGTTCGTCCTTTCTGTTTGCCCATCAGTCTGCGGGTGAAATGTTGTGCTGTAATCGAGAGTTGTTCCCAAAGCTTCCTGTAGACTTGCCCAAAATAGTGATTTAAACCTGGGATCTCTGTCGGAGACGATGGATCCTGGAGTACCATGAAGTCGGACGATTTCCTTAATATAAATTTTGCTCAACTCCACTGCAGATGTAGAAATCTTTATCGGGATGAAATGTGCGGATTTGGTTAACCTGTCCACGATCACCCATACAGTGTCATGGTGTCGACCTGTCTTTGGAAATCCAACTACAAAATCCATGGATATATGCTCCCATTTCCACTTGGGGACCGGTAACGGCTGTAAGAGTCCTGGTGGTCTTCGATGGTCTGCTTTCACTTGTTGACATGTCGCACATTTAATTAGATACATACTCGGCGATTTCCCGCTTCATGTTGTTCCACCAGTATTGGCGCTTAACATCGTGGTACATTTTAGTCTCCCTTAGATGGATAGTGAATCTTGATCTATGAGCCTCATCCAAAATCTCTTGCTTCAAATCAGGTTCGTTTGGAACACATATCTTCCACGAAACCTAATCCCTTCATCAGTGCCAATTCGTCATTCTGCATTCTCTTCTCCATTCCTTTCGCTCCTTTTTCTTGTAGCCAAACGTCTTCCTTCTGAGCTTCTAGAATACGCCGAATCTAAGAAGAAAATTTATCATGATCTAATGTCAATTCTAAAGATTAATAAGTTAAACTTAGCTATTAAACTTAAGAAAATAAAAATAAAATTACATACCAGGGCAGGCTGTGCTACTAGGTTACTTAGATGCGCCTGAGGTTCTTCAAGCTGAAGTTGCAGATCAAACTCCTTGATGACATTTAGCATCTCCCACTCTTTGATCATTAGGCTGGCCACAAGTCTTCGTGTCTTTCTGCTTAAGGCATCGGCCACAACATTTGCTTTTCCTAGGTGATATGAAATATCAAAATGGTAATCCTTCAAAAATTTCATCCATCTTCTCTGACGCATATTCAATTCATTCTAATTAAAGAGATACTTTAAACTCTTATGGTCTGAATATAAGTCGAATTGTTCCCCATATAGGTAGTGCCTCCAAATTTTCAAAGCAAAAACCACTGCTGCTAAATCCAGATCATGCGTCGGGTAATTTCGCTCGTGAGTCTTTAACTGTCGTGACGCGAAAGCGATAGCTTTGCCTCCTTGCATAAGAACACATCCTAATCCCTGATATGACGCATCAGTATAAACGACGAATCTTTCTCCTTCGGCTGTAAAGCCAGAACTGGGGCTGATGTCAACCGCTTATTTAGTTCGATAAATGCCTGCTCGCAATCTTGATCCCACTTAAAGTTCGTATTCTTCTTAGTTAGATTAGTTAGGGGTCTTGATATATTGGAGAATCCTTCTATAAATCTTCGATAGTAACCAGTAAGGTCGAGAAAACTTCGCACTTCAGACACATTCGAGGGCTGCTCCCATTCTAATATTGCTTCAATTTTAGCTGGATCCACAGATATCCCTTTCTCTGACACTACATGCCCTACGAATTTTACTTCATGCTTCTAGAAGTTATATTTTGATAACTTGGCATATAATTGATTTTCCTTTAACGTTTGCAGAGTGGTCCTGAGATGTTCCTCACGCTCCTCATGAGTCTTGGAGTATATAAGAATATCATCGATGAATACAATAACGAATCGATCTAAATAAGGTTTGAATACCCGATTCATAAGATCCATAAATACCGTTGGAGCATTTGTCAATCCAAATGGCATTACCAAGAACTCATAGTGCCCGTAACGAGTCCTAAAAGCCGTCTTGTGCACATCTTCATCCTTTATTCTCAACTGATGGTAACCTGACCTCAAATCTATTTTAGAAAAGAACCTCGCTCCCTTAAGCTAATCAAATAAATCCTCAATCCTAGGAAGAGGATATTTGTTCTTGATTGTTACTTTATTCAACTGACGATAATCGATACATAATCTCATAGTTCCATCCTTCTTCCTTACAAATAAGACCGGTGCTTCCCATGGCGACGTGCTGGGTCTAATGAAACCCTGATCTAGCAACTGTTGGATATGATCTTTTAATTCTTTTAATTCTACAGGGGCCATGCGATAAGGTGCTCTAGAGATGGGTGCAGTTCCGGACATTAGATCGATGTCGAAGTCCACATCTCTCCTTGGAGGTAACCTTGGAATATCCTGAAAAACTTCTGGAAACTCCCTTACCACAGGTATTTGTTCAATCCCTTCTTCTGATTGCTCGATTCCCACAATAGCCGACTAACCAATCGGCGCTTTCCTTCTTCGTGTCCCATAAAATTTCAGTGGAGATCGTCCTTCTATGTTCAACGTAATTGTCTTCCTGAAACAATCTATCTTGGCACGATACTGGGACAACCAATCCATTCCTAAGATGACATCATATTCCCTCATAGGCATAATAATGAGATTTACTGACAGTATTTCATTTTCAATTATGATGAGACATTCTTCACATATTTGCTCTAAATTCATGGACTTACCGAGAGGGGTTGCTACGATAATTTTTTATCTAATCGTACGAGTGATATACCAAGTGAGCATACCAAGAAATAAGATATAAATGAATGTGTAGCTTCTGAATCGAATAATGCTCTGGCAAGAGAGATGTAAGCTAAGATAGTACCTTCCACCACATCAATAGTAGCTTCAACACCATGTTAAGGAGTAATATCTACAGGTTGTGTTAGGTCCTCATAAGCAGAAGTAGTAGTCTCATACATTTGTGCAACATCATCTTGAGGTGGCGTTGGATCTTCATAGCTTCGATTCGGATCCCCATACTCCTGAAGTCGGACTGGATCATTTGTGAATGAAGATAGAGCATAAACACGTCGTTGAGCTTGAGGTCGGGGCGCCTGACTTTCTGGCCTCAGTTGCTGATATTGGGGAGGCTTGACCTGTTGTTGCCATTGTTGAGGCGGTCTTGAATAAGCTTGAGGGGGTCCAGGCGGCGGGATCATGGATGTAGCTGTGCAGGCCTCTGAGGATAAGGTTGTGCTGGTCTCGCAGCTGGATGAATCATCTGAGGAGGCGGCGACGGAGGTCGTTGATATGATGTAGACGGTGCATAATGAAGAGGCGGCCTGTAAAACGATCGTGGCGGTCCTTGATTCCCTGGATATTGGTGACGAGGTGGTAAAAGACAATGGCGGGCAGGATGGCCCACCTTTCTGCAGTTATGGCAAGTCCTAGTAAATTGTGTTGAAAGTTGCATAGTAGCATGACTGGGTACTGATGTTGGCATCATCTTCTGCCGCTTAGTTGCTTCATGTTGTGTGAGAGATGAATGAGGCGTGGTCCTGACTCCACTCCTCATGTCCTTCCTCGGCTCGCGGTTCTTCCAATGCTCATCAAAGTCCTTTTCTATTGCACTGGAGCGTTCCAGTGCTTCTGCATACGTTTTAATAAGAAACGGCGCCAGTGGAGTACGAATAGAAGGTTTCAGTCCTTCAACAAACTTCTGCCCTTTACGAAGCTCATCCGATATGAGAAATGTCGCAAATCATGCCAATTCTATAAACTTTACATCATATTGACGCACTGTCATATCTCCTTGTTCTAATTTCATGAATTCTGTAACCTTTTGAGCACGCACATAAGCTGGAAAGTATTTATTTTCAAACTTTATGCAAAATTGGTCCCATGTCCACCTTTCTATGCTCGGGTTCTCCTTAGTCGTAGATTCCCACCAATGATCGGCTTCTCCTTCCAACATATATATTGCTAACTCAGCCTTTTGTTGCTCGTTACATCTCATAGCTGTGAAAATTTTCTCCATCTGGCTTTTTCCAACCCTCAACTTCACTTGGGGTCAGGCCCACCTTTAAACGTAGGCGGTCTCTGCCTCTTAAAATTTTCCAATAAGGACCCCGTCCCTTCAGCAGCTATATGCGTCGCTTGAGTCTGCTCCTGAGATTGACTTATAAGCACTTGTGTTCCCATAAATGAGGCAAATCCTTCCATCGCCTAGAGTATCTTGTCAATAATTGTTCCTTGCCTAGCTACATCGGGTACTTGAGTCTCCGATGCGGCCCCGAGGTTCATACTCTGATCCGTCATAGCCTAGTATAAATAAAGGAAATTATGAATTTTACTGAATAATTTTAAGATTATAAGAAATTAGACGGTTCAATGTAGGCATACATGAAGATCTAAGAGAAGTTGAACTAAAATGTAGTTTAGAACTATGTGCAGAAATTTCTGGTCATAAGGGTGCTATTCTATTTGATATTTTTGATATTTTTAGACATTATTTTAACTTGAAAATTTTTATATAAATATATCTATAAGTATACTGTACCCCTGTAAAATTTTATAATATTTTGAAGCCTGTAATATTTTTAAAAATTCAGAGAGTACACGCTGTCCAGATTTGAACGATTTCTGGACAGGTTTTTCTTAACTTTAAATACATACATGAAGGGTCAGTATTTTTAATTTTTACCTATTTTTATATAAAATTATACTAATTAAGTTTCAATTGAGTTTTTGAATCACCTTAATCGGAGTTTTACTTAAATAGTTATGATTTTTCAAAGTCAGACATTTTATATTGATCATTGTTGCCCAACCTAAGAAATAGTTAGAAAAATTTTCAGAAAATTCCTAATGTTCAGATTTGATTTCTTATGTTAATATACAGCCTAAATGGGATCTAAGTATTATATCACAATAGATGAAAATGTCTTACATAGGTATTCTAAATTTCCCACCTCCTAATTAAGGCCACATAGGAAGACTTAGAGCTAAATCTCTATTCTAGGTCCATTGTTTAAGATCAACCTGGCTTTGATACCAACTTTGTCACGCCCCAAAATTTGAGTACCCGAATAGGGTATCCATGACCCGAATTCCAGACCCGTGACCTATATAAAAATAAATAAATAAAATATGACAACTTCATACACATTTCATTTTCTCCCACCATAGTCCAAAATTTTAAAATCCAAACACAGACTAAGATAACTAATTTCATAGCCTGTTGTTACATCGTTGTATGATTATTTAACTTAACTTGAAATAAGAAAAATTAAGTCAAACATTACTACATTCAGAGTTCTAAAATAAAATAAAATCCATCCTATGTAGAATGACATGCCACGTGCATCAAATCACATTCCATGCTCCACTACTAATAGAAGTACCCTGCATCTTCAAAATATTCATAACCCGAAACGGTTAAAACATAATGAGTTGACAACTCAATAGGATCACGTCAATCCCGAGTTGAAAATCTCACAATTACTACCAAATTTAATCTTGACACATTAATCAAAATAAGACGAACATAGGATATAAAAATCATAGTTAATAATTTGACATTCATGAATATGAAATAAATGAATTGTTTAACATAGCTTTCTAAAAATGCTAAGATTTGGAGTGGCAAAACACTCATGTGTGCTGATCCTTTTAGGGGATGACCCACGGCAGAGCACCGGTGTTGATCCTTTCAGGGTATGACCCTCGGCAGAGCACCGGTATAACCTTTTAGGGACAAAAGCCCAGGGCAGTGCACCCGTGCGTACTGATCCTTTTAGGGAATCACCCAGGGCAGAGCACCCGTGCTGATCCTTTTGGGAATGACCCTTGGCAGAGCACCCGTGTTGTGCTGATCATTTCGGGAATGACCCTGGGCAGAGCACCCGTAAGAATCATTGTACAAAAATAATTATTCACATATGATGCGTATAATTTATAAGAAAATATTGAAATAAACAATATTAAAGCACCCGTAACAAATAATATGGTGATCCTTTTAGGGAAGAGCACCCGTAAGGATCATTGCATAAAAAAAAAAAAAAAAAAAAATTGTTCACATAATAAATATTCATCATCACCCCTAGATAATATCAAATGCAAATAATAATAATAATAATAATATTTGCATTTGTACAGTAGCCAAATAAAGAATATCTTTCAATGAGTAATTATTTATGAATATTTCAATGTCTAGATTATATAAGGCAATAGATTTGAATTTTTCAATTTGGGAATGATCACCTACCTGTTGTGAAAAATTTGTGTGATGGAAGGAAAATAATCTGAAGAGATGTTGATTTCTACGTGCACTAACTTAGATTAATCAACTCTGAACTTGATGATGAACCCTCACGTATACTCTTCCTTTTCTTGATCTCTCTTTTCTTCTCAAAATCTTTTTTTCGTAATTTTCTTTTCTATGGTTTTCTATAGGTAGCATGAGAAATGGGGTAATAAAATAATGTGAGGTGAGTTAGTGGGTTGGGAGTTTAATGGATGGTTTAGATTGAGGAATGGGTCCCACCATGATGATGGAAATCATTGTGAATGGGTTCGTAACTAAGCTGCAAAGAACAAGGAAGGAGAGAGAAACGTGGAGGAGAGGGGGTTGCTTGTGGGTGACGCACGTCACTTGCTTCCTCCTCCGTTTTTTTTTTTTTTTTTAAGAAATGGGCCCCACAGGAATAACATGATGAATCCACACCATTCATCAGTCTTGCCCTTCAAGGTTAAGGCCTGAGCCCAAAAAAATGAGAGCCATCCGCAGCTCAGGTGCGCCACACCAAAGGCAATAGTGGAACCCACCGTTTTTAAAAATAACATAGTATTACACTTAGAAACTTACGTGGCATCATTTTACAGTCTAGGCGATTTGAAAGAAAACATTCCACGGCACACAACTCAATTCAAAAAATCAAAGTCACGGATCACATATGAAGACGGTGTTTTAGATCATGAGTTATGGTAGTGCCGAGAAAATGGGGTAATGTAGGCTTGGTGCTTTACCCCAGTTGAATGGTATCGATCTCGAATAAGTGTGATTTTTTTAGGCTGTCATCAATTTACATTGGGGCCCACAATTAAATTGAAAGACATGTGGGCTACTTTTCAGCAGATGAGGTTCAAGACTCTAGTGCGGGATCCAGGCAGATCCGACTTTTGAGTGGTCCTGATTTCCAAAAAATCACAAGAAACAAGGAACGTTCCTGGTGGGTCATTTTAAAAAAAAAAAAATTTACACACGCACACACACCCCCACGTACTCACGCTAGTGGAATTTCACCACCTAGTGGGTCATTTGCAACGAGTGGATTCGATATTTCTCACGCATGCACTCCCTGTGTCACGTGAGCTAGATGAATCCTCCACTTCCCGGGTTCCAGCAAACGGCCGCGGATTGCGTCCTGCGGCCAGCCATGATGTATATTGTTTATCCATGCCGTCCATCTATTTTTGAAAGATGGCTTTAGGGCATGAACCAAAAAAGTTGGCATATCCAAATCTCAAGTGGACCACACCGCAGGAAGCAGTGGTGATAATGAAGTCCACCGTTGAAACCTTTGTATGGCCCACCGTGATGTTTAGTTGCCATCCAACCTGTACATAAGGTCAGGTAGGCATGGATGAAGGGAAAACAAAAATATCAGCTTGATCCAAAACTTCTTCAGCTCCTAAGAAGTTTTTAATGGTGAGCGTTCAATCCCCACTCTGTGGTCCACTTGAGTCTTGGATCTGCCCCATTTTTTGACCATTTCCTTTAAATAATCCGTAAGAATGGATGGACAGCATGGATAAAACACATACATGGTGTGAGCAACAGAGACCATGCCACAACCAAGTCTGTCACAATCCGCGCACCGGCTGGTGTACCACACACCAGCTATATAGCTAGTGTATTGACGTCACAAAGTTACGTGGGTCTCATCATGAGGTATATGTTATATCCAACCCATCCATCCATTTGGCGAGCTCGTCTTAAGGCATGAGATCAAAAATAAGACAGATCTAACTATCAAGTGGACCATACTGCAAAAAGCAGCAGGGGATTGAACGTATACCATTGAAACCCTTTTATGGGTCACAGAAGTATTGGATAAATATGAAATTTGTTTTTACTCTTCATCCACGTCTTTGTTACCTCATGAACAGATTGGATGGAAAATAA
This sequence comes from Magnolia officinalis, assembly GCA_021015155.1. Taxonomy (NCBI): domain Eukaryota; kingdom Viridiplantae; phylum Streptophyta; class Magnoliopsida; order Magnoliales; family Magnoliaceae; genus Magnolia; species Magnolia officinalis. The sequence goes on along the minus strand of JAJHSJ010000006.1, from coordinate 4,591,827 downwards.
ACGTAATGATGGGCCCTACGAATTTTTTAACGGTGAAAATCATTATCCCAGCTTCTATTTGTGGTGTAGTCCAGTTGATCTTTGGATATGATTCATTTTTTGAGTAATGCTCTAAAATGACCTCGAAAAATGGATGAACAGTGTGGATATAATAAATACATCACTGTGGGCCCATGTAACTTTGATATCCTTTGAACCGTTCGTACAACTCGGAGCTCGAGGAGCGTCAGCGCTCGTCTTCGAGCGATACCTACATCAGCTGTATTGCGTAAATCCGCTTTCCCTTTTTACTTAGTGACGGACAGAGAGATATGAGCGAGTAATGAATAATGACACAATCACAGGGAAAATCACCTTTCACTTATTACGAAATAAGATTTTTCCATTTCCACTCAAAAAGTCTTAATCCACGTTCCCAGTCCCATTAAACTAACGTACGCCGTCGCTGCAGATAATTACACCCTCTTCTCTGCTTTCTGTGCTCCGCGGGCTACGCATCGAGCGAAAGGGAACCCTTCAAAGTAGCCCCACCCATGATAAACCATGGCAACAGACTATGACTTGCAGCAAACAATCCCTAGTCATTGAATCCAATAGCAGTTAAATCATGTAATGGCTAGGATCATTTTTAAAGATCGAAGTCAGACAGACCGGCCATGGCACATCTTGGTGGGCCTTACATTCGAGGAATGACCTTACGCCGATCCACATGCTCAGCTAGTTGGCTAAAAGATATCACTTAACAGTCCGCGGGCTACCTGCTACCAACCCTCTACCCTTTCTTGTGTTGCTTACAAAGAAGATATCTTAAAGGGGAATACACTTGCCTGTATAGCTCTTGTCACCTCTCGCTTCTCAGCAGCTTTTCCCATTTCCGATTTAAAGCTCCTGCGTGTCAAACAATCATTCACTCCAAACGCTCAAGCTGTCATAAATACTGCTCTATCATCAAAGCTTATTCCAATCAATATACAGTCACTGGTTTCATCTGGGTTTTACTCAAAACTAATTAATGTTAGTACACACACTCAATGTTAGCCACCCCGCTAGGATCGATAACAAGACTTCAAGTGTTGAAACTAAGTATCTCTATTCAGTCTGCCAGTTGAGCTATGGATCTGGGTGTGACCACATGATGGTTGGAAGCGGCCCTTACTTGCAAGTGATACGTGGTCTTTATCGCGAATGGGAATCTAATCAGGCCAGTCTGGCAGATGTGGGTGGGACCCCACAAGGTTCCCGGGCATTAGGTACGTTATACGTGTATGAAGAAACCGAACGGTTAAAAACAACCAACCAAAGGCCCACGTTCAACTCTCATCGCTTTTGAATCGGGACCGTACAATTTAGGACTAAGAACACACATGCATGTAACAACAATAAAGAGAATGCAGATAGTCTCTGACATGCCGTGGAACTTTTAAGTACAATGTACAAAAATATCATACCAATATATTTTGTATGCAACAAACAAATTCGAGTAGGGGAATTTGATAGTTAAGGGATTCTTCAGCTCCATTTATAAATGAATTATTGGTGGTAAAAATGAAAAATCCACGCCCGTTGCTTGATCTGAAAGAAAGCAAAGCTTCTAATTAAGAGCTTCGTATCGGAATGCGGTAACATTCTGCAACATTATCTGGTGAAGATCATCATGTCCTGTTAAAGCATCGACCACAACATAGCCGAATTTAAATCTCTTGTTATGGGATTTTTTAAATGGTAGCTTGGATGAGTGGCTGCATCCGGAGTAGAGCGTGGCAGCAATGGCAACAACTCATATGATGAGGATGACGCTGGATAGTGGCAATGGAAATGGCCACCGTTGAATCCCTCCTGGAACAAACCGTAATTTTTATATGCCATCCAAACCGTTCATGTGGTTATTACCTCTGGGATAAACTATAGGAAAAAATATCATCCTGATACAAAACTTCTGTCACCCCAAGCACTTAAACCGCACTGTTTCACGTGGTATGGCTCACATGAGCTTTGGATCTGACTGTTTTTTCGATTCCCATCCTATTGTGGACTTTAAAAACAGATGGACGGAGAGGATTTGTGACGGGCATCTATGTGGGCCCCACGTAGCCCTGGCACAGGTATATCTATGTGCCCTAGGGCACATGCAATCCGCTCTCTCCAATCATTCCGTGACGTGGAATTTACGGAAGCGGATTGGCTGGTGTACCACACACCACCGATCTGGCTGGTGTCGGTACGTGTCGTGCCGAGACGGGAAGCGGATTGGCTAGTGTACCACACACCAGCTGTATATCCGGTGTATTGACGTCAGCAAGTTCGTAGGACCTAGTTTTAAGACTTGAGACGAAAAATACGACTGATTTAATGATAGAGTGGACCACACTACAAAAAGCAGAGCGTATGCAATTGAAACCCTTTTGGGGTTCAGAAGTTTTGGATCAATATGAAAATTTGTTTTTACGTTTCATCCAGATCTTTGTGACTGTGATGTGGTCTAGTTGATCTGATTCATTTTCTAAATAGTACTTAAAATGATCTTTAAAAAAAAGAGAAATTTAGGACTGTGGACCCCACCTTTTATCCAGCTGTTTTTATGAAAGAAGACAAACCTTTTTTTGCAACTTAGACCTCCACGTGCGGAGATAAAATTTCTGGATGAAAATACCCCTCCTTTCACGGAAACGGATTGGGTACTCCCCTGCCACCAAGCAATGGTGGATGTTCGGTGGTCTGTGAGCCCCACCATAATGTATGTTTTTCATCCATGCCATCCATATATTTTTCCACATTATTTTATGGTATGAGACAAAAAATGAGGTATATGCAAATCTCAAGTGTACCACATTACAGGAAACAGTGTTGAATGAGCATCGACCATTAAAAACTTTTTGGGGGCCCACTGTGATGTTTGTGAGAAATCCTCCCCGTCTAAGTTCATTCATAGGGTCACAAAGACCTGGATGAAGAGGAAAAACAAATTTCATAATGATCCAAAACTTCTGGAACCCCTAAAAGGGTTTCAATGGGAGATGTTCAACTCCCCACTGTATTTTACAATGTGGTCCACTTGATAGTTAGATCTATCTTATTTTTCGTCTCAAGCCTTAATATGAGCTCGCCAAATAGATGGACGGTTTGGATATAACACAAACATCATGATGGGACCCACAAAAGAAACACGACACACATACATACACACATATACACACATATACACACACATACACATATATATATATATATATATATATATAAAGGAAAGAAAAACAACACAGACTGCATCGATGTATCGACTATATGTAGATATATCGACAAAATAAAGCATCGATGGAATTTTTTGGTTAAGTCGCTGGACAAATGAGGACTTAATTCGATATTATTGACCATATGTCGATATATCGACAAAATCAAGCATCGATATATCGACATATTGTCGATATATCGACGTTACATGGAATTTGTTAGTTAAGTCGCTGGACAAATGAGGACTTAATTCGATATTATCGACCATATGTCGATATAATGACAAAATCAAGCATCGATATATCGATAATAACATATTGTCGATATATCGACGTTACATGGAATTTTTTTTCCCCCGCTGATTTTCATGCTTGCCCGCCGATTTTCTAGTTTCCCCCGCCGATTTTCTTGCTTTCCCCGCCGATTTTTTAGTTTACGCCGCCGATTTTCTAGTTTGCCTCGACGATTTTCATGCTTGCCCCGCCGATTTTCTAATTTGTCCCACCGATTTTCATGCTCGCCCTGCCGATTTTCTAGTTTGTCCCGCGATTTTCATGCTTGCCCCGTCGATTTTCTAGTTTGCCCTATCGATTTTCATGCTTGCCCCGCCGATTTTCAAGTTTGCCCCGCCGATTTTCTAGTTTGCCCTATCGATTTTCATGCTTGCCCGCCGATTTTCTAGTTTGTCCCGCCAATTTTCTAGTTTGCCTCGCCGATTTTTATGCTTACCCCGCCGATTTTCATGCTTGCCCGGCTATGGCTATTGTTATAATCCGTAGTTATAAATTCTTTTTATTATTATTATTATTTTTTTGCTATTGTAATCCCACCGCCTTTTGTGGGTCCATCATGAGGTCTGTGTTATATCCAAACCGTCCATCCATTTGGCGAGCTCATATTAAGCTTGAGACATAAAATAAGACAGATCTAACTATCAAGTGGTGGGCCCTACAAAATTTTTAATGGTGAAAATCAATTTTCTCGCTGCTCTTTGTGGTGTGGTCCATTTGATCTTTGGATATGATTTTTTTTTTTTTTTTTGGATAATGCTATGAAATGATCTCTAAATATGGATGAACGTTGTGGATATAATAGATACATAGTTGTGGGGCATGTAACTTTGATCTCTTTTGAGCCGTCGTACAACTCTTGGCTAGAGGAGCGTAAGCGCTCGTCTTCGATAAGGAGGGGTATTTACGTCCTCAAATTCATTGTACGTACGCGTAGGATTAAGTTGCAAAACAAAGTTTGAATTGTTTCGTAAAAACAGCTGGATAAAAGTTACATAAAAAAAAATGGATAAACTGTGTGATATAATAAATACATCGTTGTGGGCCATGTAACTTTCATCTCCTTTCACCCGTTCTTACGCCCTCGAGGAGCCAATCCGCTTCCGGTGAGCGCTGCCACTCCTCGAGCTCCGAGTTGTACGAACGGTTCAAATGAGATCAAAGTTACATAAAATAAGGTATGTATTATATCCACACCGTTCATCCATTCTTCGACTTCATTATAAAGCATGATCCCAAAAATGATCATATCCGAAGCTTAAGTGAACCACACCAGAAAGAGGAGTGGGGATGATGATTCTCACGGTTAAAACATTCGTAGGCCCACCATCAAGAGGAAAAACAAATATCATATCCATCCAAAACTTCTGTGATCCCTAAAAGATTTCAATGGTGGACGTTCAATCCCTCACTGCCTTTTTCAGTGGGGTCAACTTTATGTTTCGATCTATTTTATTTTTTGGGTCATGCGTTATGACGAGCTCGCCAAATGGAAGGACGGTTGGGATATAAAACATACCTCATGATGGGACCCGCATAACTTGGTGAGGCCAAATCAGTGAAGTGTGGTACACCAGCCAATCCGCTTCAGGAATTTACATGCCTGTATATTTTGTACAGTGCACGTGATGCACATGCATCATAATCCGGACCGTGCATCACGATCCGGACCATGCATCACCCTGGTTTTTCCAATGATTAGTCAGTAACCAAAAGTTATATCGTTTAGTCCATCATAAACTTATACTTGGCTAACTTTCTATGAATGAATGTCCGCTGTTGCGATTTTTGCTTTCCTAGTGCAGATTTGCAGACCACATTTTAAGTGCTAGGATCGTCCAAAGAGTGATTTCTGGTCTATGGTTCATTTACTATGGAGACTACTGCACAAACAGTTCCAAAGTCATCCGTGCATGCCATGTATGCATAAATGAACAATGATAAGAAATGTGAAAAAGCCATAAGATATGCTTATGTATTTCGATATTGCCACTTGATCCCCAACCGTTGCCGTGGTCATCTACTTTAATGGGCCTTGGTCCATAAATCGTCTGATCTGTAGAACTTAGTGGACTATTCATCTTTCATGGCTTTGTTAACCATCTAGAAGGAAGCAACTGATCGGATGGTTGCTGTAATGTCTACGTTCCACCTAAAAGGTAACCCGTCTATTGAATGGTTGCGGATTGATGCATTGGCTGTAGGTAGTGATAGTGCATACACTGAGGTCATGTATATTGCTGTACGTTGAAAGGCAGTGCCTCTTGACAAATGATAAAAAGGACTTTGGGACGACGGGAATTCTCCGCAAGACTTCGATACCTGTTTTACGCATAAAATATCCAAACTCTATAGGCCTTATGTAAATCCACTCCGTCCATCATGTTAGAATCCTTATTTGAACTGTACATTGAAAAAGTCAGCCCCTTAAAAAACAAACTTATATGCCACAACAATGAAAACAGTGTAAAATTACTTCTAAGACCTCTAAGTTCATACGGTGTGGCCCGAAATAGTTTTGGATCAGTCTAATTTTTCTATCTTCATTTTATTTTAGCGGGTAACACTTGATTAATGAGTTTGACAAAAGATACACACAATAATAGTTGGATCCCCTCACCATTGTTCCCCGTGGTGCGGCAAAGTATAGATTCTTGCAAGCTGCTGATGCCATGCGTGTCATTTTCACACTTATTTACGGGCATTAAACATGGTTAGAAAAGGTCATAATGATGATGTATACACAGTCCGGACTTTGGCGTGGTAGGAAATGTTTTGATCCCTTGTTGGAGATTTAATTAGCTTGCCATAGTAACTCCTTTGACACATCATTTAGCTTTGTTGGAATATTTCAATTTTGAAATTTCTATTATTTTTTAGTTGTATATTTAGTAGCAAATTGAATTTGCCTAAGAATTTTTTATTTTTTATTTTTTATTTTTTTAAGATAAGCATTTTGCCTTGTGTCTTCAGCCTCATTTAGGGTGCATGTGAATTTGGTCATATGGGTACTATGCCAATAGTTCTAATTTAAGCTATTAATTACACGCATGCTTGCGCACCGAGCCGAGTCTGCATATGCGTGTGTGCTTGCACGAGTGTGTATATGAGTACTCACAGGACTTTATTTATGCGAGAGTGTACTCGCACTTGTGCGGACCAAACCCTTTTGAAAGTGTGCTTAATGCACTACTTTGAAGTCTATATAAATACTTTAATTTCATTTCAAAAACTATGAAAAATCTTTATGCTCGCTCTATTCCTTTTCTATTTTATGAGTTTTGATTACTGAATTTGTCACTAAGTTAACTTAGCACTTTCGGGTTAAATTGCAAGTAGTTCGAACCCGTATACAGTGAGTGCACCACTGGGATCGGGTTATAATCGTTGTATTTTAGATGTCGATTGCTCTAGAAGCCTATTGCACTTGGGACGGTGTACAAGGAGAACAAATTCGATTTCAAGCCGAATGACTGACGTCACACCTCTACTCAACTCTATAAGTCTTCTATCTCATTTTTTTTTTTATTTTTATTTTTTTTTTTGTAAGTTTTTAATTTTAAATAGTCTAGATATTTGATTCAACCAAATATTCGTGTGATGTATATATATCTTGGTCTGATGCCAAACCATTGGATTGACCATATGAGTTCCTGCGTGTAGTATGCAATAATAATAATAATAATAATAATAATAATAATAATAATAATAATAATAATAAGTCGAATATACACTTAAATCCATTGCAACGGAAGCCACTGCATTTGAGAAGAAATGATGGTGGACAATATGAGTGGTCCAAATCCAGTTTGTGAAATTTCACTTGTGAACAAAAAAATAATAAAAAAAAAATAAAGATGGAAAGCGCACATGCATTTAAAAAAAAAAAAAGTTCGTAGCACATGGGCAGTCTAGTTGGTTCAGGTGCATTGCATGTGCCATGTATACGAGTATCTTTAAAAGGGAAGTGTGGAACACATACGGTCCAGGTGGTCCAGGTGCATTGCATGCGCCATGCATACAAAGCATCTTTAAAAGGGAAGTGTCCACTACAAGATAGAAAACAAACCATCCATCTCATGATATTCCATCAGTGAGCCAGCCATGGCTCAAAAATCACATTGTTTGGGAGATTCCAACCCTACAATGTCCACTCATATGAGTGAACACTAAAGACAAAAGCCAGCTACGGCTCCCATTAAGTTAAAATTGGATATGATTAAGATAGTCGTGAGCAATTCACCTGTCAAGACATAGCATGCCTGGTTTGAATCATCATAAGCGTTTTCCAAGCCTGTGGTGCACTTTTGTACTCACATTCAAACAGTGTTTCACAATAAGTGTACCTCCACTCAGCTGACAACCTTCAACATGTCATGTGCATACGACTTCCAACCTGTCCAATAGATTGGCCCCACGAGGATCACCTTATATAATCGTACTTGTATTTACAAGTTATCAACCAGGTGGACCATATCTTATGGTCCTGCAAGTTGAAATAATCATTTTTCTTTTATAATTTGCCCTGATTAGTAACCGGTCCAGACTTTCTGGTAACAAGAAACACAGCACACGGTCTCATCCAATTTTTATTATTCATAAACATATACAGACATGAGCAACTTACAGGGCATCCCTATGATACCATACACACCTACACGACCCTAGGAAAAGCAGAATAAAATCAAGCATGGATTGTCGACTTGTTGGAATAAGCTTGAACTTGGTCAAGTTCAATCCTGTTCGGTGCCATGGTTCATAATTGAAAATGAAGGATGTCTACGCCTAATGCTTGGCCAAGTCGCAACTAGACTCAGGACCGAATTCACCGAGTCTTCGAACCTTTAACTCAAAACTCTTTATTACTGACATAACCTTAATCTTACCATGAGATAGTAACCAAAGGGAAGTGGGAGTGAGATGGTGGGTCCCACTCCCACTACAGTCGCAAGTGTTCTTATCTAAGCTGTCCAATCGGTCTTGATTAGATCGATGTGGATCCCGCCAATGTTGACTTCCCCGACTTTTGGTACCAAGCTCACAACCACTTTCTCCGAGCCTTCAGCATCAATTTCTTCTATCAAGCTGGATATACCCAACTTCAGGCTGAATTTCTTTTTCTCCGCATCACCCTTTTTACTAATGTGGAAGTGGGGCAGTTTCAAAAAGCTCCCTGCAGACTCTCCAAGGTCAGGTCCTACAAAATTTTCTCCATAAGGCTTTGCCACGTACACCTCAAAGTTGATGGGCCCATTGTGGGGGATCTCTATGCCGTCAATCACGAGGACCTCCACGTCATCCTCTTTCTCGCCCTTTGTTCGGGACTTCTTGGGCCTCTGCACAAGGGCCCTGATGGTCGAATCCAGGGGTCTTGGGTCGGGTCCGAACTCGGATACCTGGACCAACGAGACTCTGGATCTGGGTTTGGCCTTGGCCTTCTGCTCTTTCTTGATGCTGCTATTAGCCCATGGAAGTTCCACGTCTTCATAGGTGTACCGGAGTTTCTGCGGATTGAGACAGTCTTCCACCTGTTGCGTTCATTCGTTGGTCAATGCATGAATTACACATACAACTAGTTGGACGGCCACGCCAAATTTACGAAATACCGTCTGATCAAGGTTGAAAGTCAGTTTTATATTTGTTTTTACTATTTATAGTAAATCTTAGTTTGAATATAACTTTTCATCCCTTGGGCTTTAGGAGCCACGCCCAACATAAAAAGTGCTTAGAATAATTTGGAGAACATCATGGTTCAACCAAATGGGACACTTACTATTTTTGGCCGAAGACCATGCACACTAGTAGACATCACTATCATCTATAAATAGTTTACTATTTATAATAAGCCACGATTTCTAAGAGTTTTAGTTACATTTGATTATGAAACTTCTCGTATGGATTCCTATTAAAAGGGTTGTGAACTTGTTTATTTCATTCATCAATCAAAATACGAATTTTATAGAATTTATTTTCTATTTTCTTTGGTTTTTTCCCCGTGAAATCGAGAAGTCACATTTCTTTGATTTTTTCCTCGTGAATTCAAGAAGTCTACTTGAAGAGTCAGTGAAGCTCCATGAGCCGGAGTAGTTATCCTTAAGGAAGACTCTGACCGACCTCATCTATTCATCCTTGTGTCACATCCACTCCGTCCGTGGTTAGACATTACATTTTATATCAATGGGCTAAAAATCAGCCTCATCCACATTAGGTTTTATTTGAGGCCAACTCTAGGGTTTTGTTTGCGGCTCACCATAGTGTTTATATTTGATCTAACCTTTCAATCAGGCAGACAATTCAAAAATTAGCCTGATCTAAACCTTGAACAAGTCTGAGAGATTTTAAGCCTAATATCACATTGTTTCCCATCCAGTGGCCCATCTGAGTTTTAGATCAGGCTGAATGTCGGGATGTACCGTCATATCTAGACGGTGCAACAGACGGACGGAGTGGATGTAACATTAACTCGCTGGACTTTCATGAATACTGAACACCAGCATGTAAAGAATACAAATATTGTAGAGCCTTGCCGAGCAGTGTGGAGATTTTTGCCGAGTTATATCGAATTTTTCCGAGTTTATTTCAAGATTTGTCGAGTTGAACGGAGTCAACTGAGTCTTGAACGAGTCATGACTCAATCTGGTAATTTCGAGCCGAGTCGGCGGTTTTTTTTTTTTTTTTTTTTTTTTTTTTGTTTTCCTGAGTTTTCAAATATAGTCTCGGCGGGAGAGAGAGGAGGGGAGTTGCGCATTTTTACCTTGACTTTCACCAACTGTTTGTTCTCGTCGAAGAAGATGAAGGATGAGTTGAGCCAGTCGGGATCGTTGAAGTCGACTTTATTTCCTCGCTTCTGCCTATAGATGTGCCACATCCGGTCCACGTTCGAATGGTGGCAGTAGAAAAGCGGGTCGTAACCCGACGAGAATAAGTTGCCCATGTCCCGGTACGGTGCATCGGGCAATCCCACAAACTGGTGCGCCGCGTTATGTATCGACTCAATCTGCCCCATCGTCTTGCTCATGGAGGCCTCCTCGCCGGCCCTGACCGGATCTCCCAAGAACAGCTCGGGAAGCGGCAGAGACTCCCTAAATGTCTTGTTCATTTGATACAGGTTCTTAATCTTCAGTTCATCGTCGGTGTACGGGCTCTCAGTTGTAGGGGTGTAGTCCAGCACCTTCGTTAGGTTAGCCGGGTTGCGCAACGCGTCGTTGAGCGGCCCCTCTTTGAGATAAATGGGCGGGATCGTCATTCCGTCCGGCGAATCCCAGTTCCAGAACGGGAGGGCAAATGTGTCATCACCGATCAGCTTCCCGAGGATCTTCTCATGGAAGTGGATGTAGTAGCGGTGCCACGGCAGGAATATCCAGCTGAAGTGAACCTGCAGCTGGACGTTGAACCCCTCCTGGTCATACGCGCCATCGCAGTACTGGCAGTGCACCCTGGCCTGCTGTTCTAAGCTCCAAGGGTCGGATGGGTCGAGAGCTTTCATACGTCTATAGGCTTCCTCGTACTTGGCCAGGTCATCAGCATCCAACAGGTGCGCGGGTTTCCGAATGCGCAGTGGCGTGGAAGAGGACGGGAACTTGTAATCGACGATCTTGCTGCTGTCGGTGTAAGGCGGGCAGCACTGGACATTCTCCGCGCCTTCTCCGGCGTGGGCGGTTTTGCACTTGGATAGGTCCGGTGGTCCAATCGGAGTAGCGACGGCTGTATTCTCGTGTCCGAGGGCGGCAGCACCATACAGACCTCCCAACGTTCCAAGGAGAACATTTCTTCTGTCCAACCTCAGAATGGATTCTTTGTCGCCACCATTATCATATGCACTAGCATTAGTAGCATTAGTACTAGTGCCAGAGGCTGAGGGAGAAAAGTGAGTGGGTGCTCGAGCAGCATTTCGAGGGTGGCGGGAATGGTGGTGGTGGAAGGGAGAGGCAATGGTTGCAAGAAATGAGAGGGACGACGCCATGATTGGGGTCTTAGCACTTGCGTTGCTTTGGTGAGAGGGAGGGTGACCGACTCCTCTCTTATATAGAGAAACGGGTCGAGAGGAAGTTTATAACTTCTCATTGGTGTATGCATGACCCCTCCCTTGCACGTGCGTGAATATCATGCGCATACACTCAATTATTATAATAAACGTGCTACATATTTTTAAAACCGTGGGATCGACAGCTTTTATGACCCTATTTGTATTCTTATGTTTGTATTTTTACACCGAATGATTGCTTTTTTACGAAAAAGCTTCACCTGCCACTTGGGCACAGAGATATGGCGTACATGTGCAAGATCTAAGTTGATTTTTGGGCGGCCTATATTATATAGCTGCATTATCGTAGAAATTAAGTTGATTTATTGATCTCATGCGCCAACTTTACTACTGTAACATGAATACATATCTCTCCAACACATCTGCGCATGAACGAGCACCAACGCACAAGCATGCATCTTTCATTCACTCACATGTGCATACGTGTGAGAGATGTGTGTGATGTGACTAAAGATAAGAGAGAGGGAATCGTATTGGGTCCTGCCCTGGCGTGGACGATTCTGTCCGGGCAGGGCTCTTTGAGGGCCACCGTGATGTAAATGTTTTATCCACGCGGTCCATCCATTTCCCATATCAATTTATAGTATGATCTAAGAAATAAGGTAGATCCAAAGCTCAAGTGGACCACAGCACCAGAAGCCGCAGAGATAATGACACCCACCAATGAAACTTTCCAAGGGCCTAGAGCTGAGCATCGAGTCGAGTCGAACCGAGTTAGGACTTACCAGACCTGACTCGGTTTTGAAATAGACCTGACCCAAACCCGATCCCACTTGGTACCGAGTCCAACATGCCTAACCCAATCTGAGTCTGGGTTTAGCATAGACTAACCTAGATTTAGTTTGACTCGGTCATAGGATCGAGTCGGGTCAAGTAAGCATCAAGTTTAAGTCGAGTTGACCTTTTTTTTCTTCCTATTGACCTTTTTTTTTTTTTTTTTTATCACAATTTAGTAGTGTACTCGAGTTGAGTTATTTAGAATAAATATTGTCAAAAGTAAATTTTAACCAAAAAAGAAAAAGAATAAAAAAAAAAAAAGAAGAAAAGAATAAGGTAAATAAACATTATCAAAACTCAAAACTATGTTCAAAATCTCATATGTAGTTGCACATACAAATCATTCATTCATTTAACATTCTTTATATGATGAATGCCTTTATGGCGTTTAACCCGATTAACCTTATCCATAATAGTAACCCCCTCCTCCACCTTCGTCATCAAAATCATCATTTAGGTCTCTCTTTGCGACTTGAACTGCGGGAGAAATCTGAACTGAGTCTAAGCTAGAGGTGTCTAAAAGATAGTTGTTTACCTCTTTTGAATTGGATGATGGAGATGCCTTTCCATTATCCTCATTCATAAATTCAACGAGTTTTTCAACCCATTTTTTATGATCTGATTTGTACGGGATTCTCAACCGCCTATAGAATGTAGCGAGACTTTTAAGAAACTTCGATGATTTATCACCTGGCTTATGTCCCGTATTCGTGCTTACTTCAGTATCATATTGTCTTGGAGGGGATTAATCTTCTCTGGTCTTGGATGTCAATTCCAAGCTTTGTTTTATGGCTTATTTATAACTTCGCTCTTCTTGTTTTTGTTAATAATATTTCTTCTCTACTAAGTGTAGGGGCTTTTCCTCTTCTTGACCCTTCTTCATTTATAATAGGTTTACTTATATATATTATGTGGCTGATTGCATTGGTTGTAGGGGAAGAGGTGGAAGCCTTTGTATTTGAGTTAAGAAGGGCTTGAAATAAATCCCAAATTTCTGAAGGAGCTTTGCTATATGGGGCAACATCTCCTCCCCGAAAAGCAATCTGTAATTTTAACCAATTTATTTTGTTTACAAGTTGTTTGCAACACAATTTGCATTGTAACTTTATCTTTTTGTCCTGAGAGTACACTTAGACTCCATAATCCTAAATATTCACCAATGGATCATCTTCCGATAATATATGTATAAGTGTAAATTTTGAAAGAAAAAATATTTAGTTAAGCTGAGACAATATAAATAATTAAGGAATGAAGATAAACAAATACAACCATCCAACTGTAACGTCCTAGATTTTCACTGTTTTGGATTTCCAAAAAATCCTTGAATTTTTTTTTTATGTAATTAACTTATACTATCACTTACTGACCATTTACACTCAATGTTAGTTTATACATGGGTGATACCAGTAAAGAACCGCACAAGTCCGATTAATCAACCGTAGGAAGCCAATGAATCCGCCCGATCACTTGAATATCAAGTTTAGCCCCATGATTTACTCACATAGGGCCCAAATCTAATCGACCCGTTGCTAACTAATCAAGACAATCATAGCTAAATTAAAGATCTAACCGAAGCCGAGTCAGATAAGGCTTGAATCCTGACTAATAGACCAAATCAACCCCGTTACTTTTTTAACCTAAAATCGACGGTTTAGAGTAATCATGACCAAATCTCTACTTTCACTAGTTATAAATAGGCCACACTATGAACATAGTTAATCCAAACCTTAATCATTGCCCATCAGAAATCTCAATACCTAATTCATTCCAGAAATACCTTAATTTTTCGAACAAGCTCTAGACTGCTCGTTGGTGGGCCACTAGTTCCAAAACTATAGAATAATACCCGTCTTACTGGGCTCGACATCCATTGCGAGAGTCGGACCAGGGCAATGTACAGAACCGCTCAACTTAAACCAAAGGACAAGTGCATGAGAAGTGCAAATACCCTAAAAGAAGAAGCTGAAACTTAAGTGAATTGGGTCGTCCACCCTTATGCAAAGTTGAGGATTTTGGACCGTCGGTTTACGACTAAACTTCACACGTGGAGTAAGGATATTTCCCTACTCATATCCATATAGCCGCGGCCCCGATCGACCATCGGTGACCGTTGAACAGACTTCTAATCATATTTGTCAATCAGCGCATTCAAATGGTGGGCCGATCATGTCCATACGTAGAACATCATTAGGGATAACTATCCTACGGTGTATATCGACGTGTACGCCCCATAATGGGCCCTAGAGGTTAGAAAGGCCCTCCCATAGGGCTAGTATAATAAAAACCTAGCCCTTGGGGCCATTTACACCAAATATGGTACTATATAAGGGCTTCATTTGGGCACCCCTCTCCCCATACGAATTTACCCTAGAAGAAAGAAAGAGAGAAAGAGAGAAAGAGAAGAAAAAGAGGAGAAAGAGAGGGAGAGCATGGAAATATGATGATATGTGTACCTTCACCCTCACATCCCCCTCTATAGCCACCTTGCTACTCATGGATCCTTTGTGGCGTTCTCTCGGCGGTAATTGGAGGTAAGAAATAGATTATACTCTCTAATCTAGTATTTTGGGTTAGGTTTTATAATCCTTACAATGGTTTGTATGATTATTTAGGCTTTGGTGAATTTTCCTATAACCATAATCGTAAGAGCGCTTTAAGTCTGGCGAATCATTACAAAGGTGTGGACTATTATCCTTAGGTGACATATTACCAATTCTAAGATGAACTTAATGATTTTGGATACTAGATTGATATGCATGTATAGATTTTGGGAGATTCTATCTAAGAACCTGTTTGATGTATATGTTTAACATGCATGTAAAGATAAATTGATGTTTGATCAATCTGAAATGGTGTTTAGGCCTGGAAATCTTACTGCATGTTCACCCTTGCATTTGATTTCCAGCACGATTTTCTATACTTTTGTATATCTGCATTTCTTGTATTGTGAATAACATATGAAATTTTTGTCTCTTAGAAAAAAATCCAATTCCATGTACACGCATGTCTAATTTTTGCTGCTAAGGGTAGTTTGCATTCATTTTGATATTGTGAAAATTATGTCTTGGTTGCTTGTGTGTTATATTCTATGAATATTTGTTGAGAAATCATGACTATCTTAATATGTTAAGAATTGAAGCTTTTTTTTTTGGTTGGTCAGGAACCTATAAATTATGAGGGCAACCCCGTCGGTTGGGCCGTCCCAAGACTAGATTGACCAATTTGGACGAACTCGCATGTATGAGAGCAGTGGGACTACATGGGTTGCTTTAACCTGATGTCATGCGATATGTGTTCGCCTATGTTTGGACAGTTGGGTCCATCAACTGACCAACCATATTTGTTAACCATGTTTGTTCACGCCTGTTTGGAACCTGAAGCACCACTCGCCCACTAACGCTCATTGACAATAACTAGAAATTGATACACAGCCTCATGAGCCCGGCATGGTGGAATGGGACACTATGTCCGAGCTGTCGGCCTACGCTGGGGTGATGAGCCTCCCCGTAGTGACCGCGAGCGATCCCTCTTCCCAGCACTCCCCACATGCTTGCAATTAGGGGTGGGGACCCCGATGGGATCAAGGATCACTGGGTCCTGGCCTCGCGTGTTGAGGGGTCCGGGCCTCGCAAATGGATGAGGGCATTGATATCGTCGGGGTGTACAAGTTTCCCCAACCTGTTGGATGAACGGAATTAACTAAATACTCGACTAACATTATTTATGCATCGCATTAGCTAGGATTTGGCGACTTGACAGTTGAGGTCACAATGGGGGAGTGTTAGTTGTTGATGACTAAATCTGGACAACTCTCCACTCTGACTTTTGACCTCCGAACCGCTTCAATATCTCGCGAACTTGCACACTAGGCACAAGCAAAGGAGACTTTGGCTAAGCCGGGAGACCCTCCGATGCCTAAGTCAGGTTAAGGGAATCTGGGTTTAAGTTGATAAGTCGAGGGAGAGTACAAGATGTTGCGTACCTGTAGCAATGGAGCTTCACTACATTTATACCTGACTATCGGACGATCTGGGTCCGTTAATCTCGGCATGATTCACTTAATCAGCGAGATACTGTGATCGTGGAGATATTGTCCGTAATCAGGGGATGGTGTAGCGTATTGTGAGTATTTGCGGGAGAGATATCTGATCATGTCCGTGCAAGGTAGTTTCTTAGTTAGGCGCCCGAAACGTATACGTATAGCCTAGGCCTCGGATCTAGGTCGAAAACCAAGGTACTGCTGACCCCAAGCCTCGGAGCTTGACTATAGATATGACCCCTTTGTCGGATTACCAAACTAGACGGTTAGAGGCCGAGACAGGCTTCGGCTTGGACCGAGGGTGGACCCAGCTGTAACGCCCTGAAAATCGGGGGTCGAGCATAAACTCAACTCCCGAGTTCCAACGTATCACTTATGCAACATAATGAATGATGATTGAATGTTGTCTGTATTAGTGCATTGAACATGAGTAAGATTAAGCCAAAACAGCATATTATACTCCAGAAACAAGTGAGATAGCAAGCGGAAGACTGTGATAGATATATAAACTATATAAACTGTGGTGAGTCTCCAGATTGTGATATTGTTACCAGGTTAACTATTTACAAGTACAACTCCAAAACATACCAAATTGAGGAAGTGTAATGTCTTCTATCCCAAATACCATAACCCTGTTAATGCAATTCCAGGTCTTCATAGACCCGTCAGAGAATTACATGTAGGAGAACTCCTCCTCAACATCATAGTAGTAATTCGGCTCTACTTCATAAGCATCGCCATCACCTGCAGCTAAGACAGTGTGGTTGGTGTTGCAAGCACCGTCCCGTAACGTGGGAGTGAGTGATCAACTCAGTGGAACAATAAAGCATAGGTTAATTCAGTTAAGCAGTAATGATAAAGCAGTACAATCAAACACTTCTAAATACTCTTATTAATGCAAGTATGAGTGCAGTCATGATGCATGCCCTTACCAACATACTCCCTCATGCGACACCATCTTACGTCCGTGGCATGCGTTCATCCCTCAGTGCTCCACATCTTCCAGGCACATGCAGTGCGATGATGAGTATGATTACCGAGTTGTTATTAGCCTTTTTCATACAGCAGTATTGGAAAACTAAGGTACCTCCCTTATATCATTCCCAAATAATGATCCATTATAGGGTCGTCAATCCTAGATAATCTCATACGATGGTGCGGTTCTAGGTCGCTGTAAAGGGTTGTCAGGGCTGTTACACGCACTCGTTGCACCGTTCCCCCATCACCTTATCAATACAGGCCTAGTCTATACTCTGTTTACTACGGGAAGGCTCGTCGCCTCTCCGCAGATTCAGAGTATGCTCAAGGTCACTACACCAGGTACGGTCAGGGCTGACAGAGCTGTTACACGGAATCGTTACACCACTCCTCCATCACCCATCAAAGCAGTGTAGGCTGACAGCTCGAATACAGTGTCCCATACCACCGTATTCGGCTCACGAGTCTGGTTGCTCAATGGTCACTACGGGGAGGCTCGTGGCCCCAGCGTAGGCCGACAGCTCGACCACGGTGTCCCATACCACCATGCCCGGCTCATGAGTCTTAGCGGATCGAGGTACCAAGGTTAACAGGGTTGCACTGGTAAGTCGGTACCTTAGGTTCAAGCAGTAGTGTCCAAACATGGTGAACATACATTAGACAGATCGGGTTACTTGACGAGCTCTGCTAGCTCGAGCGCACGACAAGTTGAACGACATGAAGTGCATAAGCACTTCGCATGGCCAACCACTATCGCCAACCGAAGTACGACTCGGGTTCGTCAAACACATCTCACGTGGCGAATGAATCTCAGACACGAATTCAATCCCGTTACCGATTGTCTGGACTATATAATAGCCCCAATCACATTCAATTACAGATAGTTAAAGCAGTAATGGATCACCATTTCAACCCACACAATCAAAGTCTGATATAGACCGCTTAGGGCTGTCAGCGCTGTTGCACGGAATCGTTACACCACTCCCCCATCACCCATCGCGGCCTTTATGGAATACAACTTAGACATGAATTTACACATATGCATTACATAGATAAAATCATACAATCAGTTGAGCATGTTACGAAGTACAACATAAGCATAAGTTTGTACATATTCAATTCCTAATCACACGGATATCTAAAGAAATCATGCACATAGTTAAAGGAGTTGAGAATCATATCTCAACACCCTTATACATCACAATTTTCTAGCTACTACTCATTCAGACATTTCAACAAACACTTTAGACTACATACCTCAACATACATGACATATGTTGATCACATAGGTATTAGGCCAAATCCTTTCACTAGGCAGTTACCCCAAGTATAACACGCGTGCACCCACGACGGATAGTCATGGCAAGAAGGAATCTAAGTTCCGTATTCATTCAGCCATTTCCACAAACACTTGGGCTACACATTTAACATATATAGCGTATAGTGGTCGTAGCGTGATTTAGGGCAAATCCTTTCGCTAAGGGGTTGTCTAGCACACTTCAATCTTGTTCTTACATCCAATACATATGACAGGCATAAATCATAAATCTATATTTATTTAGTCATTTCGATAAACACTTAGACTACACACAGTAGCCTGCATAAGCTATGTTGGCCAAAAAGTGTATTAGGGTAAATCCTTTCGCCAAACAGGTCATACATCCATAACTAGCATATATACACGGCAAATACTCATGGCAATCATATCAGCAAAATTTATATGGATACGGTATTTTCTACAAATACCAACAATACACAAAATTCCATATTCTTCGTATTTAACCGAAATGGAAGATAGACAACACTTTGTACATGTGCAATAGCATGCAGATCATGAATCTATCATTATCTGACATTGAAAGTGTTGAAAACCATAACCTATACGTCTAAAGTCCGCACCTTTTGTCATAGAATCATAACGAACTCGATAGATTTGCTAGGCTTCTGTCTACGGTGATGTGGCAACCATAACATGCCTTAGGTTAGTTATTTCATAACTTACAACTATCAAAACCCCAAAATAGATTAGGGTTAGGGTTTCTTACCTAGAAACGAAGTCGGAATCGCCGGAAAGCGATTAGAACGGGATGGTTAAGCTTGTAGATCGACAAGGTAGAACGGCAGGAAGAATCTCCCACCTCTCTCACACTTTCTCTCTCTTTTCTCTCTTCCCTCTCCTAGGTTTTCTCAAATTCGTATGGAATGAGAGAGTGAGGGTTTAAGGTCCTTATATAGGTTCAGAACTCACCAAAAGAGACTCAGGAACAAGGTATACTTAGGTTATGTCCAAAGCGGGTCCGTTTCGATCCAACGGAGCACTTCTGGCGGCCCTTTTTCTGTGTACGGTCGGACTTAAGCTCACTAACACTGGATCTAAGTTTAATTAAGTTTTCGTTCTGGTCAGATTTTCAGATCACGCTTGGTGGACCAGTTTCAGTTCAACGGTCAGCGGATCTCGATAGAGATTTCAAGTACATGGATATGTTTGGGCAAATATCCTTGATCCGAGGGTGTAATCTGGCCTGATTCCGACGGTCTGGTTGCTTATAACTGATCCGCAAGCGACACGTGCCAGATTACTTAAATTTATATTTTATTTTTAATTAATTTCACCTTTCTCACACTCCTCGCTTCGGGCTCAAGTGAATAGCACTGGGACACTATCTGGATTTGATTTCCGCGATGGTTGTCAAGCCCAACAAGGCGGTCCTAATTCTATAACTTCGCGTTAATCGGACTTCCGACGTGCGGTCCAGATTTGATACGGAGTTTCGTGACGCTCCCGAGAGCAGCCGGGTAATGAGATTGATCCTAGATTTTAGGGTAACCTAGCGTTAATGATTCTACAAGTTTTGGGTCTTGCAAATCGTATTTAAAGTGATTCAAGTGAATTTTATAGCTAATCTAGTTTAGCACTTAGTTAACTTTGTCTAATTTCTAAAGGATTGGTCCTGAGTGATTTCTGCCTGATGTGATACTCGTGCCTTTGGTAGTTTGTATAGAAGGAGATTCAAGTTATTAATACTCAACTGAATCACGCCCTAATTACAACAGGAGAAGGTCCTAGGGCAGGAGAGACTAATGTTTCCAACTAACCTATTCGTTTTGTGAAATTCCATAAGGGTAATGGCTAAAAGCCCATTTTATTTCTATATTTACTAGTCACGGTAATTTATAGTTTAAGTATTGTCTTCATCACCTAAATCTTAAGATAGTGTCTAATGTGAAAGTACTTAAAAAAAAAAAAAGTTAAAGAACAAGGTGGTGAAAGGTGAGATTTGTGAAGGAAATGGGTTAAAAGCAATTTTAGACTATGGGATTAAATTCTGACAATTTAATAAGGTGTTAGGATCGACCCATTACCTAAAGACGTCTAATTCCAGGTTGGCAAAAATCCGGGATGTTACACCAGCTCCCTTGTTCACCGATCACACACCTCTGAGGTCTCTTCTCCAGACTCCGAGGCAGGTTGCTGACTTGGTTCGTTGACTTGGATTTCCCCATAACATTGGTCATGCGCGACCGTGAGACGAAGTCGCTCGAGGGAGTGTTGTGGGTGAGGTCATGTATCATACACAACTCATGCATATGCATTAACAAAGATTAGTTAGTGATTTATGAATGTGTGTTTTTCATTAAATTCATCATGAAATTGTTATTTGATGTAACTTATGGCTAATGACACCCACTAAGTTAGCTATTCACTCCCACTCTGGGATGGTGTTTTAAAACACCAACCAGACACGTCATTAGATGCAGGTGAGGCGGAGCTCGACGAGCTAAGCGGGGTGAGCATGAATGAGGTAGAGGAGCTTCTCCGCTTCCAGACTTTCGGCGGATCTTTCTAGTCTGAGTTCGGGCTACCGCGGGGTATTGGTCAGGGCTCTAGTCACTTTGGGTCATGTATGGGTGGGACTAGTTCCCTATTTAAATGACTTTGGATTTGTAGTTTGGATATTTTTATATTTAGTGGCACTTGATACTGCTTTATGACTTACTTATGCTACATGCCCTGCTAAACTCTTCATTGTTTTATGAGATCATCCAAATGTAATTAAAATCTGAAGCCCATTAGGACACCCATGGCACTTGGGAATTCGGGAGCCGAGTTCCTACACGGCCTTCGAAAACCCGGGGCGTTACACCAACCATATGAGATTTAAACAATATTAAGTCATTTAAAAGCATAAACGAAAAGAGAAGAAATATATTTTTAAAATATTAAAATACATAAGCTGATAAGCATAAAAAATATCCATCTACCCATCAAATATTACAATTCAAGTCCATAAATAATAACTGTCAAATTATCGTAAGCAAATGAAATGGAAACAGAAGGTATTATCTCATCCTGGTTCATGGAATTGTTGAAAGTACTATCTCATTATATTTCTCACTCCCATATTCCTCGAACTCCTCATCAATATATTTGTCTTTTCTCCAGATCGAACGCAGCCAATCCTATGTACAAATGAGCACTTCAAATGATTCCGGTATAAGTGAGCTTTAATACTTGTTCACGACCCTACTCCCCATGTTAAAAGTTAATTCTGATGCCACGTTTGAAATTGAAATTGATAATATGTCAAGTGCCATCAACGAAAGAATAAGGTATTGTGATTTATGAGCTTTCAACTTTCACCAATCTAAAACATCAAATTATTCACCTTTATACTTTATAAGTGGTTCCTTGAGATAGTGGTCAACTTCTATTTGGGATATTCGTATTTAGGCCTCAACTTGTGGCGCCATTAAAGACATGAAATCGTTGATTGTGTTTCATTATGTAACAACACTAGAACTAGAACCCACTTGAGTAGTCTAACCTACGGTATTGTCATTTGCAAGCCCCAAAGTTTATATATATAAATTGTACAAATCTCTGACTGCATCACTCTTCTCACTATACAATTTTTTAAAAACGGATATAACTATGAACATCTTGTACAAAGGATCAAGAATGATTGCAATGGCCATTACCAAACTTCACTTAGACCAATATTTATCAAACTTTAATTACATACCTGTAGTGATTATTTGTATAAAGTCTAGTACACCAAAGCTTATGTGCAAAGCATCATTTACTCTCAAAAGTTTTGGTAGAAATATATTTATTGTTAAATATTTTTTCAAATTTTTTATATTCATTTCGCATAGTGAGAGAATGCATCTCTGAAAGCAATTGCAATCTAATATTTCGTAAGTTGAATTCCAACATATCATGAAATCCATCTTCATCATTTTCTGATATGACAAATTCATCTGTTTCACGATCTAATTCCATTATTTAATTGTGAAGGTAACCCCTGTATTTACTTTACACTCTCTATATTCTCAATCATTACTAAACTATTTTAAACCCATCTTGTACAATCAAGTTTAAGATGTGGGCACAACACCTAACATGAAATATTTTTTCACCGAAATACAAGTCATCGGTGGCCCTAAACTGGTTCCGCAAAATCATTATCATATTATTATTTGCAGAGACATTATCTAAAGTTAGCGATGAGATTTTATTCTCAATGCCCTACTCCACATAGCATCTGTATACGTAGTTTAAAATCATCAAACCAGTGTGAGGAGGTGTAAGATAGCGGAAGTTTATAACTCTTTTGCAAAGTTTCCATTCGGCATTAACATAGTTTGCAGTTAGTGACTTATACCCTTTCGTTAATTAAATGTCAGGGTGATTCAAGAAACCAATTCCAACGGTCTTTTCAACTTGACCTTGTCACTTGCTTACATCTTCATACATACTTTTTTTTTATTTGTGCAGAAGACCTTATCATAGGGATTAAGGCATTTGGTTAATTCGAAAAAAGATGGACTCTCTACTATCTGAAATGTTTTTCATTTGCAATAATAATATGGTCGTCAACTCATTCACATGGTCCATGTTATACTTATATGTGGACAAGGTACCTTGTGACAAATCTACCACAGATTAGGTAAATGAAAGTTTTTGTTAGCCTGAAAGAGTTGTAATCAACTTGTCTATTTGTTTAGCATATTGAGCATTGCAGTACTTGCATTGTATCTAGAGGTGTACACGAGTCGAGCCGAGCCGAGCTTTGCCCAACTCGTGCTCGACTCGGACAACATGAGTCTCAGCTCATGCTTGGCTTGGCTCGGCCTTCAAGCTTGGAACACCAGCTCATGCTTGGCTCGACCAGCAGCTCGGTCCAGTTCGAGCTGAGTTTGAGTTTTCGAGCTGAGTTCAAGCTCGTAACACAAGTTAGAAAGACCCGATCTTCAAAAATCCAAATGAATAAATAAAAAAACTAAAGAACTGCTAACTGCTTAGTCACCATACTCTACCTCTAGATCTACAAAAGAAAATTAATAGATAGGGATAAATTACCGGATGCTAGCATCACCGACGATCCCATTTTCCATCTCGACCAAAACCCAGTAAGCCCGACGAGAGGTGAGCATACCCATCGAAAGAAATTACAGGAGAAGAAGAGGGCAACAACGACATCGAGGAAGCTAAAGAAGGAGCAGTTCATCGCCGCTGAAAGTAGAAGATATCTTCTCCTTTTTTTGTGCTGCAAAGCTAGGGTTTTGCTCTCTCTCTTCTCGATGTTTTTGGAGAAGAAGAGATTTTTGGATCCAAAGTATATATGATTGAGGAGATTTTGACGGACGCTGGACACTAAGAGAGAGAGAGAGAGAGAGAGAGAGAGAGAGAGAGAGAGAGGAGTGAGAGGAGTGATGGATGGATTTGGGGATTTAGTGTTTTTTTTTTTAAAGAGTAAAGCACCCCGAGTATTTATATGTATAATATTTTATATTATTAATATACCTGGTTTTCAATCCGACCCGATCCAAGTAAGGTTTGAGCCAATACCGAGTTGAGTCGAGTCAGCTCGAGCAAGCTCGAACTCGGCTCGAAACTTTTCAGAGCTTAAAAAATCAGCTTGACTCGACTCGAACTCAGTTTCGAACTGAGTCGAGTTAGAACTTTTTCGAGTCGAGTTGAACGAGCTACCGAGTTAAATCTGCTCGTGTACCACTCTAATTGTATCTTTATCATATCGTTCTATGGGGTTACTTATTAAAATTCTTCCAATACTACCGATTTTTTTTCCTCTTTTACTAAACTCTGGGATGTACTAATCTCAATGACCACCTCTTCATCTTGTAGACCTAATTATTCATCTAAGATCATCGATGAAGTGACTGACAAACCGTCGAGGTACGAGAAATTTCCTCAATAGTCATCTACTAATTGAAAGATACTAAATCAGATTGGCACTATAATGCCTTAAAAGTGTATAATAAATCCTAAATTAGTCATTCATCAAAAGTTGGATATATTGTAATACTTCATATTTCCATTTAAAGCGCCCACACCAAAATTCCGACAATATCTCACCATGTCTCTCAAGATAAGTTGATCTTCCATATGATTCACATGTTAAGTATCTAAGAAATGTGAAGATATTTGATATGAGAAATAAAATGGAAGAAACATTTCCAAAGAGAAATGGAGAGATAAAGCGTAGAACAGGCATAAATATTTAAATAAGTTATATGAAAGCGTAATATCTATTTAACCTTGAATTGTCCAAAAGGGACAATTTGAATGATTTCTATACCACAAAAAAATATACTATATCACATAGGCTAATTGTTTAATGCACAATAATAAGCTAAGCAATAAGCAATGTAATCCGTAATTCATAAAATAAACCACTACTTGTTTATTCACAAAAAAAAAAAAAAAAAAAAAAAAAAAAAAAATCATATAGGTTAACTGTCTAATGCACAATAATAAACCAATCAATAAGGGATTGTGAGAAAAAGGGTTTAAGTTTAGGTTTAAGTTTAGTCATTAAGGGTTTAGGGTTAGGATTAGGTTTAAGGTTTATGGTGTAGGGTTTAGGGTTTACGTTTAGGTTTAAGTTTTAAAAATGGCTCTTCCTGAGCCAGCTTGGCCGCACCCAAACTAGCCCAACGCACCCACAGCTAGTTAGGACACAATCGAGCCAGCCCAAACGCAACTGAGCCAACCCATACCAAATACAAGTAATACCCATTCTAATTTGTCATTCAACCCTTCCTAACCCCAATTTAACAGAGCTCCATGTTAGAATCCTCTAACATGATGTATTTTATAAGAATAAATGAAAATCATGAAATAGAAAGTCTTTTCAAATACAAAATTATATTAATTTGTTGATTTGGAGAGTTGGGCAGTTGTCGATAGTCAATGGGTGGGAGGGTGGGCCAAGTGGGTGCGAAGAAGCTACTCAATCAAGACGAGCGGCCGAGCTGCTGAGCTAGTGAATGTCAGGTCAGGACCGTCAGGTGAGGGAGATGAGGGAGGGAGTGTAGGAGAGAAAGGAGGGTGGCCTGGTAGTAGTGGGTGGTTGTTGGGCTTAGGAGAGGAGGAGGACAACGAGAGGGGAGAGAGGTCGAGTCGGGTGCGGGCCGTCTAGCAGGTAGGTTAGATTACATTTAGGTTATATGTGTGTGTGATCGGCAATGACGTGTACCAATGAGAAGCAGCCACATACTAATTTCCTGTGCTTTCACATAGACTATCTACAATCAAAATGATATGCAAAATGGTGGACAGAGAGGATAAAACCCACACATCATGGTGGACCCATTAGAGCTCTACTGGATGGATTATCGTCCAGGCCGGACAGGAAGCAATCCACTTCCAAGGGAAGGGTGTCGTGTGAGTGGGCGAAAGAGTAAATTCATGTGTATTAGCTTCTCATTGGTCCATATCATTGGTGATGACACCAATTAGCAAAACAGACCGACTTCTCTCCCCAGTAAATTGAGTATTACACGAGACAACTTTTAATGTGTAGGACTTCTGTAGGCCCACCATAATTTGTTTTAGATCTACGTGGGCCCATCAATTTTTCAGATCGAGAATGAGATTTAAAAAAATGAGTCACGTCCAAAGCTCAAGTGGACCCCACCAAGTAGGGATTGAATGAACTAATGTTGAAACCTTCTTGCGCCAACTGTTAGGTTTATTCGTCATTTAGCTTAATCATATAGTCATATAAACCTAGATGAAAGAAAAACACAAAATATCAACTTGATCAGTACGCCTTTTGTCACCTCAAGAAGTTTTAACTGTAGGCGTCCAATTCCTACTATTTCGTGTGGTGTGGATCACTTGAGCTTTTAATCTACATTTTATGGGCTTATATCTTAGAATGATCTGAAAATAGGGATGGATGGTGTTGATCTAAGCGGGGCTTGCATAAGTTTCATACGGGAAGTGTGGTGAGGCGAGAAGAGAAGAAAATAGGAAGGGTTGACATGTGGAAATTCTATGGGCCCATCATGATGTATGTGTCAGATTCACATTTTCCATCCTTTTGTCCCTATCATTTTATGGCACAAGAGGAAAAATGAGGCTCAAGTGGGCCACACTACACGAAACAGTAGAATTGGACACCTATTATCAAAAAACTTCTTGGAGTCACATAATGCTCCGATCAAACTGATATTTATGTTTTCCTTTCATCCAGGTCTTCGTAACCTTATGAATACGTTTGATCACAAACAAACCTCATAGTTGGCCGTAGGAAGCTTTGAACGGTAGATATACAATCCCCACGCACCTTACGAGGACGACAACTTCATGTACTAAGCTTATGGCTGACTTGAGGTATGTGTTCTATGTTCATATCATCTATCCATTTTGCTACGTGATTTCAGGGCACGAGCCAAGATATAAAACCGATTCAATTTTCACTTGGAATGGAGGAAACAGTGGTGATTGACTTTTCAAAACTTCATGTAAACCACAAAAGTTTAGTATAAGCTGATATTCGTTTTTTTTTTTTTTCATCCGGGTTTGCGTGACCTAATCACCAGGTGGAATGGAAAATAAACAGGTGGACGTAAGAAGTGCTTAATGCTGGAATGTTCAATCGCTACTGTTTTCTATTGTATGGTCCGCTTGAGATTGGATATGATTCATTTTTTTAAAAGCCGATGCTTTAAAACGATTTGTTAAAATGGCCGGACTGCATGGATGTAAAATACGTGCAAGGCCCGTAATAAGCGACTGCATGGATGTAAAATACGTGCAAGGCCCGTAATAAGCGCCCTCCCATGACACGGATTAATTAGCTACTGACAAGTAGCGAGACCGGCTACTGAAGTGACATCACCATGGGCCCACCATGATGAATGTTTTGTACCAACACCGTCCATCCATTTGGAGAGATTATATTAGGGCATGATCCAAGGACTGAGTGGGATCCAAAGCTGGAGAGGACTCACCACAGAAAACAGTGGAGGAGAGTGACGCCCACCACTAAAAAGTTCTAAGGTCCATCAAAGTTTTCGATCAAGCTAATATTTGTGTTTTCCCTTCTTTCATGTCTGCGTTAACACATGAATAGATTGGATCTCATATAAGCATCATGGTGGACCTTCTAAGGGCCTGTTTGGGCAGTGGGATTAGAAGGGATTAGGTGGGATAGGATTCATCCGTTCCTGTGCCAATTCCGCTCCATGTCTGGGAAGAATGAAAAAGTTTGAAATTACATTAAATGGAATTGCATCGGGTCCTTTGCCAATTTCACTCAATGTTAGCAAGTTGCGTAGGTTCCACCATGATGTGTGGGCTATATCCACACCGTCTACCCATTTATCGAGATTATTTTAGAGCATGGACCAAAAAATCAGGTAAATCTAAAGCTCAAGTGGACCCCACCATAGAAAGCAATGGGGATTGAATACTTACCGTGAAAACTTCTTTGGCCACATAAGTTTTGGATCTACCTCATTTTTAGGCCCATTCCATCAAATGAGGTTACAAAACAAATGAACGATTTAGATATAACACATGTGTGTTATTCCCAATAATTTCAAATGATGATGGTATATCCATCCAATGTACCACCGTATTATCAACAAAGCATGACATTAATCTTATCCCATGGCAACTGAGACAATCCCTGTTATGGGTAATAATTATGTTTTTTTAATCCCATCTCACCTAATCCCTTCTAATCCCACCGCCCAAGTGCCCGTTTGATCGGTGGGATCGATGGGATTAGAAGGAATTAAGTGAGATGGGATTAAAAAAACATAATTATTATCCATGACAAGGATTGTCCCCTGTTGCCATGGGATAAGATTAATGTCATACGGTGGTACATTGAATGTGTAACATCCCGGATTTTTGCCAACCTGGGATTAGACATCCTTAGGCGATGGGTTGCTCCTAACACCTTATTATTTCGTCAGAACTGAACCCCACAGTCTAAAATCGCTTCTGAACCCATTTCCTTCACAAATCCCACCCTTCACTACCTGTGCTTTCAATTTTTCAAAGCACTTTCGCCCTAGACACTATCTTAAAAGCTAGTAGTAGTAAAACTTGGATCACTTTATATACAAACTGCAAAGGCCTAAGTACCATCTCAACCAGAAAACAATTAGGATAAATCCTTTAGAAATTTAACAAAGTTAACTAAGTGCAAAACTCGATTAGCCATGAAATCCGTTGGATCGCTTTAAAATACGATCTGCAAGACCCAAACTTGCAAAATCAGTGACTCTAGGTTTCCCTAAAGTTTAGAACCAAACTCATTTCCGTCTGCTCTCGGGAATGAAACGAAACTTCGTATTAAGTCTAGACCGCACATCAGGAGTCCGATTAATACGAAGCTAAGGAACTAGGACCGCCTCACTGGGCTTGACAATCATCTCAAAAATCAGATCCAGCCGATGTCCCACGGCCATTCGTTTCGATCCGGAGCGAGGGTGTGTGAAAAAACACTTTCCCATTCCAAAATAAATATCTGGAATAGTGATCTGGCACCTTTCACTTGCGCATCAGTATTAAGCAACCAGACCGTCAGAATCAGACCAAATTACACCCTCGGATTAAGAAAAATTTCAGGAACATTTACATGTACTTGGAATTTCGGATCGTGGCCCACTGACCGTTGAACTGAAAGTGGTCCGCCACGTGCGATCTGGGAATCCGATGGAGTCGAAAACGTAATCCCTCATAGATCCATGTGTGGTGAGCTTAAGTCTGACGTTTGGCTCAAGGAGGGCCACCAGAAACCTCTCTTTTGAGCTGGAAAAGTAACGAAATACCTATATTAGCAGTAACCTTTGAACAGGAGTCTATTTCGGTGAGTTTTGAGGCTATATAAGGACCTTAAACCCTCTCTCATGGCAGCCATACGAATTTGGTTTGAGAGAGGGAAAAGAGAGAGAAAGTGAGGGAGAAGTCGGAGAATCTCCCTGCCGTCGTTCCCTGCCACCACACGGGCTTCACCGCCCCTTTCCAGACATTTTTCCGGCGTTTCTGGCGTCGTTTCTAGGTAAGAAACCCTAACCCTAATCTGTTTTGGGGTTTAGACTGTTGTAGGTTGTGAAATAGCTAACCTATTTCGTTCTCTAGGTTGCCAAACTCCCGTATACGGAAGCTTAACGAACCTATCAACTCCGTTACGATTCTACGACAAAAGGTGCGGACTTTAGGTGTATAGGTTAGGGTTTTCAACGCTTTCAATGTCAGATAATGATAGATTCATGATCTGCATGCAATTGCACATGTACAAAGTGCTTTCCGTTTCCTGTTTCGATTAACGTTGTAGAATATGGAATTTCACATACTCTCGGTATACGTAGAATACCGTATACGTATTTTTTGGAGAAGTGTTTGACATGTTTATTTAATGTATGATTATACTATATATGGATAAAATACTAGTTTGGCGAAAGGAATCGCCGTAATACGTGTTCACTTGTAAATGCTACGTATGTTGAAATTGGTATTCTAGAAATACTGTATACGTATAAATTTTGGAGATGTATGTTTCATGATTATTTGCTGTAGTAATATATATACATGGATAAAATACTAGCTTGGCTAAAGGATAACCCTAATACATGTTTTACTAACATACACCATGTATGTTGTAATAGTGTATTCTAAGTGTTTGTGGAAATGGCTGAATGAGTATGGAATTCTCATTCGTGCTCGCCATGACTAATTGTCATGGATTCATGATTGATGGTTGGCGATACCCCCTTTGACAAAAGGATTTGCCCTAAGTCACGCCACGGCCAATATACACTATATATGCTAAAAGTGTGGCCCAAGTGTTTGTGGAAATGGCTGAATGAATATGGAACTTGAATTCCTGCTTGCCATGACTATCCGTCGTGGGTGTACGCGTGTTATGATTGGGGCAACTCCCTAGTGAAAGGATTTGGCCTAATGCCTATGTGATCGACATATGTCATGTATGTTGATGTATGTTGTTTAGTGTTTCTTGAAATGTCTGAATGTGTAGTAGTTAGCAATTGTAATATATAAGGGTGTTGAGATATGATTCTCAACCTCTTTTCACTATGTGTATGATCTCCTTTGATAGTTGTGTGATTAGGATTTGAAATGTACAAACTCATGCTTGTGTGTGATTCATAACATGCTCAACTGTTTTATGATTTTAACTATGTAATGCATATGTTTAAATATATTTTATGTTGTATGATCCGTCATGGGTGATGGGGAGCGGAGCAACGAGTGCGTGCAACAGCCCTGGCAGCCCTAAACGGATAATACCAGACTGATTGTATGATTTGAATCCTGATCTATTACTGCTTTTATATCTGTAATTGATTGTGTTTGGGGCTATGATTATAGTCCAGGCAATCGGTAACGAGATTGAACTCGTGGCTGAGATTCATTTGCCACGTGGGATGTGTTCGACGAACTCGAGTCGTGCGTTGCCTGTCGGCAGTGGCTAGGCCACACGAAGTTGTTTATGCACTTCATGTCGTGCAGCTCAACGGGCGATCGTGCTAGTCGAGCTCATCAAGTAACCCGATCTGCCATGCATGTTCACCCTGTTTGGTCGCTACTGCTTGAACCTAGGGTACCAAACTTACCAGTGGCGATCCCCGTTTAACCATGGTACCTAGATCTGCTAAGTTGCATGAGCCGGGCATGGTGGTATGGGAACCGTGGTCGAGCTGTCGGCCTACGCTGGGGCCATGTGCCTCCCCGTAGTGACCATTGCGCAATCAACTCGTGAGCCGAATATGGTGGTATGGGACACTGTATTCGAGCTGTCGATACTTCGGCGAGAGCCGAGTACGGTGAGATCTGTGCTCGTGCTGACGGGCGACGAGTCCTCCGTGGTATCATCGAGTACACTCCAAGGGTCTGTGATTGGCCACGAGTCTTTCACAGCAACTAGAGTGTGAGTTGAGCCGAGTACGGTGAGACCTGTACTTGAGCTGACGGCTAGTGATTGAGCCGAGTACGGTGAGACCTGTACTCGAGCTGACGGCCAGCAATTGAGCCGCATACGGTGAGATCTGTATCCGCGCTGACGGGTGATGAGCCCTTTGCGATGCCTTCACTACGCTTCTCAAACCATAACATCGTATGAGAATAACTAGGATTGACGACCCTAGAATGGATCATGTTTGGGAATGATATAAGGGAGGTACCTTAGTTTCCAATACTGCTGTTGAAATGGACTAATAAAAACTTGGTAATCATGAGCATCATCGCACCGCATGTGCTTTGTAGATGTGGCGCACTGAGGAGTAAGCATTCGCGAACGTAAGATGATGTCGCTTGAGGGTGGTTTGGCAAGGGCATAAGCATCATGTCATTCATTCTTGGCATTTAATAAGAGTAGTTAGAATTGTTTGATTTGTAATGTTATCATTACTGCTTGATTGAATTTGATAACATGTTAACCTATGCTTATTGTTCCACTGAGTTGATCACTCACTCCCACGTTACGGGACGGTGTTTCCGAACACCCACCAGATTTGTTGATTTCAGGTGATGGCGATGCTTGTGAAGCAGAGCCGGACTACTTCTGTGATGATAGGAGGAGTTCTCCTATCTGTATCTCTCTGGCAGGTCAATGAAGACCTGATATTGTATTGACGGGGCTATGGTACATGGGATAGGAGGCATTACACTTCCTCACATTTGGTATATTTTAGAACTGCACTTATATTTATTTAACCTGGTAATGTTATCACACATCTGGAGACCCATCATAGGTTATCTATTTTATCTATCTATCACAGTCTTCCGCTTGCAAATTTAACTGTCTCTGGAGTATGATATGCTGTTTTGGCTTAATCTCACTCATGTTCAACGCACGAATACTGTCAACATCCAATCATCATTCATTTTGTTGCATAAGTGATGTTCTGGACTGGGAGTTGAGTTATGCTCGACCCCCGATTTTCAGGGCGTTACAGATGGTATCAAAGCATGATTTGATTTAAACTGGACATGGGTTATGGTCACACTACGCACTCTGACGCACTCTGACTTAGGAGGGAGCGACGAAACATGAAACTGACTTAGGATTTTCCAAATTCGCCGAACGGCGAAACCGACCGAAACGACCGTTGAGATTGGGCCGTACACAACCCATGATCAAGCGAAACAATCCCGAATCACTTCTAGGCCATCAGTCGACGGGTGGAGTCATTCCTTAGGACGAATGTCCTTAGATTGTGGGTCAACCACAACACCAAAGCCCTAATTAAAACAATGTTTACCCATCTCTTCAAAATCTCTCCTTGCACCACTTCATCTTTCAATTTTTTCTAAATCCTATCATACAGATATAAATTCTAACGTATAACTGACGAAGAATAACACCTAAATAAAAATTTACTATAAGAGTAAATATATGTATAAATTGGAATTTTGACCATTCAAACTTTGGAATCTAACCAAGTAAATGGGTTAGTTGGATAGATTAGCTCCTCCTACCCCAAAATCATATGTCACACGATATATAAAATCATTCTAGTTTGTAATTGGCCCCGAAAATGCCTCAACTGGAGTCGGGGGCTCCCCCCACTTAAAGTACTAAGATCCAGGGTCGAACCCGGGTGCATTTGGCACCTTGGACCAAGGGGAAACACACCCCACCTGCGGCGGCAGCCTAACGGCCACTTTGGGCGGGGTGGAACCTCCACTCTGGAGGTGGACCTCCGCCAAACTTGCCGTACGGGTCGGGCCGGGTCTGGTCTTGTCGGCCCGACCTCCCCTACCCCCTGCACGTGCCGGTTTGGCTGGAGTTTGGGATTTTTAGGTCTGGGAAGCCCCCTCTCTCTCAAACGCCCTCCCATCTCTCTTTTCCTCCTATTCTTGCTATTTTCTCTCTCAAACCTCCACTCCAATCGCCCATTTCGTTGTTTCCTGTCCAAAACCATACATCACTCCATCGTTACAGCCCTACCTATCCTCCTACCCTCATCATTCTCTCTCATTTGAGCTCCTACACCCCTCATTTGGAGCTCAAAAATGTGTAACCTCTCTACCCAACCCATCTCTCCACTTTCCTTTACAAATCCCTGTTCTTTGGGCCTCTCCCAACCACGGTTGAGACCCAAGTTCGTGGAGAACCAAAAACTTCAGCCCCTTTTCTCCCTCTAGGGCCCGTTTGGCCAACTGCGTTAGGTGAGTAAGGTGGATTGAATTGTAAAAGTAATAATAAATGTATGTGTAAGGTATGGCCCTAGATTGGTGTATCCC
>JAJHSJ010000006.1:4390279-4557834 GCA_021015155.1 Magnolia officinalis | reverse complement strand
TGAGAACTGAGGCCAAAAGTTTGCCCTTTTGCCTCAGTTGATAAGAAATTGAGAGAAAAGTCTGCCTTTTGCCCCGGTTGGTGAGAAACTGAGGCCAAAAGTCTACCCTTTTGCCTCTGTTGGTAAGCAACTGAGGCTAAAAGTCTGCCCTTTTACCTCTGTTGGTAAGCAACTGAGGCTAAAAGTCTGCCCTTTTGCCTCGGTTGGTGAGCAACTGAGGCTAAAAGGTCCGCCCTTTTGCCTCAGTTGTTGAAAACTGAGGCTAAAAGTCTGTCCTTTTGCCTCG
Organism: Magnolia officinalis; assembly: GCA_021015155.1. NCBI lineage: Eukaryota > Viridiplantae > Streptophyta > Magnoliopsida > Magnoliales > Magnoliaceae > Magnolia > Magnolia officinalis. The sequence goes on along the minus strand of JAJHSJ010000006.1, from coordinate 4,557,548 downwards.
GTTGTTGAAAACTGAGGCTAAAAGTCTATCCTTTTATCTGGCCAAAAGTCTACCCTTTGCCTCGGTTGTTGAAAATTGAGGGCCAAAAGTCTACCCTTTTGTCTCGGTTGTTGAAAACTGAGGCCAAAAGTCTACCCTTTTGCCTCGGTTGTTGAAAATTGAGGCTAAAAGTCATACTCTTTTACCTCGGTTGGTGAAAAACTGATGCCAAAAGTCTATCCTTTTACCTCAGTTGATGAGCAACTTGGGCTAAAAGTCTGTCCTAGGAATTATACACCACCCATGAGGTGGGTCCCATAAGGTGAACGTCCAAACCCATCAAGCATTCCAGCAACTAATCAGCCGTCTGATTACAACAAACGGTATGATGAATGCGGCCCCACCACATATTGAAATAAACAATCCACATTCCCACATTCCCACGAACGTGCACGTGTGGAATGTGTACCATGTGTACCCTATATCAAAAAAAACCCAAACCTCACTTCCTCCTCTCTGCTTCCATCAAAGCCCTCTCTCTCTCTCTCTCTCTCTCTCTCTCTCTCTCTCTCTCTCTCTGCTCCGATCCGATCCATTTCTAGGGCAAACCGAAAGGTCGAGCCCAGATCGGGTGGAAAAATCCTTCGTAGGAGGCGGGCGCCTACAACCTCTCCCTACCACCGGCCGAGCCCCCCTCGCCGCCCTCGATCCCCTTCCCCAACCTCCAGCTCGATCTTCGGCCCTTTCGCCTTAGGCGCCAGCAAGCTTCTCTTATCTGTCTTCCGCCGCAGCAGTTCCAGCTCCTCCTCTGGTGAGTCCTCTTCTCTTCCTTTCCATCGTTTTTTTTTTCGCTCGTTGTCCTTTGTTAGGTTGCGTTTGGCTCTCACTTTGGGATTAGAAATTCTCGGTTCTGGAGATTCCAATTTCGTTGTAAAATTTCCTGATATTCATGAAATGATACTCGTTTCGGTACGGAAGAGATCTTCCTTTCCGACACAACACTAAAGAAATACATTTTATGGTTCTTGCGAATCATGCTAAGAGTAGAAAAGTGTAAATTGCAGAATCATGAAACTTTCTTGTGCGCTTGCTAAATGGGGATGAGCCAAATGCTGCCTTAAATTTTAGGGTTTGGAATGTTGATGTGTTTCAATTTCTGATGTTTGAGAAATTTATACGATGATTTGCTTGTTTGAAGTTGAGGCCATTTCTATCTTTTTATTGATTTGCTGTGTACAATCTCACACGTAAGAGTCTTGTTACTAAATTGCTTCAATGGAAATGGGAGAGTCGGTCTTTGTAGGTGATGAAAAATCAGTCTGATATTCATATTAGGGCGTTTGGATGTTTGTAAGTATGAAGAGTAAAGTTATTTTAAGTTGTAAGTGACTTAGAGGTAAGTCACTTACGGGTGAAAGTCACAGTTTCGGTGGTGTGTCCATTTTGCTTGCACATGGTCTTGGACGCTATTTCTGCTTGCACATGAACTTCCTCAAGAGGTTTTTCTGCCTTGTGCACCTCTGTCATCATTTTTAGATTTTTTTTTTTTTTTTTTTTTTTTTTGCTGAGCATGTATAGAATAAATACTTAGAGATGTTCCTCAGGATTATTGTTGAGAATTTAATGGGTCCTTGTGCATCAGGACAGGGTTGGTTTCTTTGTGGGGGGCCATGGTTGATTGATGTTAGCTACAATGGATTGGGTGCATGCACAAAAATTTCCAGATTGGAAGATCCTAGCACATTTCAATTTGGTGGTTTTCTGATGCATGCCTTAGTAATTTTTCTGGTAACCATCTACTTGTAGACTGCAGAGCAAGAGTTAGGATCTTCCCTGGGATTTATCTTGGATGTTCCCAGTTTGATGTGGGGTTCATTGGATTAGTATGCATCACCAAACCAGGGGACCCACGGTATGGGAGTTCACATGGGGACCCTATAAATTTCATGTTTTGATGCATCAAGAGTCTGGACTTTTCAATTTTTCACATTGATTTCATTTGCCAACTACTCTACAACGGTAAATGAATTTTTATAACATCTAATTGGGTGAGAGGTTTGCTCATCTGATACGTGCGGATGACATAGCCCATCTACACGTCACATGCTAGTGGTTCCCTTATGTGGAGCCCTGGAACAAAAATCAGGATGGTTCAAAGTAAAATAGTGAGTGACTCATATTTGAAGAGAGAAAAAATCATATGGTTAAACTTATTTTCTACCTGCACTTTTTCACTATGCTCCATACACAATTGAGTCAACGATTTCGGTGGGCAGATTGCATTACGAGTATGCCATGTATATGCAATTTACTCAGTCATTTGTCTCCATTAGTTTGAAGACAATCGGGTTTAAAGACAGTTCCTATATGTATAGCTTAAAGACAATCGTTGGTTCTGGCATCATCTTTCAATGATCCAAACTGTATATAGTAGGATTTATTGTGGATTGGAGGATACTGGACAAAATTTTGTTAATTGGACTTTTCCAATCTTCAATCACTTTTCCTTGCAAAGCCAGCCCGACCCAGCCCTACCGCTGCCATTGTCACCCTAGTTAATCTCTCTATTCTAATATAGATTTTTGTTGTTTGATTCATGTAGGATGTGAAGACAAGCATTGCATGGATTAGCCCAATGCTGTCAGGAGCATCTTACAGAGATGAACATGAGTTTGTGATAATGGGCACTAGTACACTCTGTGAAAGCAGCAATTTTTCAAGAATGATGTTGTAACAATATCATTCCTTACCATAGAACAAAGTGACCATTGTTAGTTTCAGGAAGGTAAAAACCCAAATGCCTCATTCTTCATTTCACATTCCTCATCATGAATAATGTAGGAAGTGGGAAGACTACTGGAAATAGCATCCCCAAACATGTTTCTATAAACTCATTGTTTGCTAACTTGCCGTATGTGAGTTTGCTTCCCTACGTACATGAAATCGGAGAAACTCCGTGCCGTCAAACATTACAGAATTGGTGTTGGTTCTACAGCAGTTGTGGAAAACAGAAATTTCACCAGTTGGAATTCTGATTTTGACTCTGTTCTGAAATTGCAGTTGGATAAAAATGGGATGCTTGTGATTGGGGCAATGCAGCCCATCTTTCCAAATCAAGAAGCTCTTTTCTTTCTACGAACCACTCCCTGGAAGGGATTCATTGTGACCAAACTAATGGAGACAAATGACTGTCTTTAAGCTTCAGGTAAGTGTTGGTCAATCATGTGTTGTCTTGCTCAGGCCTTGACAAATAAATGGGCTAGGTTGCAGGGCCTGCTACGCATCCATACACACATTCATCTGCATTTCCTTTCTTGTTTGAGAGTTTCATTTCATGTCTTGCAGCCAGCAGGCCAGAGCTACTTGTTGAGGTTGCAAGGCCTGCTACGCACAATTCGAATGTAGAATGCTGGTAGAGGCAATGTTGAACTTGCCATGTCAGTCTAACTCAGTCGAATTTTGGATCACCATTAGTACTCGATAACCAATTTAAATGGGAAAATTTAAAGGGCTGTTCTTGAATTCCTTTTGGAGGTGAAAGCATTTTGCTATTATTCATAATTTGTAATGCAGTGAATTATGCATGGTTATATTTGTATTTGAATTATTGTTCTTGAAGTTTCATCTTAGTTGGAAGAAAACCTTCATGGTACATTGTTCAACTCTATTGAATAAATTGCAGGTAGATTGGATTTAATCTCCAGTTGCTGATCTTTTCCATCATTTGTGTGTTAGGGAAAAAAGATCATGTTGTCCCGTTGGAATAAGAGATATAAGATTGCTATCAATGTAGCTGAGGCACTGATTATCTACATAGCCGCAGTGCTTAGTCTGTTATCCATAGGGATGTGAAATCATCGAACATCCTTTGGCCGATGATTTTGAGCCACGGTCTTGCTTTCTTTTATGTAGCTGAACTGATATGTTGTTATGTAGTATCATCATTGTCTTTAGCCATTCAAAGCTGAGGACACTGACTATCACCATCATTTGACTGTAGAATACAAATGACCATATCGCTTGGGACTGGGAGTGATGAAGTGCAGTGCAAAAATGCATTACCCCTATATGTTCTATTGGCAAAAACCTGTTTCTGATATTACAGTTTCAGAGGTATGCCATATCAAATGCATATGCTTCCATGGGTCATTTAATTTCCTGTGGATGCTGCCTATCTGTCTCTTCTGGATAAGCTGATGTGGTTGTACAACAGCATTCTGCAGTTTATCAGCTCAGGAGGACATGCATTCTGAAAGCTTTCTCTGAGTTTGGGAGTGGAGATAAAAAAGAAGCCACCTTTGTTATTCCTGAGCTTAGGAAGTTGTCAGCTGATGGCAAAGCTGGCATCTCCACCGTCTTACTTTTTCTTCAGGGGAAGCTGCAATTACTTCCAGTGAAGTGATCTACTCAAAGACCATTCGATCTGGCATCTTTTCCATGTAATTTTTATTCTATTTTCCTTCCTTTTTCTCTGATGAACTGACTTGTTAGTTGGTGGTAGACTTATACTACTTTATGCATGCAATGTAGAGAACTACATTGTTATCATTGTTCATAGGCTTCTTTTCCATGGACCATAGTTTTAGGCGCAGAACTAATTTGGAATGTTGGTGGTCATAATATGTCATATGGGGGATGCAAAGAACCACATGTTTTACCTGCATTTTACATTGTTGTCATGGTTCATGCTCTGGAGTGATTAGAAAAAAATAATCTAAAAAGTTAGCAAAAATCTCGCTACAGTTCAATAACGGTTTTGATACATTACTACAATTGGATTACCCATATAACATGCTTTGTGCATGTGTTGTTGGTGCCTGCTTGTATATGTTTCTGGTTGAGTGCTATAATATGCCTGCTTGCATACCTTTCTGTTTCCAGTGCATTGCATTATTTATTTTTACCAACGAGATTAATCACCCTCAATCCTTTTAAAAATAAAAAATAAAAAAACATGGGCCGTTTGGAACTCTTTATTTTAAAAAAATGCTTAGTTCTGGTACCAAACACCTATATAGGAATTAATCTCACTCTAGATAGCAGTATTTAGATATTAGAGATTTGATCTCCAATGCATAAAATCATCATTACATTGAACAATTAGATCAACTCACGTTTGGGGGTGACTACCAAACAGGGCCTTGAGTATTAAATAACATGCAGTCTAATTATTATGAATCACTCCTCTGACATGGTGGTGTATTGGTTTCTCTGTTGCAGGTGGAGTAAACATCGATGGACGCCCTTTGATAAAGTTCTTCCCAGTCGTCTATCGAAAGACCAAAGATCCTGGTTTGGAAGCAATTACTAACAAATATGACAACCACAGCCTTCAGCTATTCACATCATCGTTGTATACTGGCCGGCTTAACTTTAACCTTCTTCGCATCCTACACCACAAGAAACCTCGGTCGGATGCTGACCATGCTCGTGCAGGGATTTCTTCATCATTGGCGTGGTGCTAAATGCAGCTGCCCAGAACCTTGCCATGCTCATTATAGGAAGGATCTTCCTGGGGTGTGGAGTCGGCTTCGCTAATCAGGTTTTTTCTAGTTTCACTTCCGATTCCTGGGGATGACCATTTTTATCCCTTTGGTAACCACGACATATGTAGATTCCCATTAAAATGGCATTCACCCTTGTTTCGCTAGCAGTGTCATTACTATATCAAGATTCACGGATTTTTGGTTGGCAACATAATATCTACAAGTCTGATAATTCATTTTGAATACATGCCGATATTTCATTGGCAGTTTCAAGGTATTTAAAAAATCTTTTTCTTTTCTTTGTTTTTGTTGATTGGCTAGTAAGCAAGGTTCAAATCTGAGACCTCAATGCTGAAATGCACTCTGTCTGCCATTGATCTACTGGGTTCAAATTCTTGCAGTTTTGCTACCATCTATTTTTATTTCTTTTTATTTTTCTTGCTGGTAAGATCTTTTTTCTGATTGTTGTGGATGCTTATATTCCTTTTGTGGCATGTTCAGCTGCACAATATCCATTCCTTGGTAGTTCAGCTAATTGAATCTGCAAAGTTTGCTGGAAATAGCAGCTATCTTGATGTTGAATTCATCGATCCTGTGATTATGGCCGTTAGCAGAGGAAGCTTCCACTGCCGATGAGGCGATGACACACCAAATCTCTCCCAACTACAGCTCCAACATGTTGGCTGATTTCTCTGAGAGGACCAGAGGCTTCAGTTGTGAAGTAAGTCAAGATCTAGCAATCTGAATTAGAATCAACGATGACGGTTGATCAAAGCTTCATGTTGTTGAATTCTTTTTTTTTTTTTTTTCCCAGATTTCTATTCAAATAGAAAAAAATTTCAATTGATAAGTGGGTATGATTCTCACATTTCGTCTAGGAGTTGACCTTATGAGAACAAAAATGCAAGCCATTTGATCAATGGCCACTGAATATGCATAGGTTTATGAATGAGTTAAAAAATAAATGATTTAGCCTCGATTATTGATAAATGATGTTAGAAATTGATTTTAGCCTCAATTGATGTCAACAAAGGCTAAATCTATCTTTAGTCTCAGTTTTGCCTTAATTACCTAAACTGAGACTACAACTCTTGTGGCTAAAGGCTTTAGCCTCGGTGTGAGAACCGAGGTTAAAAATAGATTTAGCTTCGGTTGGAGGCAATTGAGGTTAAAATTTGGATTTAGTCTCAGTTGAAAATAATGGAGGCTAAAATTTTGATTTAGCCTCATTTAAGAAAATTGAAGCTAAAAGGTTTTAGCCTCACTTGAAGAACTGAGACTATAAAAGTCATTTTAGCCTCGGTTGCTAAAACTGAGGTAAAGCCTTTAGCCACGGGGGTTTCAACCTCGGTTTGGATAACTGAGGCAAACTGAGGCTAAAGGCTTTAGCTTCAGTTTTTAACCTTTTAGCCACGTTTTGAACTGAGGCTAAAAACCCGTTTCTTGTAGTGCCTACACCCTAGTCCTCAGTCTCCTTTATTATAGGGTGTCAATGGCTGGGTTGGTTTGGGTTAGCCACCTCTGGTGCAAGTTCAACTATGGCTTTTAATAGACACCGTTTTGAATAAAGGAAATACACAATGTTCAGTCAACTAATTTTACTAGGACCAACAAATTGTACATGTGTTAGCCTGCCATTTAGTGATCCATAACTGTCCAAGCGATCGCTTTGAAGGAATATAGATACACTACTGTAACGCCCCGAATCTTCAGGACCCGAGTACACGACCCGTTCCCCAAAAACCCGAGTGTTAACCTTAAAGGATGGTCAAATATTATTATTTTTTTTCTTCTTCTTTTATCAGAGTAAGCAGATGAGCGTAGAATGGACAAGTAAGCATAAAGGAAGTTCCATTATCAATTAGAATATACAAAAGAGTGCCCCTAATGACTTATACAAACAATGTCTCGAATATAACAAATACAAGAATCCACATGATTAGTATAAGAAAATAACATAAGAATGTAAACATAAGCCGCAAGACTGCGCAGCTCCTCGAGGTAGATGTAGTCATGCAACCTTAGCACTTGTACCCGGCTCCTCATCAGCCTGAACCTGAAAGTCACTAAGACATCTGTGCCCTGTACGGTTATATTTGATGGATGAGTGGCAAACTCAGTGTGAACTCCCCTCAAGATTACACACCGCCGCATTAGGTAAGCATAGTTATAAAATAGCAAGCATACAAACACCGTATATGATGCAGAGATCTTATATGTGCATGGATGTATGGAATGCGTTCACGCCCGGGGATGCTCATCGTGCGGACAGGGCCGCCGCCCATGCATCATCGAACCTGGGAAACATCAACCAGTCGGATCATCGAAATGGGAATATCAACCAGTCGGAACAATACGTACATCACGTACGATAGCAATAGATGCTGGTCTGTGCGATTATGCATGATTAGCCAGCCATTATTAATCCATTACACTCAGCGGTTTAAATAAGCTCAAAGGTCATACGGGGAGCTCAGAGCCCAGCGTAGGCCGCAGCTCAGGCATAGTGTTCCCATTCCACCCATCCCTGGCTCATGAGGCTACCACTTAGGAGGTTAATAGAAAACATCGGTAGTGGCCAATCATATTACAGTTGTGGGCGTACCATCGCATGGTTGCACAGTATAAAACATCGACCCATGTAGGAAAAATATCAAATAAAACCACGTAGGGCGACAGTATCAAAATATGCCACATAGGGCGAATATCAAAATCATACGATAAAATCATCCTTAAAAATCATGGGCACAAACAACCTGGATGGTAGCCCACATCAATGATCCATCTAGACCACCACTCCAAAAACCACCGAGTCGAAGGTCCTTACGATTACAAAGAGTCAAGTTACATCCCAAGTATGGGTGTACATTCATACGTGGGAATTTTCCACTAATGTACCAGTTTAAGTTCGTAAGCAATCCACAAATAATCCACAAGCATGAACAATTATAGAGGATAATCATAAAGCATGTAAGACAGCAAATTTAATTTCACCAGCTAACACATGTGATTATAAAGAGAGATATCAATTATGAATTTAAATAAAACTATAACTTAAGTTAATGAGAAGATGGAAGCTCAAGGGGGAAAATCATCACACAGATACGTTGCAGGGTGACCTTTGTTGTGAGCCCTCTTGAGAAGCTAGAGTCTATGCGTCACTTGAACAGATTCCTGGAGGTATCCCTGGCATTAGCTAATAAATCCTAAGATTTAGGATGCCATGGTGGTCGAATGCCCTAATCATGATGGTTTGGGCGCTTATTGAGAGGAGGCATAGGCCCAACAATACTTGTCCCAATAGGTGGGCTTTAATATATTAATTTATTTAGTGGTGGGGTCCATTGCATGAACCACGTAGATAAACATTTTTTTAAAAATCATGGTTGGGGACCCCATACGTGGCCCACCACCATATGGATGGTCAGCACACTACACCTATTACATATACATTATACAGTGTATCTGTGTAACTCATGTATTGCATCATATGGTTTATATGTATACATTATATATATTATGTAGCATATCATGTATATAGCACGTCGTATGTACGTACATGTATTTATATATATTAGTATATATATATAATTATATATCTATATATATATATATATTATAACATGCATCACACTGCTCTTGGTGTACGGAGTGGATGTGTGTCTAGGCGCACCACATTCAGGCCATAGACGGTGTATATCCAGCGTGCCTAAGAGTGGTTCGATATGTGTAGGGCCTCACCATGCATGGATTTATGGGCATGCCTAACTAGGCATTTGGACACATGTGTTTCCTCGTACATGTGTGGGGTGTTGAATCTGAACAGTTCATGAGATGTGGGAATCTCGAGAAACCTTAGGGGTTAAATTTTCACCTTGATATAAGATTCCGGTGGACCATAACAAAGAAAAATGAATTTCAAGGGCATAAACTGTTTGCATTAATCATGGCCCACCGAAGTTTGGTTCAAGGTAAAAAATTAGAGGGCGTTTTATGAGGTCTACTCCACGTGGAACCGTTTAGATTTTCAAGACTCATCATAACTGATGAGATCTCAAAATTTTGTATGTGAACAGGTTGGCAGATATATATTATTATTATATTTCTTTTTCTTTTCTCTTTTCTTTTCTTTTCCTTTAGATAAAAAAATGTCCAGCTCTGGACGTAGGCTGGGTGGACGGTCAGAGAGTATCCCCAGTGATGAACGGATGAATGCAACACTTATCTAGGTGCGACCCATTGGAGTGGTCTGATGGTGTGGCCCGCCAGAGATTTAACTGGGGTCACCCAGTGTAGTCCACCAGCCTCTTGGTGAGGCCCAACACAGGGCAGCCCATTTGGCATTTGAGTGAGGCCAGCTACGTTTTTCAGGGCCTATGTTGGCCGGGTGTGGCCCACTTAGATTTATATAGGAGGTGGCCCACCTGCGGTGGTAAGGTGCGGCCCACCTGCAATTTGGTGCGGCCCAGTGGCTCTCCTACCATGCAGACGGTTTGGAGCTGAACAGGGCTTACTCCCTATCATGGTTCTGGCCCAAAAACGGCCCAGTTAGGTGACCATTTTCTGGTGCCAACGGCTGAGATTTCGGCCGTCCTTATGCCGTTCCTGACAGAAAACGCAATTGATTTTTCAGCCTGTCCGCAAGCTGGGAAGACAGCAGATATTACCTGTTTCCCAACTGGGGAGTTTGCTGATATCAGGCCATCCTCTCTGCTGTTTTCAAACTGGAAAATCCACCGTCTGCAACCTGATTTGTTTATGTTTTCAGTGTTTAACGGCCCATCAGAAGTCATGGTTTCAGTCCCGGTATTGGCCCTGATTGGCTGTTTTTAAATGCAGATTACAGTTACTTTTAAGTTTGAATGCATAGCTAGAGTCGGGGGTGTTTTTAGAGGAGGAAGAGAGAAGGTGTTACCTGTTCTGTCGGCCCCACTTGAACTGAACACGCCTACGGTTCCTTTCTTCCACATTCACTCTTCCTTTGCTTCCTTCTCTTTTCTTCTTCTTTACTTCCCTCTCCTCGGTGCTTCATGGAGATCCGGACTTGGTTTCAACGTCAGACAGCATGCTGCAATGACTCAGCGCGAGTCATCACAGCGGTGAAGAAGATGGTGGCTGTTAATGGCATTCTCACCGTCGGCATTTCCCTCCCATCCGACTCTTTAGTAGGTCTGAGGGGACCCTAGAAGGCTTACAAACAAGCTTTTTCGAAGCTTCAAGATGATTTGGGGGTGGGTTCAGGCGTTGAAGGGGAATTGCTGGTTGACGAGCTGCGGCGGTAAGGATGTGGGAGAGAGATCTTGTTGCAACTCTGTATTTTTGATTTAAATCGAGCCCTGAACTCCCTCAGGGCCGTCGGATTGAAGATAGGCGTCCCAGATTAGATCTGGTGGAAACCGACTTGGTTAGGCTAGTAAAACTGAAACCGTCCGTGGTTTCTCTTTACGGTGGGTAGAAAAATCCTAGGGCGGTCTGGAACGGACGGTCAAGATCTCTCCCATATGAACGGCCAAGATTGAAGGAGCTATGTTCACACGGATTGCCGCCGTGGCAGCGAGACAGTTGTTAATTTTGGAAATAAGGTTTTGTAGGGTTTGTTTTCAGTGAGGACTGTGTGCACGTACATGTGTGGAATCACTTGGAACTGAGGGGTTTCGGTCAGTTCTACCATCATGATCAGATGGACGGTTTTGATCATCAAGATGGCCCTCAAGGTGGGCCACAGCACGTCCCAAACGGACTTTGTCCGTCGGCTGTGCAAAACGAAGAGAGAGAGAAATCTCTTTTTATGGAAATTTTCGGTCAGAGGAGCTCTGACCGTTCTTGGTAGTTCGGTGCACGGCGAGTGCTCCTGCACTGTGCACACGTGCAAGGAAACATGGGGTCCACAAGTGGATTTGATGAATTCCACACCGTCCATTAGGTTCTAAGGGTCCAGTTAGGGTCCTAGACCAAATATGAGACAGATCCAAGGTCTTGGTGGGGCCCGCAACTCGATTTGGGTCATATTGGTGGATTCCCGCCAATCCAACGTCGGATCATACCGAAATTAAATAACAACGGTTAAAAGGGTCTAATGGCTCATTTGATAACATGTTATTAACCAATCACTAATATTAACATAATTTATATTATTTTGTGTATCACTTATAATTACAATGTTTAAAATTCATATACATATGTAGATAACATTGTAAATATTAACATACAACTATTCACATATTTGTTTATTCATAATTTACAATATCGTATTATACACATGAATGAATGAATTGAAGATTGTATGATATCATGTTTAATGAAAATTATATTTGTATTTAATAATGTTACTAAATAATATACAATTCTATTAAAGTATCTAATGATTTTTGTATTCATACTTATGAAAGATATTTAGTGCTATATTGATATTTATAATTTGGTTTTATGTCTTGAATTCATTATGCATTATGTTCATTCAATATAATATTATTTTCGTAATATCTTATATACATTAAATACATACATACCACTCCATTACAATGCATTTTCATACGTTATTTATTTGATAAATAAATCATCAAGATACGTCTATACTCTTTTGATCTATGTTTGTGTAAAACTTACAATACAACAAATAAAAATATACCTATATACACTTATGAAATATTACTGGATAATTTGATTCTCTTATTGAAGTGATTGGGATCATAAAATAGATGTCTCTGGACTATTTTGAAAATCAATCGAATGGATGGCTTAATGTACGAATGAATGTTATACAAGATAGTTAAGATGAATGGATCGAGGATCTCTGGGTGTCGGTATGCATGAATGACTACTTGTGTTTCTACGTACGTGGAAACAATTTTAGACTTCCCTGGTGACACCCGAGTACGCGAAAGTACGGGGTGGTGTTACAACTACTAATGCAACCCTCATCACATATAATGTAATATCAACATCTTAGTCATAATCAACTCAAACTTAACCTAGTACATAGAAGGAATATAGATACACTAGTAATTTCCCTCAATATCTTCATATGGATGTTTCTTGCTTTACTTACCTTTTATGTTATTTTTAAATGTATTAGCTCGAAATTGATAGAGCAGACTCGGATGTGCGTCGGAGCTATCCGGATGTTAAGCGGGGGTCCCTGGAAGGTGGAACCGCTGTTATGACCATGATGAAGTTGTCCATTTCCTATGGACAGCATTGGAGTGGCCTGTCCATTTGGACAGGTCGTGTTTATGTATTTGCTCGAAATTGATGGAGCAGACCCAGATGTGCGTCGGAGTTATCCGGATGTTGAACGGGGGTCCTTGGAATGTGGGAACCGCTATTATGACCATGATGAAGCTGTCCATTTCCTAAGGACAGCATTGGATTGTCCTAGCCATTTGGACAGGCCGTGCTTTTGTATTAGTTCGAAATTATTGGAACAGACCCTAGTATAACCCTAAACCTAAACCTACACCTAAAACTAAACATCATGGTGGGGACAGTGCCCCCGACCGTTGATTCCTTCCGGGGACGTAAACCTTAAACCTAAATGTAAACCTTAACCTATTCTCAATTCCCTAAAGCTATAACCTATAACCTATAACATAAACCTAAACCTTAACGAAACTTGAACCTAAATCTAAACCTACACCTAATCCTAATCTCAACTCCTTAACCTAAACCTAAACTTGAAAGCCCTAACCCGAAGGGCCTAAACATAAAACCCTAACCGATATTCCCAAATTCCCGAAAACCTACAATCCAACCGAAACCGGAACCTAAACCTAACCGAAAACGAAACCTAGAACACGATAACCTAAACCTAAACCGGTAACCTTAACCTAAACGAAAACGGAAAGGTATCGCAAATCCCAAAACTAAACCGAAACCTAAACCGAGAACCGACAACAGGAAACAAAACTTAGAACCTACAACAGGAAACCTAAACCTATACTTAGAACCTAAACCGATTCTCAAATCCCAAACCTATAACATAAACCTAAACCGTAACCTATAACCTAAACCTAACCTATAACGTATAACCTATAACCATAACCTAAACTCAATTCCCTAAACCTAAACTAGAACCTAACCTAAACCTAAACTTATAACCTAAACCTATAACCTAAACCTAAACCTATAACCTAAATTTATTCTCAAATCCCTAAACCTAACCTACACCTAGTCCTAATCTCAACTCTCTAACTTAAACTTAAACCTAAACTTGAAAACCCAAACCTAAACCCGATCCCGAACCCGAACCCGATTTCATAAACCTAAACCTAAACCTATTCTCATTCCCTAAAGCTATAACCCTATAACTATAACGAAACCTAAACCTTAACCGAAACCTAACCGTAATCTTAACCGAAACCAAAACTTATAACCGAAACCTTAACCTATAACCGATAACGTATAACCTAAACTTATAACCTATAACCTAACCTTAACCGAAACCAAAAAACCTAAACCTAAACCGATAACGTAAAAGCTAAACCGAAACCTAAAACCTAAATGATTTAAAATCCCTAAACTAAACATATAACCTAAACTCAAACCTAGAACCTTACCTAAACCTAAAACCTAAACCTAAACCTAAACCTAAACCTTAACCTATAACCTATAACCTAGAACCTAAACCCAAACCTAAACCCAATCTCAAACCCGAACCCGATTTCCTTAACCTATTCTCAATTCCCTAAAGCTATAACATATTAACCTAAACCTAAACCTAAACTTATAACCTTAACCGAAACTTAAACCTAAAACCTAAATGTATTTTCAAATCCCTAAACATAAACCTACCTAATCTCAATCTCAACCCTAACCTAAACCTAAACTTGAAAACCCAAACTAAACCCGAACCCGAACCTGATCTCCTAAAACCTAAACCTTACCTATTCTCAATTCCTAAACCTTAACCTTAACCTCATAAACCTAAACCTAGATCTACACTTAGAACCTAAACCTAAAACATAACCTAACCTGTAACCTTAACCTAAACGTAAACTAAAACCTAAACCTAAAACCTAAATGTATTCTCAAATCCCTAAACCTAAACCTAACCTATGAACCGACAACAGGAAAAACTTAAACCTAAACCTATAACCTACAACATTAACCTAACCTATTCTCAAATCCCAAAACCCTAAACCTAAACCTAAACCTTAACCTATAACCTATAACTTTAACCTAAACCTATAACTATAACCTATAACCTAAAACTCCAAAAATTCCCTAAAACCTTAACCTATAACCTAACCTAAACATAAACCTATAACCTACACTATAACCTAAACCTAAACCTACACCTAAAACTAAACATCATGGTGGGGACAGTGCCCCTGACCATTGATTCCTTCCTGGGACGTAAACTTATACCTAAACATAAACCTTAACCTATTCTCAATTCCCTAAAGCTATAACCTATAACATATAACCTATAACCTAAACCTAAACCTTAACCTAAACTTATAACCTAAACCTACCATAATCTTAATCTCAACTCCTTAACCTAAACTTAAACTTGAAAACCCAAACCTAAACCCAATCCCGAACCCGAACCCGATTTCCTAAACCTAAACTAAACCTACCTATTCTCAATTCCCTAAAGCTATAACCTATAAACCTATAAACCTATAACCTAAACCTAAACCTTAACCGAAACCTAAACTGGAACCTTAACCTAACCCAAAACCTAGAACCGAACCTTAACCTAGAACCTAAACTTATAACCTATAACCAACCTAACCTAAACCTAAAACCTAAACCTAAACCTATAACCTAAACCTATAACCTATAACTAAACCTAAACCTAAACCTAAAACCTAAATGATTCTCAAATCCCTAAACCTAAACCTATAACCTAAACCCAAACCTAAACCTATAACCTTAGCCTAAACCTATAACCTATAACCTAAACCCGATCCCAAACCCAAACTCGATTTCCTAAACCTAAACCTTAACCTATTCTCAATTCCCTAAAGCTATAACCTATAACCTAAACCTATAACCTTAACCTAAACCTAAAACCTAAATGTATTCTCAAATTCCTAAACCTAACCTACACCTAATCCTAATCTTAACTCCTTAACCTAAACCTAAACTTGAAAACCCGAACCTGATTTCCTAAACCTAAACCTTAACCTATTCTTAATTCCCTAAACCTAACCTATAACCTAACCTAAACCTAAACATACCTACACTTATAACCTTAACCTAAACCTATAACCTAAACCTGTAACCTTAACCTAAATGTAAACCTAAACCTAAATCCTAAATGTATTCTCAAATCCCTAAGCCTAAACCTATATCTACAACATTAACATAAACTTATAACCTAAACCTATAACCTACAACATTAACCTAAACCTATACTATAACCTAAACCTATTCTCAAATCCCAAAAAGCTAAACCTAAACTAAACCTATAACCAAACCTAAACCTTAATCTATAACTTAAACCTTAACCTATAACCTAAACTCAATTCCCTAAACCTTAACCTATAACCTAAACCTAAACCTATAACCTACACTTATAACCTAAACCTAAACCTAAACCTAAACCTGTAACCTTAACCTAAACGTAAACCTAAAACATAAATGTATTCTCAGATTCTTAAACCTAAACCTAAACCTAAACCTATAACCTATAACATTAACATAAACTTATAACCAACAACATTAACCTAAACCTATACTTATAACCTAAACCTCTCAAATCTCGAAACCTATAACCTACACCTAAACCTAAACCTATAACCTAAACCTAAACCTTAACCTACAACCTAAACTCAATTCCCTAAACCTTAACCTATAACCTAACCTAAACCTAAACCTATAACCTGCACTTATAACCTAAACCTAAACCTAAAGCCTAAATGTATTCTCAAATCCCTAAACCTAAACATACACCTAATCCTAATCTCAACTCCCTAACCTACACCTAAACCTAAACTTGAAAACCAAACCTAAACCCAATCCCGAACCCGAACCCGATTGATGTAATAATGTAGCCCAATCACATGGCAACAAACAAGAAAATCTTGCTTCGTTGGCAAGCGTACTCGAACTCAAGCATCACAATGCATCTATTTCCATCTCCACTATCTCTTATAGCATAGATTATTTGAGATTTGGATTTATCTCATTTTTAAGAGTCATGTCCTAATACAATATGATAATATTAATAGACAAGGTGGATTTGTCACCAACATTATTCCAAGACTATATAACTTCTCCTTATAGGAAGTTGGGTAGGGCACATGCAGCTTGAATCCATCAAAGGAGATAAGGAGATAAGGATCACCAATCATGTTCTCTCTCTTTTCATTTATTTTTTTCCATAGGATTGTTTATTTGTGGTGTCTGCTCAAATATACGTACAACATTTATCATGTTAATATAATTATAAGTGGTTTAATCTCACCTTTCTAAAAACAGTTAATAATAATTTCTACTTAATGAGAAATCACCAAGTACCATTAGGCTCAACCCAAAAGATAAATCAGCATTTTCTTTCTTTCTTTTTCTTTTAACACACACTCACACACCAGAGTTGCTTATGGCCACAATGGGTACTAGAACTCGTGACCTTGTATTGAAACTATTTTGAATTTACCATGAAGGCATGAGTAAAGACTTAGGTGTGTGTGCACAGTCGGCGATGTGTTCACCACATTAAATTTTGTGAGCCCCACCAGGAAATAGGCTATGAATAATTTTTTATATTTTATTTATTATGTTAATGAAATTGCGGTAATGACCGCTTTAGTTGAAGTAGGAATATGTCAATATGTCCTAGAGGGGGGTGAATAGGACTTCTTAACAATTTTATAATGAATTAAAATTCTATCACTCTAATCCTAACAACAAGCATATATTAGGATTACTCAAGAGTAACTCTACTGGCTTCCAAGCCCAGTAGAGGATCCAATCACAAACTATTTGAGAGATGAACAATATGCATACTAGTTTATGACGAATATGACTGTGAGTGTGTGTGAGGTGTGATCTCAGATAATCAGATATGAAAATATTTAAGAAAATCACATAAGCAAATGAAAGATAATATCAATCTCAAACACAAACATTTTATAGTGGTTTGACTACTTGTCTACTCCACTCCCGGTAACCGCACTCAACCCTTGAGTGTACCAAATTTCACTAAGGAGGTTTCACACGGTTCACACCAAACCCAAGGTTTTAAATCAGGTTCACCTTTAACCTTTACAACCCACCTAGGTTGACTGTTTATGCTCACGAGCAAGGGTCAACACATAGCACCCGATTTTAGGCACACTGGCAAGGATCCACACAAGGAACCTTACTGTTATGCTCCCACGAGCAAGGGTCAAACACAAACGTACCCACTTTTAGGCACACTGCCCAAGGATCTTCCACAAGACCCTAACGTTTATACTCTCCACAGAGCAAGGGTCAACACAACGCACCCACCACGTACACTCCCGCCGGAGGCCACCTAGAGGACTTGCAAGGGGTGAGAAACATCTTAGACCCAATCCTACAAAGGAATGATCACAAGGGTCCTCTGGACTCTAATAACTTACAGATAAGTGCATGAGTCTCATTCAGCATGTTGACGAAGATCTCCTCCTTTGTTGATGAAGAGTCTTCTACTTCCTTGATCCGCAACTCAGATAATGTACCAATACATGGCGACGGGTTGGGTCAAGGTTATGATGAAATCCTACCCTTAAATATTTTTCTATAAGGAGATAGAGTGATTCCAATCATCTATGCATTTAAGGCATCCTAGTTTAATGATTTGCCATTAAGGTGGTAGCTAGAGGATCCTTGAATGCGGAAGTTTTCGAGGATCAAAGATTGCATATCAGACCCAGTTATTGCCTGGATTTATGAACATAGTATTGTTTAAAGGCTCGATTCAATCGTGTTTGTGATGCGGGTGTAATTACGAGCTTGGATCGAAATAAGGGTGCTAAAAGTTGAGATTTAACGCTCAGAATTCACCAGAGCATGGGACGGACTCCAAGGGACCACGATCGACGGATTTACACGCAAGAGATCCTAGAAAATCATGAAATTGAAGCTCAAACAGCCTAAAAGACATCCAGAATGCAAGATCATTAGGTTCCCACCATCCGTTCAGCTCGAAACTTCATACATTAACCGTACATGTCAAATTCCAAGCCTCAGATCCCTGTGGAAGTGCTCCAGTGGTTAGATCAGCCCACCAAATCTTCAATTTGGGGCCCACTTGATACCTGGTATGCTTCAAGTTTGGTCTCAACCCATTAATGGAGGTGTCAAAACAGATGAATGGAATGGATCTCTCATAAACAACAAGGTGGGGTCCACTGATGTGAGTGCATGTGCACAGCACATGAGCACCCGTTGTGCACCGCAATCATCTCAATCGGTCAACGTTACGCTGACCGATTACTTCTCAAAATTTTGAAAACGCACCAGCGTCTTCACTATGCAGCTGCCGGTTTGTCTAGTGGGCCCAACTCGACGCCCGGAGTGGACGATTTGAAGCGTCCAATTGTGTCAAGAGGGGAGACATAACCCTTGTCAAGGTGGTATTTTGAGACCATGCAAGCTGTTGGAAAATCCTAGCCGTCAAACGTAAGATGGACGACGGAGTAGATAAGCTCATGGGCCACACCATTTCACTCCAAAATACATCTTCCTGGATGGATTTTCGTCCTAAAACCAATAAACGGAGTGGATTTTCCATGGCTTCCATAAGTGAGCCAACGCACAAACAAGAAATCATTGGGGACTTCTGCGGAGCTCTGTTTTGCACAGGGACTTGCGGAGGAAAGTTGTGGGCCACCAGCATGCATCCTTGGTCTAATCCGGACGTCCATCAGGAGCCCACGGGCCCTCTCATCCAAGCCTAGGTGACAAAGCTTCATGAAACATGGAGATCGGTTTTCAATCATCTAAACCGAGGACTGACAGTGCAATGAGAAATCTAGTGGGACACACCAAATTTGGTCTAAAAATTGTCCAATTTACTAAATTTTCAAGGGCGATCCAATGAATGGATTGGATTTCTCAGCAATTCTCGATAATGGGCCCCACTTTCAGCACAGCGCGAGACGTTACACAGGGAGTGCGTAAAACCTCTGCACCTACTGTGCGTAAAAATAAAAATGCACGCTGCAAGTTTGCACCGACTCTCCTCCGTATGCTTATTATAAAAGGAGGAGAAAAGAGAGAGAGCCAGGCATCGGACCATCTGGGACGTGAACATGGAGCAGGGAGAGTGTTCTTTTAGAGTTTTTTATTTTTATTTTATTTTTATTCTTATGAGATCTAGCCTAATAATGTTGCTAGGCTAACCCTTGGCTAAGGCTAAGAGGTGAAGCTTATAACGTGATGGGGGGACTTTTCGCTTGTGCTTTTGTTTAGACTGAACTGATGTTGATTTGTTTTAATTAAGGGAATGTTTTAGTTTTTAGTTTTAATGGTCTGTTGTGACTAAAATTACAATGGGTCTGCCAATAGCTTTGAGCATGTTCCTTCCCTTTTTATGTTTATGACGTCAGGAAGCCCTATGTTCACCATCGTTCTCTGGACATGGTCGGATGACGGTACCCTTCCTAACCTTCATACAATTGATTGGTTGTAATTAGTTTAATTTTGTTGTTACTTTGTCTTCCTGGGCATGATTGGGTGATGGAATCCATTCTAATTCATATACCTTCCTCTCTTGAAAACTATATCAAAGAAAGTTCAGTTTGATTTTCAAGGTTACACCCTTCAACTGGATGAAGAGGACTCTAAGTCTAGTTGAGTTCTTGAAGCAGGCAAAAAGATCTCCCTGATCTCTACAAGTGGATCCCCTAAATCCCTAGTTTCCTACCTTTGAATTCTCTAAGTTCTAGATAAATATTTCACCATTATTACCTCAATTACATTCGATATAGATTCATCTTAGTTTAGTTCTAGTTCTACTGATTTTCATATTACGTACAGGTTTCAGT
Source organism: Magnolia officinalis (assembly GCA_021015155.1). NCBI lineage: Eukaryota > Viridiplantae > Streptophyta > Magnoliopsida > Magnoliales > Magnoliaceae > Magnolia > Magnolia officinalis. Next base: position 4,537,120 of record JAJHSJ010000006.1, on the reverse strand, counting down.
CCCTGTGGATTCGACCTTGGTCCTACCGAGTTTATTACTACATCATAACCCTATACTTGGGGTTGTGAACAGAAGTTCATTCCCCAATCCACTCTGTTGAATATCAATGATGAGGGTGGATTGGAGGATGAACTCCCATGAGAGAAAGGGCTTTGGGTAATGATCTAAGGTTAAACACTCAAAAGCACTCTCTTCTTTCTCTCACAGCAACCAAAGACAAGCTCTCTATATATAGGCAAAAAGTTCCAACGGATATAAAACGGTCACATTTATGACAGAGTTCGATATTATCGAGCAGGGTCGATATCATCGAGGTATACTCTCGATTACATCGACTGGCCACTCGATGACACAAATCAATGTCATACGCTTTTGAAACCTTTTGCCAGCTGGGTCGAGGAATCGAAACACGCATCGATGTCATCGGATTTTAAACACCAATTTCATCGACACGAGGTTCGATTCCTCTGCATTTGAAAAATGAGAGAGACTTGCTTTGAAATATTTCAAGTCAAGGATATGATCGAGGCACACTCGATATCATCAGAATTTGAATGTCGATGATATCGATGGCAGTGTCGATGCATCGATAAATCCAAAGGATTTTCCAGTAAGCTTACTGGATAGGTTACGTCCTTTCTCGATGCAATCGACCCAGCCTCGATATCATCAAAATTTGAATATCGATTCTATTGAGTGCCCCTCGATCCAAGATAAAAACCACCTGAAAATATCTGCTAGAAAACTATGTCCAAGACCGATATCATCGAAGGCCTTCCGATATCATCGGTTTTTTAATTCCGAGGATATCGAGGAGTACTTCGATATATCGAAGGTCTTCATGATTTTCTTTAGAAAAACAAGGACACAAAAGCTCTGCTGTCGATTTTATCGAGTCAATTTCGATAGACTTGAGTTTCAAATTTTAATGATATCGATGGGGGTATCGATACATCGATAATTCCGTCCAGAAGAATATGTGGTTGCTGGACATCTTTGGTCCTCTTTTCGATGTTATCGATTGATCATCGAGGACATCAATAGCATTGCTCGAGGATCTTGAATAGTCTATCGAAAATTGACAGAGGTAGAAAAACTTAGAGATTTTCTGAATTTGAAAAACAGTTTTCTAACCCAAAAACTCTATGATATTGTAATAAATTTGAAGGGTTTTATTCACCTGTGTTTTGGGACATGGGATGTGAGGCTTAGATTTACTTGTGGCGAGTTCAGGCGCACATCCGGTTGAGGCAGACGGTTGATTGATCTTCCTATGGAGCTTTTCTGTCTTGCCGACTCAACTCTCATACTAATTGACAAACCAGGGCACTTTCAATCTCCCCCTTTGTCAATTACGTGACAAAATACCAAAACACTCTAGAACAGCTTCTATACTGACATCCTAAATTGTGTGCACATACACTTTACACAATTTTACAATTTAATCTACTGGGCACACACATAATCATTCAGAAGGATTCAGAAGCTGCTCCCCCTATCTACAAACTCCCCCTATCTTGGTGCAGCTGCTCCCCCTAACACCTGCAACACTATACACAAGCAAGGACACATTTCCTGTCGGGCATTTGAATCATTCTCCCCCTTTTTGTCAGTCATTTAACAAAGGATAGCATAAGAGTAGATATTGACTGAAGTTTGAAGCATTAGGGAGAACCACCATTCAGAAAGCATACATATAGAAAATATAGATGCGTAATGATTAAAACAGTGAATTTAGACATCTCATATTTGGATCCAATGTATGCAGAGCAGACCAAGTAAGGTAGTGAGATAAACACAACATCAAATGCATCACATACCATTTGCAAAGATCATGAGATAAAACAGGGCAATCAAGATGTGAGAATTATAATTAGCCATGGCTCAAAATATCCAAAAAAAAACAAATACTGCCCAAGGTTGGTAGTAGTATAAATGTTAAAATCAAAAGAGAACAAGTCCCCATCATGGGCAACAAAAAAAAAAAAAAAAAAAAAAAAAAAAAAAAAAAAAACTGTTAGATTTGTCAGTTGAATAACCATCTCATACACACGTAAAAACGCAGGGCAATCAAAAAGATATCCATGTCCAACGTTGCGCTGAGAATCAGAGTGTTGAGATGGCATGAAGACCATTGATCCTACGGGGTTGATGATGATGGTGTTGCATCATCTCTGCAACAGGTAAACAAGTCGATCAATTGCTGGACTAACTGTTGGATGCTAGACAACATCTTTTCAAGTGCGAAAAATCTCGCATCATGTCTCCCTAACTTGTCTTCTATCCGAGCTAAACCACGTTGCATCGCACCAACTTTGTCTTGGTGGAACTTGACACGCTGAGTTGGAGCCGAACCACTTGGTTCAGGAGCATACTGGGGCTTTACCGGATCTACACCAGTTGGAGCAGTGCCTTCCCCCATTTCTTCATCTTCATTAATAGCCTCCTCAGAATCCTCATCCTTATACTCGTGAAACTTAAGGTCCGATTTTCATATATTGACCTTGTTAAAATGTTGAAGAGGACGTATAGGATCACTTGTTTGAGGGATACCAATTTTATCACAGATTTCATGGATGATGTGAGGAAAGGGTAAGTACACTGCTCTGGACTGATGAATGATGCTTGCTATTTGGTGGAGTATCAAGGTAGGCAGACAAAGTTTGACTCCAGTGGCAACATAGTATATGATCATGGTCATGAATCCGGTAAGATCAGAGCGATTTGGTCCACGAGGATAAGCATTTGAACAAAATATCTTATGCAAGATGTGGTATCGAGGGTGCAAATATTTTGCTTTTAGGGCATTTCCCTGATACCATGGGATATCTTGACCTTGACACAGGAATTTAGTAATTGAAGACCGAGTGATAGGATTTTCGAGATCAAGGTTAGACAATCCAAATGGGGATAAGGTTAAGTCGAGAATGCAAGCAATGGATTCTACAGTAATCTCAACACTATCATCTCCAACTGTGATAGTAAACGATGGTAGTTCTAGTGTTGGAGAGTGACAATATGCAAAGAACCGATAAGTCAGCTCATTGTGGCATGCTCCCTCAAAATCAAGAAGAGGAAGCTAGTTGATTGCCTCTAACAGAGCTTCTATATTGTAGGGTTTTATATAGTTCCTGTCAACCCTACGCTCACACACCAAACGCCTCCCAGAATATTTTTCAAGAATGTGTGGAGGAGGATTTACAACAGTATCTAGCAATGCTGGCGCTACAGTCGGAGTTTCTCTATGTGACGACTACGTCCTGCCCTTTCCTCTTGAAGCCACGATTTTCTTTCTACTAGGCTGAGATGGTTCACCGATGATTGGGGCCTTTCCTTTTTCCATACTCATTAGGACAGCTCGGAAGAAGGCATTAAAGGAGAGAGGTTTCTGAGAATCTTGTCAACCGACCAAAAAATTTCCCTAAAAGGGAGGATCTCAACACAACAAGGTATACTTTGAGGGATCAAGAATATGTGTTAGAGATATCCGGAGTTTGAACACTTTACATAGAATGCGGTTGACCTACGATGAGAGCCATGGAAGAGAACCCCAGAGAAAATCGAGCAGGAAGGCCAAGAAATGATTTTTCCTGCTCGTCGGCCTTTTATCGGGCGGTGAGGTTCGATATCATCGATCATTGTTTCGATGATATCGATATGCCCTATTCGATTTTATCGAAGATGTCTTCGATAACATTTTTTATTACATGACTTTTCAAATTCTGAAGAGATGTCGATGATATCGTCCGTGATTGATTTAATCGTGACCTATCGACGGACATATCGAAGGTATATATTTTTCAATTTTTCAGCATTTTGACAAACTTTCCGATGTAATGAAATATATCTTTGAATCGATCAGTATACATAGCAAAATTTTGTACAAGTTTTGTACAACCCAAAATGATAAACATCAAAATGTTTATGTACAAAAGGATTGAGGTGAGGGACCTCGGATATAACATTTTGGAGCTCAACAAAATTGCATCATTTCAGTGAATATTCAGATCTTGATGCATGATCTAGACTAGTTCTTCCCTTTTACTACCCATTTCATGGCAGAGTTTTTAACTGTGATGGATTTAGTTTTCTTGTTTAATTTATCCATTTGATTAAATAACTCCTTCATTCTATTAGTCATTTTGGGTGGTGATGAATGTGCATTATAGTTATCCATATTCCTAGGTGGACTCCTGACATTCTGCATTTCTCTGGTTGGTTTGAAATTACCAATATGATTCTGACCAAAGGTATGTTGAGTCCTCCTAGGTGTCATGCATTCGAACTTGTAATGACCAGAATCACCACACAAATGACACACTGGAGTAGTTCTTGTGTTACTTCCCTGAAGTAGCAGATTTTTTAGTTATTAGTGTTGCATATCCAGATTTTGATTTAAATTTATCATATCCTAAGCCGCTCTTGTCTTTTCTAGGTCTTCCCATACCTAAAAGTTTTTCTAGCTTTTCAGTACCACTCTGGGAAAACTTATAGTTTAGCTTAGCAATTTTTCTGGATTCCTCTAAATCAAACAGGAGTGTATGATTTTCATTTTGAAGGAGCATATATATTCTTGTCTTTTAATAGTTCAACCTGTTTGTTTAATTTTACGGATTCAGTTTTAAGGTATTGATTAATTTATCATTCTCTGAATGATATTGCTGCAGATCATTTACTAATTGTGTGTTGATTTCCAATGTTTTATCTAAATCTTTCTGCAACAACTTACTTTTGTTCTCCATTACTCCGAGTCTTTTAAGAATATTTATGCTATGAATGTAGAGTTGATTATAGGCATCTTGTATTTTATCATTTTCTTCCTCTTCTTCTTCTCTAGTTTCCTCATTATCAGACGGAAATGATTCAGTGGCTTGCGGTTCTGGTTCGTTCTCAGTTTCGATGGGAATGATTGAGGTAGTGGAGACCTGTAACACCCCGTACTTTTCAGTACTCGGGTGCTACCGTGTAACCAAATTCGGTATAAATGTAAACCTAGCTTAGGTAAACTTTCATATACATTTTAGTTTAAGATCGACCGATGAAAGTAATCCCCACGTCAAGTCGTCCATTCATTGCTATCCAAGATGGACCAGCACATCGTTGAAGAAGCTTATTTTTAGGATTTCGGTTTCATAAGCAGACAAACCTAATTGACAACCATGGAATTTAAAGGTCTAAATCACAAGATCCACCGTTCATTAAACCCACAACGCCCCATCGATAGCTCAAATGCCCAACCTCCCTAATCCATCCATTTGATTATAAAATAAATAGTTAGGTTGAAATCAAACAATCCTAGAGGCTGCTAAGGTTGTTCAATAAGGATTATGAAAGGCTTTGACCTTAAGTCATCCTAGAATTTGGACCCAATTCGCCAGATCCATCATTCATAAGCCTACCACACCTAGTTCACAACCCACTATTTGACAACCTTACCTTCTGGTAATTGAATATACCATTGAGACTCACTTAAATAGATCCCAAGGCCACTTTAAATGTTGAAATGGATTCTTGAACTAACCCAGCCACTGGATCAATGAGGATCAACTAAATAGGGCCTAAGACGCACGATACGGCCCACTTAGGCCACTCATCCACCTCATCCTTGGTCAGGGACCCTGACTGGGCCCTCCAGATAGAATGGATGGAGTGGATCGATCACAAACATCATTGTGGGCCCCATACTAGCAGTGCACGTGCACCAAAGGGTAGTACACCTGAAGTGCACCAGGCACCCCAGGCCAGTCAGAGCACGCTAACCCGTGCCTAGCCAAAAAAAGAGAGTTTTCTCTCTCTCTCTCTCTCTCTCTCTCTCTCTCTCTCTCTCTCTGTTTTCAACAACTGATGGTCGGACGACCGTTTGAGGCATCCGTGGCCCACCATACAGCCCCACCTTGATGATCCAGACCGTCCATCAAGTGCGCAACAAGTGTCACACCCGAACTTGGAGACCGGGTTCACAAAATTCCTGATCTCCGAATCCGGCGCCGACAGCCTCCATAGTACCCCATTCTTGGCTCCCGGCACCCATATACCAGGTTCCGATCCTGGGATGCTACAAGGAGGATTTCTAATAATCAATTTGATTCGTAATGAGCATAACCACAAGCATAACCCATGAACAATAACCACAAGAACACCATCACAAAATTCACTGTGATCAAAAACTGAGTACAAGGCGTATGAAGGGAAATACAAGATAGCGATAATAACAAAAACTTCAGAAGCTCGGCTGCACGCTCCAACTGCGGCGAGACTACGGCTACGTCCTGGTGTCACCTGCACGCATCAATCGTGCATAAGCTTATAGAAAGCTTAGAGGGTGGTGTAAGTGTGTGCGCAATATTAGCGTGCTCAGAATGCAAGGTCAGAGTAATGCGAAAACATGCTAATGAGTACATGAATGCAGTCAGCCGTACCAGGGCTATGCGGTGTAAGATATGAATACTATCAGCCATGTTAAGGCCATGCGATGCATAATGCAACTCAAGCATGCCAATGCACCTCCACATATCAATGCAGCTCCTCACTAGAGCATCAAATCAGTACGGTTCTCAGTTTGCATAATCACCGGGGTCTAGTACACTTTACGTCAGTTTGTCATCCTTATCTGAACGCACAACTGGGAGAGTGGAAGAGACCTCATTATCCGCCTGCCAATATCGGGCCCGGCTCGTCGATAGTGGACCTATTCCTCAAGCTGGTCAAACTCAACCTAGAAATTGTCCCCTCACTCAGGCAGGTAAGGTCACACCCCTTTCCAACCTACCACGACATAGTGGGAGATGCGGCCTACTGGTATACGGCCCCGCGCGCTCATGTATCCACTCGGTCTCGACGTTGGAGTCATCCTCTAGTACCATCGGGTTTAGGAATTTTCACCCAGGGACATCTATGGTGCCCGTATGCTAGAACCAAACATTTTCGTTATCCAATCCAGCCACCTACGATGTGTCTATGGAGGCTATGGCCCTGTTGTCACTAGGGCATACAATAATCATGATCACACAAATGCAAGTGCATGAATCACCCTACCAAACATGCAACAATCCCACGCGCGTCGCGCGCTCATGTAGGGCAACTTCGCCTATCAGGGAGCCCATAAACAATCCGCCCGAAGGCATATGCTATGATCAGTCACTCGTCATATCAGACATACATATGATGCATATGATCATGAATCATGAGTCTATACTAAACATGTCATAGAGTGATGGGCTTGTGCATAACGGATATGGGCCTAGACGGCCTACTCACTACAAGTATGGGCCTATCAGTGGACCTTAAGGAGAGTGATAATGCAGACATTTAACCAACATTATCCCTACAATGTGGGCATCAAACTATCATTGCTCCCAAGGCATAGCCCACTATAATAGTCAACATATAAACCATGGTAGAATCACGTTATAATGGGCCTCATGTACATCCCATTGGGCCTCAAACCATGGTCTCATATATATCAAAGTGGGCCTTAGTGGGCAGGCCACAAATACATTAAGATGGGCCTCAATAATGGCCTTAAAATAATCTCAAAATGGTTGGGCGGTTGGGATGAAACTCATGCATCATGGTAGGTCCCATAGTGGTTGAAGGGAGTACCCATAGCGGGGCCCACACTCTGAAAGGTGTGGATACAATACATACATCGGTGGGTCCCATGTGGGGCTTACCATAATATTTATTTTCCATCCAGTCCGTCGACAAGGTCATAGGGCCCACCATAATATTTATTTTCCACCCAAGCTGTTCATAGGGTCACATGGCCCTGCTGTAATGTTTATTTGTCATTCAAACTGTTCATAAGAACACGTGGGCCAGGGCCCACCATAATGTTTATTTTCATCCAATCTGTTCATAAGGTCACGTGGACCTTGGGGGGGGGGGGGGGGGGGGGGGGCACTGTAATATTTATTTTCCATACAACTTGTTGATAGGGCCACACGGCCATGGGGCCCACTGGAATGTTTATTTTCCAAACAACCTGTTGACAGGGTCACGTGGACCAGAGGCCCACTGAAATGTTCATTTGCCACCCAACCTATTCATAGGGTCAGAGGGTCAGGGAGGGCCCACCGTAATGTTTATTTTTCATACAACCTGTTTATAAGGTCACATGGACCTGGGGGTGGACCTGGGGCCCACCTCAATGTGGTTCACCAATCCAGCCCACCCTTTATGTGTGTCCGACTTGGTTGAGGGTTCAGACCAAGTTTCGGCCACATCCAAATTTCAGGTAGGCCCCACCAAGTGATTTTATATGTTTTAGGCATGTCTTCACTTGATTTTAGATGGTATGGCCCACCTGAGTTCCGTATACGGCTGATTTTTGGGATACCCCATAAATTTAAGGGGACGCATCAAATGCACGATGTTGATGTTCGAAACGCATCACGATGGGACCCACAGCTGGGGCCATGAGGCCCAGATCGTCCGCCCATCCGCCTAGGCAGCCGCAGGCGCTGCCTGCGCCTTCTGTCAGCAGTAGCAGCAACGCTGCTATTGCTTCTTCTTTTTTTTCTCTTGGTGGGACCCACATTAACTAAATCTACCCCGTCCATTATATGTGTCCCACAAAATTAGGGGTCCAAACCAAGTTTCAGGTGGGTCCAAGCTTCTTGTGGACCCCAGCAATCATTTTTCCAAGTTTTAACAGAAAATACTAGCATTCTCAATGCCACGGCCCGCTAGATAATTGGATCGGTCTCATTTTTTAGCTCAACGCCTAAAATGATGCAAGGGTTGGGATGGACGGCTTGGATCATGCATAAACATCAAGGTGGGGTCTACATGGGTGGCCCACCCCAAAAACAAATCTTTTCTTTTTATTACCTTGAAAGTGCACAACCATGTCAGTCCACGCATTCCATATTAGCTATACTCGTCCAGCGTCCAGGGACGCTGGACGATATGGATACAACATATGCACTGTGGTGGGTCCCACATGGACGTGGCCCACCATTCTTATATATATATATATATTATATATATATAATATATATAGATATATATATATATATATATATACACACACACACACACACACACATACATATATATATAATATATATATATGTATATGATATTAATATAATATATATATATAATGTAAATATAATACACTATATATGTTATGTAGACTACGGATCTCTCCTAAAATACGATGGGCCACACCATCCGATGGATGGAGTAGGTTTAACACAAATCGATGGGCCCACTACATTCTAAGGAGAGGAAAAAAAAAGATAAGGAGAGAAAGAGAGAAAGAGAGAGAGAGAGAGAGAGAGAGAGAGAGAGAGAAACGGTGATGGTGGGGCCCCGCCACTATGGGCCCCACATAATACAACTCATACATCAAAATGGGTCCCACCAACAAGTGGGCCCTAAAAATAAGATTTCAACGGTGGATCACCCACCTCTTGCACTCCTCCTTGTTCCTTAGCCTCCTTAGCTCCTTTGCTTGACTTTTAATGGTGGATGATGGACTTTTGATGGTGGGGATGGTGGATCAACGGTTGAGATGAGAGATGAGAAGGTGGGAAGAGTGGGCCACACTTGGCATTTGGGAAGGAGAAGCTTGGACGTGGGATGTTGCTTAGGAGATTTGAGAAATGAGAGAGAAAATGAGGTGATGGGATGATGTGTGATGGGGATGGGTGGAGTGATGTGTTGTAAGAAGGGATGGGTGGAGAGAGAGGTGAAATGATGTGAGGATTGACTTTGGGCTTGCTTGTGTAAGAGAAAGGTATGGGTTGTTGTACTTGGGTATGGAGTGACTTGACTTGTACTTGACATGAGTGATTGATTGATTGATGGGACATTTCGTAGAGATTCTCTCGAAGTTCGTAACGCGCGGTGTTTCTTCGAATTGAACGTGGGCCTACATCTTCTACCCTGGGCATCAGATTAGTGTGGGAGTCGCGGAGTTGGAACCGCGGCGACGGCGCGGTTGTTATGATACAAGTTCTGGTTTGAGCCAATTTTGGTATGCAGGACTCGGCTTAGGATCGCGCACAAACGCCGATAACAGGTCGAGGGTTACCGGAATTCGACTGGTAGGATCACGGAAGCCTATAGAACAGTACAGACTAGGGTACGGGTCTTACAGCAAGGCCTTGATCAAAACCTGGCCATTCCACCTGAACACGTGTACGTGTGGGCACACGAGGACCGACCCAAACAGGCCATACAAACACATGTTTCCATAAATGGAAACTGTCCTTACTGTTGCTAGGATGGCAATCCGCATGGGGGTGTTTGGGGTGATCTTGGCTGTCCCAAAGGAAGCCATCTCAGTCGTTCATTCCTTCTTAGAGGCTAGGGTTTCGGGTTAGAAAGCTAGCAACAAAAAAAAAAAAAACAGCTCCCTTCTAGCTGTTTCTTCCTCCCTTCCAACCCACCGGCCCAACCTCCTCAAAGCTTTAATGAAGCTTGTCTGCAAGCCTTCTAGGGTCCATACGGACCGTCTGGAAGAAACGGATTGGAGGAAGAAGCTCCATTTTCAGAAACGCCATTGATGGTTGTCGTCTTCCCCAACGATTTTCTTCATTCAACGGTGCTGTTGGTGCCACTGGACCGAGCTCATTTCAGCTGTCTACGAAGGGGAAGAGAGAACAAAGGAGAAAAGAAAAGAAAAGAAGGGATAAAAACAGAGGGAGTGAGTGCAGGCATTATGCCGCACTTGCTGTCGAGTCGAGCGAGCTCAACTCGCCGGGGTCTGTGATGCGGCACTGTGCCTCACGTGGCCAACTCAGCTCGACTAGAACTGAGTCAGACCCATGCAGGGGTGTGTTTCTGGACGTTTTCCAGCAAAGGGAAAAGAAAGTAGAAGAGAAACAGAAGAAGAAGGAAGAAAGGAAGTCGGGTGCTGAGTCACGGTCCAGCTGCCGGGACACGGTTTGACTCAAATCTCTAGCCGAATCTTCAGCCAACAGAAGAAGAAGAGAGAACAGGGAAGGAAAGAAGAAAGGGGAAAGAAGAAGAAGAGTGCGCTGAACTCAACTCAGTCCAACCGGGTTGACTCAGTCATCACTCGAACACACCGACTCAACTTGATTTGCAACCAACTGAGTCGATCCATCGAATGTGAGCCTATCTTTACTACAATTGCATTTGAATTGGGCTTATTAGTCCTTAAGCCTTCATTGATATATGAAGATTTTCATGTTTAGGTATTTTTGTGAAAATTTAAGTTTAACGTTAGTGATCTTGGAAATTATGGGAATTTAACTCAGTCCCCTTGAATAGGGTTGATTATTATTAAAATATTCAAATTCTTGTGCAGGTTACCTTATTCAAAGCCGAAGTGATTCAGGATTTTATTAAGACGAAACAACTAGTAGAGGTGAGTTATCTCAAATTTGTGCATCTCGAATTAGTCTTAACAAGTCTATAGGTTTTTATAGCTACACCTGAAGTTAGAAACTTGAGATCTACACCATTAAACAATATTTGTATGTAACCCGATAAATGAAATATTGTAGTCATCTAACCACACCATATGTACCAATTTGTTAGTGAAGTTGATCTTAAAGATTACATACGAATATTAAACAACGTTGGAAACCAAATCAACCATCTTAAGGTGAGGATCAGGCTTCAAGCTTTCCTACATCTTAATAGTTAGCGTAGCTTGCTTATTTCATCTCTTGCCTAAAATAATACTTAGTGAAATTGTTGACAAATGCTAGTTTCTAATTGAGTAATTCTTGATAATGATTGATGGTTAGATTTATATCCAAATATGAACATGCGATAGGTCTCAAATATTCTTCTTTACATGCGTAATTACTTTTGACAATGTGCTTGGCTTGTTTTGCCCCTTGCGGTTACTTTATGGTGTTTGTGGAAGTCCTTGAACTAGTGGCCTTTCTGTCAATTAGATTAAATGGAATGTCCTTGTCATGGACTTACTACATTGTGTATCATTTGTACCTACATGGCTTTTTGGGAATAATCCATTTTTAATCACACCGTTAGGTGGAATAATTGGCCCTCGCGGCTTTTATGGAATACTTGCCTTCCCGCGGCTTTAATGGATTATTTTATACAACCTTGCGATGGTGAGTTCCACTTGTTGAACTATAATTGGCCACTAGTTGAAGGGGTTACTCTTAAAATATCATATTTATTAGTCTCATGAGCCAGGGATGGTGGAATGGGACACTATGCCTAAGCTGTCGGCCTATGCTGGGTAACCAACCCCCCATAGTGACCCTTGAGCTTTCCTAAATTAATTGCTTGAAATTGGAATAATAATGGTTGGGCTAATCATGCATTTTTATGGCATATATTACGGTCTTTTCCGGGTGGTTAGTTCTCCTTGGGCGTACCTTTATGTATTTTTTTGGGTGACTAATTCTCCTTAGGTGATCTATATATTACCATGGTCTTTTTCGAGTAGCTAGTTCTCCTTGGGTGTACCTTTGTGTACTTTTTCGGGTGCCTATTTCGCTTTGGGCGATCATTATATTATTATGGTCTTTTTCGGGTATCTAGTTCTCCTTAGGTGTACCTTTGAGTACTTTTCCGGGTGGCTAGTTCTCCTTGGGCGATCTATATATTATTACGGTCTTTTCTAGGTAGCTAGTTCTCCTCAAGCGTACCTTTGAGTATTTTTTCAGGTGGCTAGTTCTCCTTGGGTGACTTTTTACCAGCTGGATGTGCATCCCCAAGTGTAACACCCTGGTTCTCGAAACCCGAGGATAGCTGCTCCTCATTGAGAACCCGAGTATTACGCTACCAAGTGGACTATTATACATCTAAATATCGGTAAATTTCGTAACATGGAGTAAGATAACATTGCATAAACTAAGGATATCAAGAGTAACAAAAAAAGAAGTTTAATAATTTAAGTGGGAGCAAAATGAAATCCCACAACAGGGAAAATATTTTTACAAGTCAAACAAAACATATAATCTGAAATATATAAGCATATAAATCCTAAAATATCAGTTGAGCTCCAATGGCTCAACTACTTCAGCATAGAGGTCTTCCTCCACCTCAGTCGTCCCTGGAATCCCGTCGTAGGGGTCTCCACTTGTTCATCATACCTATGTCTATTTGGTGCAACCGCATGATTGGGTGAGTGAAAACTCAGTGGGAACTTTCCTCAAGGATTCATGCATATTATATCATTCTAGGACAGTTTAAATCAACATATTCAAATTACAATGAGACAAATCATGAAATTCCAAATGAATGTATGGGTGTATGAATGTATGTTCAAGTCACAGATCTGGGGATGCACATCCAGCTGTCAAAAATAAAGGGTCGCCCAAGGCGAACTAGTCACCTGAAAAAATACTCATAGGTACGCCCAAGGAGAATTAGCCGCCCGAAAAAGACCATATAATATAGACCGCCCGCGGTAGATTATCTACCTGGAAAAAGCCATGTAAGTGAGTGCGCCCAAGGATATCTCCTGGAAAAAATACACGGAGTACGCCTGAGGAGTGTCTAATCCCGGAAAAGCCTCATGCAGAGAAAGAGCGCCCAAAGTGGCACAAATGCACATGCTCTGCGAGTTTAACTGAAGCACTAGAACCTCCAGTAAATCGAACAGAGTTTGACTTACATCGAGAACTCGGAAAAGCTCATATGTCATGCGTGAATGTTATGCACCATAATACTCATGCACATTCCATAGGATTAACAAGATTAGTCTCATAAGCATGATCAAGATTTGTGGTTTTTAAATAGGATATCTAGCATTTAAACATGAGACATTTCAAACATTCTAAATTAATACCAAGTCCAAAATCCTTCTTTCATTCTTCAAATGAGAACAAGACCTTTTACTTCCTAATGTAACTAGTAGGAGTGTACATGGATATAAGCAATTCTAAGTGTAGCATAATGAGTGTAACACAATTCCCATAAGATGGATTAGGGGCACGATTATCAATTAAAATTAGAAGGGACATAATTACTATTCACCCAAACACAATGTTATTATACATTTAAGATCAAACTATCTTAGAATTTCATGAAATGAGGAAGCCAAGTGGGATATCTCTCACCTTGAATGAATGTTCCTCTTGATTTGATCCTTCCTATAAGGTGGGTTCCTGAGTCAAAGTAATGAGAATCAACTACTATTCTTATACATGCATGGACTATGGGTGATTTGAGATTGCTTTAACTTATTTGATTTGAAGTAGATTGAAGGAAAGTATCCTTCAAGGATTTTATTCGTAAACAGCCCGGAATAATACGTTACAAGACTCGAGCGAGTCGCGACTAAGTTGACTCGGTTGGAGATTGGATGAGTCAACTCATAACCGATTAGGTGTGGGTTTTTATACTCGAATGGTGATTATTTTCAGCTGTTGAAGGGTGGATGGGGTATGATTGACCCCCATTGTAGCTAGTTAAATGCCTCCCTGGATGCACCATTTTCACACACTATCACTGAGTCAACTCAGTCCTGTTTCTTAAGGTAAAAATGAGAGGATAATGGAGCCCATTTACAACTGTTTCTGGGTTACTTCAACTCAGGGGTCTTGTGTTATCTTCAGGGCCTATTTGGCTAGTTCTAAAAGTGGATTTCTGGAGTTAACTCACTGCTTGACTCGGTTGGGTGGAGTCAACTTGTATAATGAGTTGAGTGCGATGTCACAACAAATGACTGAGATCGGTTGGGATACCTGAGTAGGGGTTGTTCTTAACCATTAAAGGAAGTAGGACGAGTTATTCCTCGATCTGAGTTCGACCTGGTCAAGGAACGCGTCTCCAGACTCGGTCCAGTTGATCGGGACGTCATTCCAGCGACTAGGTGGAAGCTCGACACGAGGATCGACCGAATTAACCTCCACTTGAGTTCGGTTCTGGATTCCAGTGGAACGACGACCAGATCCATGGCGGATAGGAGTTGCTGGAGACGACCGGCTGCACTGGTATGGCCTGGAAAGCCGAGTCGATGTAGCACCAGCTGTTCTGAAATTGAGTGGGAACGGATTCTGACAGAGCTGGCTAAGGAGATTTCTCCTTCTCTTTCTATTTCTTTCCTTATATTTCCTTCTTTCTATCTTCAGCAATCAGACGGTCAGAAATGATTGAACCCGACCGATGGAGAGGCTGAGTCAAGTTGCAATCAGACCTGCAACTCATTTCCGGGGTGGCAGACACTCCATCACACTCTCTTTCTCTATTTTATCTCTTTTTCTTTCCCTTGGAATTCGCCCTAATGCAAGGCTATTTATAGCCTTTCCGTTTCTGGAGGGTTCCATCACTAATCACGAGGATTAGCGAGGAGAGGTCGCGAGTTAGCCAAGAATAGCTAATCGAACGGATCTCCCAAAGCATCAATCCTTATGCATGGGTTTAAAGGATGTCCCTGATGGACTTTTGATAAGGTGGGCCACCCGATGAGCGGTTTGGATGTGTGAACGGGCCATTTATGCAAGGTGTGGGTTTCACAGTTGGATTGAGGAAGATGAAGGACGATAATGGTGTTTTTCGGCTGGGTGGTTTATCCATAGATCAGGGTCATTTGGACGGTCCTGATATGGCCTAAAAGCAATGTGGGGTCCATCTCATGGTGCAAGGAGAGCTGTTAATTAAGACAGCCACTCAACGAGTGAAAAACCCACTGTCGCACTAAACTCTCGCCAAATACTCATTTGTTAGGGAAAATCTCACTGAGCCCTAATCTCAACGCTCAGGATGATCTTGAGAGAAGCTTCTAGGCGCTCATGAACGGCCGAGATGCGTTCTTTCCCAAAGAGGAAAGATTCTTTCCACAATCCGTCAGGTAGGGGCGTGTTTTTGGAAACCATAGGGCTGACGGGGCTGTGGTTGAGTATGTGGATGTCGTCCGATTGTTTCCAACGGTCGGATTCGCCAATGGGATGGCGTATGTGGCAATTCTTCTCTTGTCAGCGTCTTTCGTTTGCAATGCTCGACCAGATGATGCTCGAGCCTATGCGGGTGACTTTCAATCGTCAATGCAAGCATGATTGGGGTCGGTGGGACCCACTCTATCATATGGACGGTCTGGATTAAGTAGCCGTATTCGGAAGAACTCCGTTTGCATCGTCAAACGGACAGTCCGTTTTAAACTAGCGTCGGGCGGGAGAGTTTTTGAAAATTCACTGATTTGCGAATTCTATCGGGTCAAAGCTTCTTTGACCCGTTGCTAGATCTCGTGCACGGCGAGTGTACCCTATCTGTGTACACGCATAGGTCAGAGGTGGTGTACACGTGTGATTCCCAATCAATCCACACCATCCATTCGTTAGGTCAACTTGATTTAAGACCCACCCCGAGGATAAGGCAGATCCAAGGCTCGAGTGACTAAAAAAAAAACATTCTTTGTGCACTATAAAAAGGTATTTACCAACTATACGACTATCAGATCAACTCACTGTTAATCATCAACGATCTAAAAGGGTCCTAAACTATCCTAGGTGCATTCAAACGATGAATATTGCCCTTTAATAGGCGGATTCACATGATTTGGTACTAGATCCGTGAAGGGAGTGCCAGACCTAATATACGGTGGCTTTGACGGTCAGTGGTTGGCAACGAAGGGCTTGATTTTCCTCTATCATAGTTCGATGGTCTGAGTCGATTTAGGCCATCCATTTGACTTGGATGACCCAACAATGGCTACAGGTTAAGGGTTGAAGTTCTAAGGGTTAGGTGTTCGTTATTTCAGACATTTGTTGTCAGTAACCGTGGATTATTTGGGTCTTATACGCTCGTAGGTGTAATCTGAGCCATTTATTCCACTTACAAGGTTTGTTAATTTCTCTGGGTTGAAGATCAACCTTATTTTTGTAAGGGTGATGCTCGGATGTCTATCCTTGGTAAGGGTTGCCTATTTCAATTGCACTGTTATTCCCCTACTTCAGTGTGCATATTAGTGGTCCCAAAGCATGTTTAAAGGGTGATATAATCTACTTTATGGCTAGGATCTCGTTATCAGGCCTATGTTAGTTCATAGCGTTGAGGAGTGGAGTGGTTGATTCCATTTTCAAGTTAAAATTTACGGTAAAGTTTGAGGGTCGTTACCCATGTCTAAAGTTATTCAGATCTTTATAGCAACACCCGAGTATAGAAAATACGGGGCGTTACACTAGGTCTGTGAGCATATGCATGCATTCATGCATTTAAACAAGATTATCTTGTATGATTTATTTAATGAAAGCGTATCCGATGAACCTTATCTGATTTCCATGATAATCATTGTGTAAAAATTGTTATACTATGTCTCTGATAACTATGCTTAATTATCTTGATGAAACGATAAATCTTGGGGGTTATACCTCACTGGATAGTCATTGACGCTATCAAACCGTACTCAGTATGCAGGAGACACAGATGATGCGTACGCTGGTGTTTAGGAGGAATGGGAGGAGCCAGATGATCTTGCGACTCTCCATTCCTAATTTTATTTGTATTTAATTTATACTGTTATGTTTGTAAAGGTTAAGACATTGGTTTATATAAGTTTTTGGGTAACCACTTGAAACATTGGTTATGTATATTTGGACTCCCTCTAATATCTGATTTATTTTCATCCCCCTATATTATTAACTCTGATAAAAGAAAAAAAAATGTACGTGGAATTTGGGTGTTTCCAGAGGTTAACGCTCGGGTTTTTGGAAAACGAGTAGTGTACTCGGGTTCCGGGAACTGGGGTGTTACAAAACCATAAGGATTTTCAAAGATTTCTAGTCTCCATCGCTCTCTGAGTTGCTAGATTCTGAGTTTGACTCCTCTGTATCATCCCACGTGGCAGCCATTGTTTTACCATTTATTTTTCTATTTGGGCATTCAATAGATAGGTGTCCGAACTTCTGACAAGCATAACATTGTGGTCTTTGGCCTTTTTACCAAATTTACTTGCAGAAGGTTTGTTGTCCACCTTTCTTCCTCTTGAGGAACGACCACGGTTTCTCTGGAAGAATTTTTTGAACCGTTGAGCCAACAAAGCCACTTCCTCACTTTCATTTTCTCTTTCACTTCCACTGTCCTCATTTGTTGTTTTCTTTGAAGTTTTTAGGACGGTTGTTTTGGATTTAGAGGTTTGTTTGAAGTGTAGTTCAAAAGTTTGCAGAGAACCTACCAGTTCTTATACTTTCATTTCGTCTATGTTCCTACATTCTTCAATGGTTATTACTTTAAGACTAAACCGTTCCGGCAGTGATCTTAATATTTTTCTACAAATTTTTGGGACCGGAACTTTCTCGCCTAATCCACCCATGGAGTTGCAAATGATATTCAATTTTGTGAAAAACTGCATGAAGGTCTCATGTTCTTCCATCTTGAGACTTTCGAACTGTGAGGTCAGTAGTTATAGTTTGGATCTCTTCACAGTGCTTGTGCCTTCATGTGTTGTTTCCAAAAGATCCCATGCTTCTTTAGCTATCCCACACATACTTATTTGATTGAAAATATCCTTGGACACAGCACAGTAGATAGCGTTCATGGCTTTAGCTTCCGCAGTCTGGTTTTCTTTATTGAACGCTGTCCACTTTTCTTTGGATTTTGGTTTTGTGATAGTTGTGTCATTGTCAAGTACCATTCGTTCAAATGGTGGCACATATCCTCTTTCAACTATATCCCAAGAATCACGATCCAAAGATCTCAGAAAGTAGTGCATCCTAGCCTTCCAGTATGCATAATTTGATCCATCAAATACTGGAGACGTAGAGACCGATGAGCCCTCTCCTTTGGCCATATTCCCAACTTCAGTCAAGATCACTCTCTAGACGGTGAAACCCTTAACGAGAGACCCGCTCTGATACCAATTGAAATTGTGATAATGATCGCTTTAGTTGAAGTAGGAATATGACAATATGTCCTAGAGGGGGGTGAATAGGACTTCTTAACAATTTTTATAATGAATTAAAATCCTATCACTCTAATCCTAACAACAAGCATATATTAGGATTACTCAAGAGTAACTCTACTGGCTTCCAAGCCTGGTAGAGGATCCAATCACAAACTATTTGAGAGATGAACAATATGCAGACTAGTTTATGATGGATATGACTGTGAGTGTGTGTGAGGTGTGATCTCAGATAATCAATATGAAAGTATTTAAGGAAATCACATGAGCAAATGAAAGATAATACCAATCTCAAACACAGTCATTTTTATAGTGGTTTGACTACTTGTCTACTCCACTCCCGGTAACCGCACTCAACCCTTGAGTGTACCGGATTTCACTAAGGAGGTTTCACTCGGTTCACCCCAAACCCAAGGTTTTAAATCAGATTCATCTTTAACCTTTACAACCTACACCTAGGCTGACTGTTTATGCTCCCACGAGCAAGGGTCAACACATAGCACCCGATTTTAGGCACACTGGCCAAGGATCCACACAAGGAACTTTACTGTTTATGCTCTCACGAGCAAGAGTCAATACAATACACCCACTTTTAGGCACACTGGCCAAGGATCTTCCACAAGACCCTAACTGTTTATGCTTTCCAAAGAGCAAGGGTCAACACAACACACCCACCACGTACACTCCTGCCGGAGGCCTCCTAGAGGACTGCAAGTGGTGAGAAACACCTTAGACCCAATCCTACAAAGGAATGATCACAAGAGTCCTCTGGACTCTAATAAGTTACAGATAAGTGGATGAATCTCATTCAGCACGTTGACGAAGATCTCCTCCTTTATTGATGAAGAGTCTTCTGCTTCCTTGATCCGAAACTCAGATGATGTACCAATATATGGCGACGGGTTGGGTCAAGGTTATAATGAAATCCTACTCTCAAATATTTTCTTAAAAGGAGATAGAGTGATTCCAATCATCTATGCATTTAAGGCATCCCAACTTAATGATTTGTCATTAAGGTGGTAGTTAAAGGATCCTTGAATGCAGAAGTTCATTCCCCAATCCACTCTATTGAATATCAATGATGAGGGTGGATTGGAGGATGAACTCCCATTAGAGAAAGGGCTTTGGGTATATGATCTAAGGTTAAACACTCAAAAGCACTCTCTTCTTTCTCTCACAGCAACCAAAAACAAGCTCTCTATATATAGGCAAAAAGTTCCAACGGATATCAAACGGTCGCATTTATGACAGAGTTCGATATCATTGAGCAGGGTCGATATCATTGAGCGTATACTCTCGATTGCATCGACTGGCCGCTCGATGACACAAACTCAATGCCATACACTTTCGAAACCTTTTGTCAATTCATCGAGGGAATCGAAACACACATCGATGTCATCGGATTTTGAACTCCGATTCCATCGACAGGAGGTTCGATTCTCGACATTTGAAAAATGAAAGAGACTTGCTTTGAAATATTTCAGGTCAAGGATATGATCGAAGCACACTCGATATCATCGAAATTTGAATGTCGATGATATCGATGGCAGTGTCGATGCATCGATAAATCCAAAGGATTTTCCAGTAAGCTCGCTGGACAGGTTAAGTCCTTTCTTGATGCAATCGACCCGGCCTCGATATCATCGAAATTTGAATATCGATTCTATTAAGCGCCCCTCGATCCAAGATAAAAAACCACTTGAAAATATCTGCTGGAAAACTGTGTCCAAGACCGATATCATCGAAGGCCTTCCGATATCATCGGTTTTTGAATTCCGAGGATATCGAGAAGTACTTCGATATATCAAAAGTCTTCATGATTTTCTTTAGAAAAACAGGGACACAAAAGCTCTGCTGTCGATTTTATCAAGTCAACTTCGATAGATTCGAATTTCAAATTTTGATGATATCGATGGAGGTATCGATACATCGATAATTCCGTCCAGAAAAATATGTGGTTGTTGGACATCTTTAGTCCTCTTTTCGATGTTATTGATTGATCATTGAGGACATCAACAGCACTACTCGAGGATATCGAACAGTCTATCGATAAATCGACAGAGGTAGAAAACTTAAGATTTTCTGAATTTGTAAAACAGTTTTCTAACCCAAAAACCCTATGATATTGTAATAAATTTTAAGGGTTTTATTCACCTGGTGTTTTGGGACATAAGATGTGAGGCTTAGATTTACCTGTGGCGAGTTCGGGCGCACATCCAGTTGAGGCAGACGGTTGATTGATCTTCCTATGGAGCTTTTCTGTCTTATCGACTCAACACTCACGCTAATAGACAAACCAGGGTACTTTCAATTAAACTTATATGTATTTATGCGTGGATGAATGTGATATGGATAAGATTGTTTGTGTTTGGATGGATGTAGTTTATGTTTGGATGGATTTATGTAGTTTGGGTTTAGATGGATGTGAATGTAAATATGATGAAATATATTATATAACAGGTGTATATTAGGAAGAATATATTGTAACAGGTGTATATTAGGAATATTGAGTTTGGAAATATTTCGTAGGTAAAAGTCTCATCCACGTTTTTTACCTACGAAACATTTTGTAGGTAAAAGTCTCATCGACGTTTTTTACCTAAAAAAATTTTCGTAGGTAAAAGTCTAATCCATGTTTTTACCCACGACAATTTACGTAGGTAAAAGTTTTGTAAATTCGAAAACAACAGTCGGTAAAAGTTTTTTACTTACGAAAATTTTCATAAAGTATCGTGAAATATTTTTACCTACGGAAAAAATCGTCGGTAAAAGTTTTTTACTTATTTTTTACCGATTGTGGGAAGCCAAATAGGTGTCGCATTAGGCTAGGTAGGCTAATGGCTTAGTGGGTGAGACGCTGACCGTGGGCCCATTACAATGTATATGTTGTATATTGTTCACTCCCCAAGTATAGGGTTGTGAAGTAGTAATAAACTCGGTGAGAAAGAGGTCGAATCCGCAGGGACTGAAACCTGTACGTAGTCTGAAACTAACTAGAACTAGAACTAGGATAAGATGAAATCTAAATCACGAATAATTGAAAGAATAATGGTGAAATAGTAAACTAAAATTGGTGAAATTTAAATGTAGGAAACTAGGGTGCCAAGGATCCACTTGTAGAGATCAGGGAGATCTACGCTTGATTCATGAACTCAACTAGACTTCGAGTCCCATCTTCATCCAATTGGAAGATATAACCTGAAAATCAATTTTGAACTTCATTTAATCTAGTTTTCAAGAGATCAAACATGCGTAAATTAGAATGGATTCCATCACAAAACCATGCCCATGAGACAAAGCAAACAACAGAATTAAACCAATTCACAGCCAATCTGAGTGATGTATGAATGTCAGGAAGAGTTCCGTCATTTCACTATGTCCAAGGGGCGATGGTGAACAACAGGGCGTCCTGGCTTCATAATCACAAGAAAGGAAAAAGGAAATACTCAAGCCATCGCAGATCTATTGTAATGTCCGTCACAACAAACCATTAAAAAAAACTAAAGCATTCCTTATTAATCAAACTAAAATCAATTCTATTCCGTCACAAATCCAAGCCGTAGAGATCTTCCATCACGCCACAAGCTTCACCTCTTAGCCCTAGCTAAGAGGTTCAGCCCAACATGAATGGGCTGGATCCCTCCAACAATTTAGGAAAACAAACAAATAAAAAATTAAAACAATTCTCTCTCTGCCGTTCAAACCAAAAAGATCCTTTCTCCACGTTTCTCTCCCTCCTTTATAGGAAATTCCCGTTGGTGGCTGCGTGTAGAACTAGAGTTGGTCCGTGGAGAGGTGGACAGCTGTTTGCCACGGCAGTCGGTGGTGAAAGAAATCACTTCCGCAACAGCATGCAAACGGCGCTCATCTCGTGTGTTTGGAATAGATTTTCAGGATGGTGTACGTCCCGAACTTTATTCTGACACCTAGGCTAGACTCATGGCGTCCTGTTGCACTGTGTGGATGGTCCAGATCGTCCACCCGATCATCCCATTAATCGCACAACTGCTGCAAAAATTGGGCAGCGTCCGCATGCGAAAACAGAGTGCCAAAGGGCTCTTACGCTGT
Organism: Magnolia officinalis; assembly: GCA_021015155.1. NCBI lineage: Eukaryota > Viridiplantae > Streptophyta > Magnoliopsida > Magnoliales > Magnoliaceae > Magnolia > Magnolia officinalis. The sequence continues at coordinate 4,514,253 of JAJHSJ010000006.1, read as the reverse complement.
GGTGATGGTGGGGCCCATGATTAATATTTTATGAGAAATCTAGACCGTCCATTGCATTCTCCTCGAAATTTCGGATGGGAAGGGACAGTTTTAGAAGAGATTCGGTGTGACCCACAGAAGAAATCATGCTGCCACAGGTTTGGACGAAGTAGAACAGTCTTTTTGTGACCACTGTAACCGGCACGTGCGGTTGCATTGATGTACGAGGTAAACATGGGTTCGACTGTCCCGAGCTCCTCTACAAGATGGACGGCTTGGATCGGATAGATGGTCCATGATGGTGGCCCACCAGCTTTCGAAAAATGCCTATGTGCAACTGTCTGTGGAAGAAACAAAACGGCAGTTTCCATTTTTGACTCAGTCACGGGACCAACCCGTTTTGGAAGGAGATGCAGTTGTCGTGCACATCTGGTGCACTTGCGCATTATGCACACTCCACACAAGGTGGAGTCCACTGTGATGTTAATCCAAAATCTGCTCCGTCCATTCACTTCTCGGCATGATTTAAGTTGTTGAGACCGAAATTGAAGCATTTCCAGATACCAGGCGGGCCCCAAATCACACATTCATGTACTGATCTGTTCGTTGGGCCACTTCCACAAGGATCCAACGGTTGAAATTTGATGTGTACGGTTCATTTATGGTCTTCAGGTCCCGTATGGAGTCTCGAGCCAAACGGATGGTGACAACCCTATGATCTTGCATTCTGGCTGACTTTCAGGCCACTTGAGCTTTAGTTTCTCGATTTTCTCGAATCTCTGGCGTGTAAATCTGTCGATCTTGGTCCCCTGGGGTCCATCCCTTGCATTGGTGGCTCATGAGCGTTAAATCCATGCTTTTGGCATACTATTTCAATCCAATCTCATAAATACACCCTGCATCACAAACACTACTAAATCAGACCGTTAAACAGTACAACGTTCGTAAATCCAGGCAATAACTGGGGTCTGATATGCAATATTTAACCCTCAACATATATCCATGATGTATATCCGGTTTGCCCCTCATTTTAAGGGATGGTCCAAAAAATGAGGCAGATCCAAACTCAAGTCCCACCATTAAAAACTTCTTATGGGTTATAAAATTTTTGGATTAAGCTTTTATCTGTGTTTTCCCTTCATCCATGTCTGTGTGACCTTATCAACGGGTTGAATGGCAAGTAAACATTATAGTGGGCCTATGAAGTTTTTAATGATGGGTTTTCAATCACCACTATTTTTCTGGTGTGGTCTCCTTGAGATTTGGATTTGCCTCATTTTTAGGACCATGTCCTAGAATGATGGGGCAAAATGGATCTACCGTGTCAATATACAACACATACATCAAGGTGGGCCCATGGTCAGAGCTCACCTTAAGTTGACCTCATCGTACTTTTGGAAGAGCAGAGTAAAGCCTATTGGCCTAGATGGGCCAAACCTGGCTTGTTTATAAACAGGCTTGAAGTTTAGGCCCAAGTAGGCCGGGGGACTCAAGTCGGACCCATTGACACCTCTAAGTTCAACCCAGGACTAGTCAATGGCCAGTAGTCGATGCTCAGTGGGCCCCCACCATGATGTATGTGTTACATCTAAGTTGTCCATCAATTTTTCCATATCATTACATGAGCTAAAAAATGAGATATATCCAAATCTCAAGCAAACCATCACAGGAAACAATGTTGATTGAAAGCTCACCATTAAAATCTTTTTCGGCCATAGAAGTCCTGGATCAAGCTGATATTTGTTTTTCCACTTCATTCAGGTCTGTATGACCTGATAATAAGGTTGGATGTCAAATAAACATTACACTGGATCAAGAGTATGTTAATTATGAGCATTCAATCACTATTGTTTTCCTGTCGGGTGGTCCACTTGAAATTTAGATGTCTGATTTCTTCATGAAACCTTAAAATAATCTGAAAAAAATAGATAAACGGTACGGATAAAACACACTTTTATCGTGGGGAAGCACACAGAGCACTAGTCACCTGGCTCGTGTCAAGGTCACTAGCCAAACCGCGTCCCCTAAGCTCATGCGTTTTGGTGGAGCCCACGAAGCGTCTCCATCAGCTACCTGGCTGGTGTAGGGGTCAGCAGCCAATCCGCGCCCGTTAAGCCCTGCTGGAGCGGATTAGGTGCGGCTACGGCGTTACCCAAGACGGTGCAGCCCTTCCTGTGGGGCCCACCTTTATGTATGTATTCTATATCCAAGCCGTCCATCCGTTTTCTATATCATTGCATGGTATGAGATCAAAGGGGAAAGAGACCCAAATATCGGGTGGACTATACCATAGGAAACAGTGGTGATTGATCATTAAAAACTTATTATGGGCTCAAGGTGATATTTATTTTTAACCCTTCATCCAGGGTTGGTGTGATGTGTGACCTTATCGAAACGTTGCGGAAACATTACGCGGGCCCAAGGAAGTTTTTACGGTGAATCGTTCAATCACCACTGTTTCCTATGTTGTGATCAATTTTTGGCTCATCCCCTAAAATGATCTAGCAAAATGGATAGACGGCGTGGATATATAATACATACATCAAGGTGGGCCCCACTGTAAGGGCCGCACTGTCGATCCTGCTACCGCATCGATCCATTCCTTGGATGGGAAGTTCGGGAAATGGATTGGCTACTCCCCCAGACACCAGCCCCGGGGCTGGTGGTCGGTGCTCTGTGGGCCCCACCATGATGTATGTGTTTCATCCATTCCGTGCATACATTTTTACATATCATTTTATGGCTCTGTCCCAAAAATGAGATGTACATAAATCTCAGGTGGACCACACCACATGAAAAAAATATTGGTTGGATATCTATCATTAAAATCCTCCTAAGGCCCAATGTACTGTTTATTTGACATCTAATATGTTGATTAGATCATAAAGGCCCAGATGAAGGGAAAAAACAAAAATCATCTTGATCCGAAACTTTTATGGCCACAAAATGATTTTTAATGGTCGACGCTCATTACACACTGTTTCATGTAATGTGGTCCAATTAAGATTGGGATATACCTCATTTTTTTTCTCATACTATAAAAGGATCCTTAAAAATATATGGACGGCATGGATGAAACACATACATCATGGTGGGTCCCACGGAGCACCGACCACCAGCCATTGGCTGGTGTCAGGGGGAGTAGCCAATCCGCGTCCGGAAGTTCGAAGGAAACGGATTGGCTACTCCCCTGACACCAGCCTCGGAGCTGGTGGTCGGTGCTCTGTGGGACCCACCATGACGTATGTATTTCATCCATTCCGTCCATCTATTTTTATAGATCAATTTATGCTAATATACAAAAGATGAGTTATATTCCAGTCTCAAGTGGACTACATTACAGATAACAGTGTTTAATGAACTTTGACCGTTAAAACATTTTAGGGGCCATAAAAGTATTGGATCAAGTCGATCTTTGTGTTTTCCCTTCATCTAGGTCTTTATGACCTAATCAACAGATTGGATTTCAAATAAACAGTACAGCGGGCCTTAGGAGGATTTAAATGATGGATATCCAATCACTATTGTTTTCCTGTGGTGTGATCCAGCTGAGATTTATACCCCTCTAATTTTTGGGATGAATACCTAAAATGGTATTTAAAATGGATGAACGGAATGGATGAAATACATACATCATGGTGGGGCCCACAGAGCACCGACCACTATCTCCGGGGCTGGTGTCAGGGGGAGTAGCCAATCCGTTTCCAAGTTGGAATGGAGTCCTGGAATCGACTTCCATGGCGGACTCCTTGAAGAATCCTCTGCAGGCAGATGGGTGCTTTTACATTCTCCCTTTTTACCTACAGCCGAAGAGCAGCCCAACTGGAGAAGAAGATCTCTCATCAGCTCACTACGGGCGGCCAGAGTTCTCGTTCCCTCTCCTACAGCACCATAGCAACGCAATCCAAGCACCCTCAACAGCAAATCACTTGTTCGACCGATCGCGATTTCCGTCTGCGGAACAAGACCATCTCTCTTTTGATTCGAAGCGGCCGATTGAGTGAAGCGAGGCGGGTGTTCGATGAAATGCCCCAACGGAATGTCGTGACGTGGAATTCGATTATTAGTGGGTATGTCAGACAGAGGGAGATTGCCAATGCGAGGAAACTGTTCGATGCAATGCCAGAGAGAGACATTGTGTCGTGGAATGTTATGATATCGGGATACGTTTCCTGTTTGGGGAGAGGACATATTGAGGAGGGACGGTGGCTGTTCGATAGAATGCCGGAGAGAGATACAGTTTCGTGGAACACTATGATAAGTGGATATGCACGGAATGGAAGGATGGAAGATGCTTTGAATCTTTTTCAACGGATGCCCGGAAGGAATGTTATTTCGTGGAATGCTATGATTTCAGGTTTTCTTCAACATGGAGATATTTCCACGGCAATTGAAATGTTTGAAAGAATGCCCACACGAGATTCGGCTTCTCTGAGTGGGCTAATTTCAGGTCTTATTCAGAACCGGAAGTTGGAAGATGCTGCAGATGTTTTGCTTAAAATTGCAAGGGTGGACAGCGCAGAGGATGCTGTGGACGCTTATAACACACTGATTGCTGGGTATGGGCAGAGTGGAAGGGTTGATGAAGCGCGCCGACTGTTTGATCAAATCCCTCTCCCACTTTATCAAGAAAGGGTCAAGAAGCGTGATTTGATTCAACGGTTTGAAAGAAACATAGTCTCATGGAATTCTATGATCATGTGCTATGTGAAAGCTGGCAACATTAATTCGGCACGTGAGCTGTTCGATGAAATGCCCGAGAGAGATTTGGTTTCGTGGAATACCATGATCACTGGGTATGTTCATGCATTGGATTTGGAAGAAGCTGCATCTCTTTTTCACGAAATGCCGGATCCTGACAGCCGATCATGGAATTCCATGATCTCCGGTTATGCACAGAAAGGGGAGTTGGAGCTTGCAAGGGATTTCTTTGAGAAAATGCCTCAGAAAAGCCTGGTTTCATGGAATTCAATGATAGCAGGATATGAGCAGAATGGGGACTATGAAGGTGCAATGGGACTCTTCTTTCAAATGCAATCAGATGGTGAGAAACCAGACAAACACACACTGTCTTCAGTGCTCAGCGCATGTTCAGGGCTTGCGGCGCTCCACCTGGGAATGCAGATTCATCAGCGCATCTCAAAAACAGTCATTCCAGATATTCCAATAAATAATTCCCTCATTACCATGTATTCTCGGTGTGGGAATATAACAGATGCAAAGGCCATCTTTGATGATATGCAAATGCAAAGAGATGTTGTCTCATGGAATGCAATGATTGGAGGGTATGCACAGCATGGCTTTGCGGGAGAAGCTCTCGATCTCTTCAGAGAAATGAAAACACTGAAGGTGCGGCCCACCCACATCACGTTCATCTCAGTGCTCAATGCATGCACCCATGCAGGGTTAGTTGCCGAAGGCAGGAGACAGTTTGACTGCATGGTTCATGAGTTTGGAATCTCACCGAGAGTTGAGCATTTTGCTTCGCTTGTGGATGTCATTGGGCGACATGGGCAGTTGAAAGATGCCATGGAGCTAATTGAGGGAATGCCAGTTGCACCAGATAGAGCTGTATGGGGAGCATTGCTTGGCGCTTGCAGGGTGCATAACAACATGGATTTGGCACGGATTGCAGCAGAGGCATTGATGACAATTGAGCCTGAGAGCTCTGCACCCTATGTATTACTCCACAACATGTATGTGGATGCGGATAGATGGGACGATGCGACGGAAGTGAGAATGATGATGGAGAGGAATAAGATCAGAAAGCAACCAGGCTATAGTTGGATTGAGCTGCATAGCAAAGTCCACGTATTCACTGCGGGTGATAGAACACATCCCCATGCAGATGAGATCCATACTTTCGTCGAGAGTTTCTGTAGAGTTATGAAAGATTTAGATTCTGAGAGTGGACTTACATTCTTTGTTGAGGGAGAAACAGAGGAATAACCAAAATCAAATAAAATGAAATGTGGCATATGCATGCCATCAAAACATCATGAATACTTTGTGGCAAACTCACACCACAAGCCATGACATCTCTTGATTCTCTACAGAGAAGTCTATTCTCACAAGAAACAGGTCCAAGAGAGATTGAAGGTTGTGGGGATGAGATGAACATCAAACAAGTGTGCACAGATCTGGTTCACTCATGGAGAACCAAAGAAAAGCTTTCCATGGTAAGAGACTTCTTGGAACAACAAGGATGCAGGATGCAAATGGAAAGATAGTGTGCATTGGCATGTTCCAGTGATTTGCAGATGGGTTCGGGTGGATTCAGGCAGCTTCTGATCGGGAATAGTTGTTGATGTTGTTTGTTGGACAGCAGTGGCAATTTTTTGGAGATAGGGTTGTCGGGCTCTGGCACTGATTGATCGGGCAATAGATGAGGGTAGTGGTGGTTTTCCAGAGATGGTAGGTCTGTTGGGTTCTGATGGTGGTCAATCGGGCAAGAGATGAGGGTCATTTTCAGTGGCAACGGACAACAGATTCTGGTTCTGGCGAGGAGGCAGCACAAACTGTCATATCTGCAGCCTTATTGCTGCAGACAATTGGCTACGGCAATGGGTGGAGAGGTTGGAGGTGGCAATGAACAGACGCCATATGCAAGTGGGGGCAGATCAGATCGGATTGGATCAAAGTTTGAGATTGAGGGTGGATGGTCGGATGGGACATTAGTTTAGAACCGTGGCTCTGATACTATGGTACTCGTAAGAGAAATTGTGGAAAAAAATGTTTTTACGTTACGATCCATTTAGAATGAGAAGAATATATAATATAGTTTGGAAATTTTAACAAATATACATGTATCCATCCATATACCTATTTATAGTATGTATTTGTACAAATGTACGTAGAGATCTACGCTCAGAATCTGTCACAATTCACTGAGACATAGATGTTGACTTTCTCAATAAGGAGACGCCATATGTAGGTGGAATCAGTTGAGATCCGATTGGATTAGAGTTTGAGATTGATGGTGGATGATTGGATGAGATGTTAGATTAGAACCGTGGCTATGATACTATGTTACTCATAAGAGACTAAAATTGTGAAAAATAAAATAAAAATTTGTTCTTACATTTCATTCCATTTAGAGTGAGAAGAATATATAGTAGAGTTTGGAGATTTTAAAGATAGACATGTATCTATTCATATACCTACCTATAATATGCACAACTGTAAATGTACACAGATCTCCAGACTCAGGATCTGTCACCATGCATTGAGGCGTAGATGCTGACTTTCTCAATGATTGGTAGTGTCCATGTTGCAGAGTTTATTTTATACGGCAAAATTTCAAGATGATTCGATGTAAAGACCTAAAGATGTGAAGTCATAACCAGGCAAGACTTCTTCATAGCCATCAATGATTGCAAGGCCTGCAACCTGGCTACAAGGCTAGCTTGTTCAAAACTGATTGCACATCTAGCATGCCTGCAGCTTGGTTTTGCACCTGGAAAGGTAGGCAAGTATAACTGTGTAAACTGTCTAACACCATTCTGTTCAATCAATCTTATCTCTCTCGTATGGCGTTTGAATGGTATGATCTTGGGCTTTTTTGAAAGCTAATTTTGTAGGCTTCTAGATGAGACTAGTTCCATAAATTTGGATGTCATTTGATATATGAAAAAGCGGTTTCAATGTGACTGACGTTTTTGCCCCTTGTGGACAACCTGAGGCATCTCCATTCAAATGACCATCTCTCTCTTTTCCATAGTCCAAATCATGTGATCTTGAGCTTGCTAGAAAGGTGATTTCCATAGTCCAAATCATGTGATCTTGAGCTTGCTAGAAAGGTGATTTGATAAGCTTTCCCACAAGCCTAATTTCATAAAAATCCAAGGTCATCTGGGCCTCACAATTGCAAGTATAAGTTGATTAGTTCCAAAAGTTCCAGATGCTCGCAGCCAACTGCGACCCAGTTTTGAGATAGTGCAACCAAGACACGCCATCATTTTCTTTGAGCAGTTAGGGAGAATGTGACCACATTTTCCATCATTTTACCCCCACAACCCTATTTTTGATGCCATCATCAGCAATTACAGATACGATTGCTTGCAGCCCAAATAATCATCCTAATTCATATAGGAGGAGAGTGTGAATAAAGCTATATTAATCAACATTTTTCAAGCGTAAAAAAGAAAACATTCACCAAGTTCAAGGAGAAAGTGTGAATAAAGCTACATTAATCAACATTTTTCAAGCGATAAAAGGGAAAATATTCACCAAGTGCAAGGAGAAAGTGTGAATAAAGCTACATTAATCAACATTTCTGAAGTGTAGAAGAGAGGACATTCCTCAAGTGCAAGGAGATTGCACGCATGAAACTGTATTCGTCAAAGAAGAAACTCCGAGAGAGAAGAACCCGGAGTTCTGAATCTCCCTTCTTTGCCTTCTTTGCTTTGTAGTTTTCTGTTTTCTTTCCATTTTTGTGGCCATTATTATAAGTTAGACAAGGTTAGAGTGAGATTGATCAGAAAGACTGAAATCAATTCCACTAACATGAACTAATGTAGAATCCACCTTAAATAATCAAACAAGAGCGACTGACTGGTTCACCCTTTTTTTTGGATTTTTGTGTAAAACCACTCTTAGAACCAAGCCAGAATTTCCGAGACCATAATATAATATGTTAGGATTTTCAAAATGCAGCGAAACAATAAAAGCCTTCAAATTCAAATTTTATGTTATTAAACCTAAAGATTCCCATCCAAATATTTTCAAGTTTCTAAAAAAGCAAAAGCTCGAATCAAATGGTTAGGATTACCTTGATCAAACTGTTGAGAAATTGTTAAACTTGCCTATACTAATTCTTTAACTAGAAGATTTCTCCTTGCTGTTTTTTGAAAAGAAGATTTTTGACCAATATTAGAGGATTAAGTGAGCCAAAAAAATGAGACAGATCCAAAACTCAATTGGGCCGCACGATACAAAAAAAAAAAAAAAAAAAAAAAAAGGGTGGGGAAATGCCTACTGTTGTGGGTGGGGAAATGCCTACTGTTGAAACCTCCTTGTCCACCGTGATGTTTATATGCCATCCATACCATTCATAAAGGTCATTACTATGGGACTTAACATATATGTGGAATAGGCCCACGGATCTATCTGTGCATAGGACATAGGGATCAAGGGTTCGAATGGCTTACCTAACTGTGACGCCATGAATACTAGATAAGAATACCAGAAATCTCTGTTGTAGTCTTCCTTTCCTTCACTCCCTTATTCAGAACAGTAAATGGGAATTTGGATTCTATCGTTGTGTAGGATCGGGGACCCAGCAGGCTCTTATATAGAGTCTGTGGAGAGAGTTTGAAACCCAGCACAACTCTCTCTCCCACACTCCACATCTCTGTGTCCTAGTTCAACTCAAGTTTGGGCTGAAAGTTGGGTGGGTTGAACCCAACCGACCCATGACCAACCCGACATTGGGTTGGGCTTGGGCAAGATATATCGAGTCCGATCTCAAGTTTGGGCTATACAAACACCAACCCGATAAATCTTGGGTCGGTCTTGGCTTGAGGTTTTGGGTTGCCCGACCCAACCTGAACCCGATCAATATATAAGTAACTTATAAATTATAATTGAGTGTGGATCGTATGTGTTGAAGACGTAGGAAATTCTGATGTTGTCGGGTCTCATTGGTCCACATCATTTTCGATGACTCAAGCTAACAAGAAATGTTGGATTTCTCTCTCCCAAATAAATTGTGTGCTACACAACACGACTTTTAAATGAGTAGTTGTCCTATATTTTAGCTTATTTGTTTAGAATAAATGAAGTTCTTTACAATAAATAACTGCATATATAATTAATAAAATCATAAATATAAAAAATAAAATATGTATTAAAATATAATAAACTAATGCAATCATTAAAATATTAGCATGTACCCACCCGACCGAACTCGCTTGGGTTGGGCTTGGGTTGAGAATTCCCAACCCGAGGTTGGGTTGGGTTGGGTTGGGTTAGGGTTGAGGTACAAGAACCTTGGGTTGGGCTAGGGTTGAGCACCAACCCGGCCCAACCCGCTCAACTTTCAGCCCCAACTCAAGTAGTCTTGCGTAAGGCTATAACATTCTGCACCTAATACGCACTGCTACACAGATAGGCTGCGCAGCGGATCACCTGAAGTGGGGCCCACTGGTGTACTTTAATTACATAGTCCAACTAAAGGACAATCCAAACCGTTGATCAGTATGGCCCACCACGTAGAGTTCTTACATTCTCCCACTTGGGCCTCATTGAGCAATGTCAATGATTATCATATAGAATAATGTTGAAAACAAGTTTTGATTTTAAGAAAATATCCAAATGGTTAACCAATGAAATAGCTGGACAATATGAGTAATGTTATTCAATCTGGTCCATTAAGACTGTCAATATCGAAACGCGGTAGTCATCACAACATTTAATTTAGGCGAAGTGAGGCTAAGCACGATCACAAGTACTTTCAATCTTAACGACATAGATCAAGAACTAGGAAATGTGGTATAAGGATTACACACTTTAATGTGATGATATGTGTCTATCCTTAAGAGGTCGTGAAGCTTTTACATGTCTCCAACAAGACATGACTGTAGTTCTACATACTCAAAATTTGCGCATATATATAAAGAAGCAGAAATAAATCTTTATATCAAAATCATCCAAAAAGAAACTGCATAAAATGAGATATCTAAATGTCTGTGAAAATCAAAATATGCTCAACTCTCACTAACTGAAAACATATGTGGGATCTATGACTCCCATGGATGTCACATGCTCCTGAAATGACATGATAGGGAGCCCTTTAGTGAGCGGATCTGCAATCATCTACTTAATGCCAATGAATTCCACAAACACTTGATGATTCTGAATTGTTTCCTTTACAACAAGATATTTGATGTCAATATGTCTTGACCTTGATGAATGCTTGTTGTTACTAGAAAAGGAAATAACAGCCGAATTATCACAAAATATTCTCAATGGTTTCGAAATATGCTCCAGTACCCGCAAACCTGAGAAGAAACTCTGTAATTATAGTGTCTGATTAGATGCCTCATGGCAAGCAATAAATTGAGCTTTCATAGTGAATGAGGTTGTGGTAGACTGTTTCACGCTTTTTCACGACACAACTCCTCCCACCATCATGAAGATGTATTGTGAAGTAGACTTCTTAGTATCAACGCAGCCTACGAAGTCTGCATCTGAATATCCGATCAACTCCAACCGATCCGATCTTCTGTATGTGAGTCCGAAGTCTTTCATTCTCTGTAGATACCGTAATACTTTCTTTACAGCTATTCAATGTTGCATTCCTGGATTAGATAAGTATCTTCCCAATATTCTAGTGATAAAAGTAATGTCTGGTCTCGTACAGACTTGAGCATACATGATACTCCCCACTACTAATGCATACGAAAATTCTTTCATTCGATTCTTTTCCAAATCATTCTTTGGATATTGAAATAGGCTAAATTTGTCGCCCTTCACAATGGGCGACTGTCCGGAAGCACAATTTTGCATGCCATAGCTTTCGAGTACCCTAGTAATATAACCCCTTTTGTGACAGGCTGAGCATTCCAAGTGATTTATCACAGCGAATCTCAATGCCAATGACGTAAGAAGCTTCACCAAGATCTTTTATTTTAAATTTATGAAATAAGAATTTCTTGGTGTCGCTCAACATCCTAGTATCACTGGTAGCCAACAGAATGTCATCAACATACAAAATTATCATAACGAACTTACTCCCACTGATTTTAATATAGATACATTCATCTGCAGTGTTTTCTATAAAGTCGCATAAGAAAATTACTTCATAACACTTTAGGTACCACTCGCGATGCCTGTTTCAACCCATAGATAGATTTCTTTAGTTTGCAAACCAAATGTTCTGAGCCATTAGCTACAAAACTTTCGTGCTGCAACATGTATATATTCTCATTTAGATCCCCATTGAGAAATGCAGTCTTACATTCATCTGATGTAACTCTAAATCCATATGAGCTATAAGAGCCATTATGATCCTGAATGAGTCTTTCTTAGATACTGGTGAGAAAGTCTCTTTAAAGTCAATGCCCTCACGTTGGTTAAAATCCTTGGCAACAAGTCTAGCTTTATATCTTTTGATATTACCCTTGGAGTCCCTTTTGATTTTAAATACCCATTTACAACCAATCGACCTTATTCTAGTGGTAACTCTACAAGATCCCATATTTTATTGTCCCTCATGGATTTCAACTCATCTTTCATGGCATCAAATCAACGAGAAGGATCAGTACTTTGTTTGACTTGTGTAAAGGATTCAGGATCTTTTTCCACACCCCTATGTCAAAGTCGTGTTCTTGTAAGTATACGATGTAATCATCTCGATTTACAGGCCTTCTCTCTCTTTCAGATCTTCTCAATGGTTCAACTTGTTGGGTCTGATCTTGATTTTCCTCATCGGTGGTTTGTATATGAGGTTCTACGTGGTGTTCTGCAGTGACTACAGAATTGACTGCATCATTACTATCCACGTTGGATTGACTATGATTAGAGTCACAGTCCTTTGTTCCTCAAATACAAAATTTCTTGTGTTCGTACTCTCACTGTTTTTAGTGTCCTCGATGAATCTGGCATTCTCAGTCTCAACAATCCTGATAGAGTAGGAAGGATAGTAGAATCGATAGCTTTTTGATCTTTCTGGGTATCCAATGAATAAACAACTTACGGTTCTAGGATTAAGTTTCTTTTCATGCAGGTTATAAATTTTGGCCTCAGCAAGACAACCCCAAACATATAGATATCGGAGACTTGGTTTTCTCTCATTCCACAACTCAAAAGGATTTTTGCTTGCTGCTTTACTGGGAACCCTGTTAAGTATATGAATTGCGGTTTTGATCGCATCACCCCATAGAGATTCTGGCAATGTCGAATTGCTGACCATGCTTCGCACCATATCCATAAGGGTGCGATTATGCCTCTCAGCCACATCATTCTACTCTAGAGTACCAGGCATAGTGTACTGTGCAACAATGCCACAATCCTGTAGGTATTTAGCGAATGGCCTTAGATTGCGTTCTGATTCGTCATATCTGTCATAGTATTCACCACCGCGGTCATATCTGACAACTTTAATCTTTTTATCGAGTTGATTTTCAACTTCGGCTTTATATATCTTAAAAGCATCCAGGGCATCTGACTTCTCAGTAATAAGGTAGAGGTACCCGATACGAGAGTAGTCATCTATAAAGGTAATAAAATATTTGTGTCCACTCCATGATGTTGTAGGGAATGGTCCACAAATGTCTGTATGTATCACCTCTAATAGACCTACACTCCTAGTTGCACATTTCTTTCTAATTCTAGTCTATTTTCCTTTTATGCAATCAATTGTAAGTGCTATGGTCTCATGCTCCTTTGGTTGTCAAATTTTGATGTGTCAAAACATCTATCTGTGTCCTGTGCTTGTATGATGATTTATATGAATTCAAGACACTGCATAAACACTTCAAGAAGCTACAAGTTGAAGTTTTCAAGAAGCTACATTATTGAAGTTCAAGAAGCTACAATGTTGAAGTTCAAGTCTTAAGAAACAACTCAAGAAATGACTTCAAGACTAATAAGCAACGCATGAAGTAGTTTTTATGCTGATGAAGATCTCAAGTTTAAAGCTGCAACAAGTTCAAGATCTTAAGCCTGATATGGTTCAAAAAAAATCTACATTCGTTGAATGGTTGAAGTTCAATGTCCATACGACATGGTTCAGGTTTGAATGACCTTAGGTTGACCCTTTAAGTAGGTCACTTTGGATACATAAATCAAATATTTATTTTACATAAGTTTGGTCTATTCTAAGACCAATCCTAGCTCTTGTTCGACCAGTCCTAGCATTGGTTCGACTAGTCCAAGAAATTCCACGACCAGTCCTAAGTTGTTGAAGATTTTTCAGAATTTTTGGTACGCCCACTACCAGTCCTGGAGGTCCTTCGACCGGTCGTAGGTGTGGCTTCGACTCGTCCACGACCAGTCGTAGAGCTACGACTCAAAGTCCAGCAACGTAATCTATAGTCCTACGACCAGTCGTAGAGATCCACGACCAGTCATAGGTGACCCACGACCAGTCGTAGGCTACTCATGACCAGTCGTGGAATGACTTTCAAAGATCGCGCTTAATTTTTCAAAAATCTGTTAGAGCTACGACCAGTCGAAGGTTTCTAAGACCAGTCGTAGGAGCGATTTTTGCTTCTATAAATTGAACACGAAATTCAGAGTTTTCACACTTCAACTCGATTCAATTCAAGAATTTTCAAGTGATCACTCTGAGATAAGTCTGTGTTTATTTTAAGATACATTGTGCTTATTTAATATTCCTTTTTGCTAGCTTATTTAATTTGATTTTGTTTCTATATTCCAATCTTATTTGAAAAGAGGAATTATCTTATTCCTTCTTCTTGGAATCAAAATCAAATATAGCTACGCCCAACAAGTAAAATCTAAAATCAATTAGAATTTAGAACCTTATGAATGTGAGTATTGGAAATTGAACTTTGACATTCAATCATCTACTCCGATTGGTTCTACCGGGCTGCTACAAAAAGGAGAAATCCAGGTATTTTACAATTCTGTAAAATTTATTTACTTTTGGTTTTGTTTGAGGTTAAGCCAGAAAAATCTCATTGTATTGGTTTTGTTTGAGGTTGAACCAGAAAAAAATCTCATTGTATTAGTTATCTGAGGAGTGCCAGAAAACTCAGAAAAGAGGGGTTTTTGAATTGTGTAAGCCCAAGTGAAAAAGACACAATTGTAAAGGTTTTTGGTGAACCTGTGAAAACCTATTTCATAGTGAACGCTAATATCCCCTGTGTGAGGATATTAGGAGTGGAGTAGCTTTCTGTGTGGCTGTTGGAAAACAGTTGGTGTACACACAGGCGAACCACTATAACTCTTTGTCTTGTGGATTGAATGCTTGCTTAATTTTCATATCTTTTATCATTCGATTGTGTGGAATGTACAAGTGGATGTGAATGTTGTAACTATTTACATTTCAGGCAAGTGTGGGGATTGTTGTAATAATTTAGATCTATACTTCTGCATTTAATTTCAATTCCTTGCTATTTCATTTACTTATATTAAAATTGAGTCCTTGATCCAAAAGATGTTCTAGAAATAAGGTTGTCCTACCATAAGCCCTTGTTTATTATGGTGTAAGGTTGTCCTTAGAACTGAATTTGTATCAATCTCTCAATACTTATTTATCAAGGTGATTTAAATTTAGCATTGTGAATTGATTCATAATTGTAAGGCTATTGGTTTACTTTATTTCCGCCGATTTTATTTTAAATTTGGCATAGTCCTATTCACCCCCCCTCTAGGACATATAGCTTGGCCTTTTTATCAATGCATACCTTATAGTCAGAGAAGTTTAGAGAATGTAAAAAATTTTCTCGCACAAGCCTGTCTAATCTCTCACGAGATATATGGCATAGCCGCCTGTGCCACAACATGGAGGAATTCTCATAGTTTAGCCTTCTCTTAGATCTCACTATATTTCCATGCAAGGTATTAATATTATAGACGTGAGAGGCAATTAAGTCTAACTGGTATAAGATATTTACCATAGAGTCGATCCCAACTTTAATCGAATTAAAGTAAATGCTAAAGTTATTATTTCCAAAATGAAATGAATATCCCAATTTATTTAAACAGAAATTTGAAACTAAATTACGTCTTATAAACGGTACACAAAATGTATCTACTAAATCCAAAAAATAACCAGACTTCGACTTAAGCCTATAGACTCCTATTGCCTCCACGTCTACCTTGACACCATTACCTACGTATACTGAATGCTCCACATCAGTTGGTGGCCTGACCTGTAGTAATTCCTGCATAGAATTGCATATGTGAATAGTAGTTCCTGAATCTACCCACAAGGAATCCCTCGATACATCAGTAAGATTAGTTTCAAAACAGATAAGAATAGAATGATTACCTTTCTTTATGAGCCAATTCTTAAACCCTTCGCAGTCTTTCTTTAGATGGCCTGTCTTTTTACAAAAGAAGCGCGGTTTGCCTTTAACCCATTTGTGTTTAGATCCATAATTTCTAGATTGATTCTCATGGTTTTCAGATGGATAACCAGATGATCCATTATTAGAACCTTGTTTCCTTTTCCTTTTACCTTTATTCCCTTGCCCATGCCCTTGACTTGAAGTCACCATATTAACATTTTGAACTTTGACCATCTGCCTGATCCTGTCTTCTTTTTTGACGCATTGAGTGATAAGTTCATCTAATGTCCACATGTCCTTCAGAGTGTTATAGTTTACCAGGAACGTCGAATTAGGGAGGTAGGTTGTTCATGATTAAATGAACCAGTTGATCATCAATAAGTACAAGCCCTAGATAATGAATCTTAGAAACAACCTTGATCTGCTCTACAATGTATTCACGGATATTGCATTTTCCGTCGTAGGATGAGCGAGTCAATTTATTCAAAAGAATGTCCACTTCAAACTTATTAGATTTCTTGAATCGTTTTTCCATTTCAGTCAGGAAAGTTTTGGCCTTATCGATTCAGAAATCAAATACTTGATGACTTAATTTCAGGCATGTATCATTTGATCTAAACCATGCCTTCCATCGATTATATTCTACTTCAGTGGCATTATCAGATGGTTTTGGCGGTTCTGGTGTTATCAGGGCAAGATCTAATTGAAGGCAATCAATACAACTTCAATGAAGTTCTTCCTTTGAGCATAATTAGACCTATTTAGGGCAAAGACTTGATGTGTATTAATTGGAATTGAGACTGAAATAGAAGAGATACATATTAGTTCATTATTTCACAAAGCAATTTCGTAAATGTAAACAAAAATATTAGGTAAAGTTAATCAATTCAGTTGCTACGGGAGGCATCAACTGAATTATCCAAGATGAAGATGGGCCCAACCATCACATCTTGGTGAGAATCTGTTACATCATCATCATTCCTCCTGTGGGCGGTAATAATAACATGCTAGTGATCCTCCTGAATATGAAGCTAAGTGATGTTATTCATGTAAATCTGATACACTCAACACCTGTAGGTGAGATGAGTCTTTCAGCTTTACATCACCAGCACCATTTACTTCACTCGTTCACGTGACTGTCAACCGGTAATCATCTGTGTTTTCGTTACTGCACGCATGACAACGTGAACGCAACTGTATGCAATCCTCCTTATCCCAATGTTAAAAGTCTGTACTTGTAAAATTTTCATCGATTGAGGTCACTGTGGTGGCTAAGACAACTGAATCCAACACTATAAAGACAGACTCGGGATCGCGATTATAATCCTGCCTCAATGGATTATGTTTGAATTAGTCTGATGCGACTCAAAAGGTTGGTATTGACCCTTTGAAATTAAGGAAACTTGAAGGGTAACAGGCGGTTATGTTCTGCTTTCCCTCATTCTAAAAGGTCTATATCAACTTTTCAAGGATGGATAATAGGCTTGTCATAAGGCCGAATTAGCACTCTTATTGATCTTCAATAATTTAAATGAGCATAACTAAATCGAGCTCCTGACATTCTCAGGATAAACGAATAGTATGAAACTCTATAATTTGACGTGTAGATCCATACATGGGTATCCATAAGATGGACGAATGTTATCTTAATCAAAACATTTTTTCAATGAAGGTTTTGATCTACGTTGTCTCTCTAGTGAATGAACTAGATTTAGTGCTCATTGTGAACCGTACATAGATGTCAGCCTACATATGATCTGAATTGAATGCTAACTACATGGCCCAAAAATGGGCCCAACTAAACACTCATGCTTATGATTTATTGATGAGGCTCATAGGTGATTATAGATACAGATCCAATGTCTCAGGATATAGGTAATGGGCCTAATATAAGTGACTGTCCTAACATAAAAAAAAAAGATGGATCCATTACATGAAGTGGGCCCAGTGCAAGTCTCATGCCCAACTGGAAAAATCAAGAGGGATCCCGTTTATATTGAAATCGGGTCTGCCGAGCCGATTAAATGGAAGGTCTTTAGTCGACCTAATACCTGCTGCGTGGAAACTAGGTTGATTTCGACATACTTCAAGCCGCAGCTGAAAAGAGGGAGAAAAGGGAGATCAAATCTCAGCTGTTCTCCTTGTCTGCCCGATACAATGAGTAGAGATCGAGATCCTCTCATCTCTGCAAACATTATCGGAAGTAGCGGCTGCGGCTGGGACAATGGCTGCCATTGATGGACGCGAAAGCATGAGACGCTGGCAATGGCTCTGGATAGAGGAAGAAAAGGAGATCGAAAACCATCACCATTGCCTGCACGAACAAGGTTCGACAATGGCTGTCGGTCCAACAGATCAAGGTACGGGATTTGGGGTAACTGGAATTCAGGAATGGAATTCCCTAATTGAATAATTGGATTTGGAATTTTCAAAATCCCTAATCTGGATTTCTGTATTTAGGGTTTCAAATCCAAATTCCTATTCTAAAAATCTGAATTTAGGGTTTTGAACCCAAATCCCTAATCTGAAAATTTGTATTTAAGGTTTCGAACCCAAATCCCTAATATGAAAATTTGTATTTAGGGTTTCGAATTCAAATCCCTAATCTAAAAATCTGAATTTAGGGATTTGAAATTGAAGACCCTAATCTTCTGATTTGGGGATTCGAAATCGAAATCCCTAATCTTCTCTGGATTTTGGGGTTATGAGACTGAAATCCCGAATGTTGAGATAGGGGATTCGAAACAATCCTAATTAAATATTTCTAGATTCAGGGATTTGGAAATACCTAATTAACTGGATTAATCTGTAATGGATGAATCTGATCATCCATGCCTTTTGCACAGTGGCTTTGATACCAACTATGGGACTTAACATATATGCGGAATAGGCCCACGGATCTATCTGTGCATAGGACATGGGGATCAAGGGTTCGGATGGCTTACCTAACTGAGACGCCATGAATACCAGATAAGAATATCAGAAATCTCTGTTGTAGTCTTCTTTTCCTTCACAACCTTATTCAGAATAGTAGATGGGAATTCAAATTCTATCGTTGTGTAGGATCGAGGACCCGGCAGTCTCTTATGTAGAGTCTGTGGAGAGAGAGTTTGAAACCCATCACAACTCTCTCTCCACGCTCCACATCTTTGTGTCCTAGTTCAACTCAAGTAGCCTTGCGTAAGGTTATAACATTCCGCCCCTAATACGCACTGCTGCGCAGATAGGCTGCGCAGTGGATCACCTGAAGTGGGGCCCACTGGTGTACTTTAATCACATAGTCCAACTGAAGGACAATCCGGACCGTTGATCAGTAAGGCCCACCACATAGAGTTTTAACAATTACTACTGGGATGAACTGAAAACACAAAAATATTAGCTTGATCCACTTGAGTTTTAGATCTGCCTCATTTTTTAGTCCATGTCCTAACACGATTTGGAAACACGGATGGATGGGGTGGATTTCTCACAAATACCCCGGTAGGCCCTACCTTGCTTCCATTGCAAGAAATTCCTGTGAAAGGCTTTTCACAAGCAATCTGCCTTAATCTACAAGACTCAGAACATTTATTGTTCCGGAATGAAAGAGGTACATCGGCTTCTCTATGTATGGGCACCTATAGTGAACAGATGGGTCTTGAGTCTCAAAGATTTATGTGAATTCGAAGCTAAAGATGTCAAGGGAACCTAGTTTGTTATTCGCATTAAAACATCTTTCTCAATCAGCAACCCTTAGAGGAAATGTGCATGATAAAGATAGTTATATATGCATAGTGACAGCTAGGGGTGCACATTGAACCGGTAGAACCATGGAACCGGACCGGAACCGACTAAATGGTCCGGTTTGGTTCGGTTCTAGAGTGCACCAGTTCCGGTTCCAAAAATCAAAGAACCGATTACATTGGTTCGGTTCTCGGTTTGGGGGTATGTAGAACCGAACCGAACCGTGAACCGATTCGTAGAACTGAACCGTGGATCCGAACCATGGAACCGAACTGTGGAACTGAACTTGGAATCGAACCAAGAATCCTTTGATTGTTTCCCATATTTGACTCATGATTTATGGTTTACAATGCACCATTTGATTGTTTCCATAAATGTATTTTTGGATACCTTATACAATATCTAAATCATTCATCAAATGGATCACAACACAAATGGACATGAGCTAAATTATAAAATAAAATATGCAATTGGGCAGGATCATAAAAAGCCCAGAACTGTGGAACTAATCTGGAACTGAACCGGTGCTAACGGTCCGGTTCCGGTTCAGTTCTAAGGTGCTAACGTTCCAGTTCCAGTTCCGAAAATCCTAGAACTATTAGGAACTGTTCTGTTCCGATTTCACCCCAGAATCGGACCGAACCGACCCATGTGCACCCCTACTAACAGTTGACAACTAGTGGATATTGAAAATGTGGTGTGGCATGTTTTAGAAAATGAAAACATGGTAAAACATCACTCCTTTTTTCAGTTTATTGTTCACATTCATACATCTCTAATTTATTTGTTTTTCTCTTTATTTTTGTTATTATTATTATTATTATTATTATTATTTTGTGAGAGCTTTGCTTATCGTGTGAAAAACCAAAATATGAAAATCTCATAATAAATTCCCTTGTTGGGGAATAGCTGAGTATAAAATTCCTCACTTTGTTCATAGTGGTAATGTAAAAATGCTATTATTGTGATTTTACTATGATAGATAAAAATGGGAACTAACGGTCAAATACAAATGTTGTTAGGAGATTTTCATGATTGATTCTCTGAAAAAAGGAAAATTTTTATTCTAGTTGATAAGATCAAATAAGTCTTTACATTATGAACTCTTGAATCAAATATTGAAATTCATTTGGATAGCAGCCATGAATCTGTATCACATTAAAATCATTTGTAGTCATTACACATTTTCTTTACATTACCGTAGCATTTGGTGAAATAAATGGACCTTAAAATCAACAATTTTGATACATTGCCATCCTCCTAAATCACAACGAAGGCACTCCCAAATTTCTTAGAAAAACCGTTGCCATTCACCGATGGATCATGCCATAAGAACTTGCAAAAGATTTTAGGTCAATAGATTGCATTACCAAACATGAGCAAAATCCAATTGAATACATTTGAGGTAACCTATCTAAAACACTTCAACCTTATGTAGCAAACCTCGTTAAAGAATGCTAATTTGCTTCTGTTTTGGGAATGAGTTGAGAAATGTTCACTCAAGTGTGATATGTAAGCTGCAAAAAATGTAGGCCACACCATGAAGATCACCTTGAAGTAAAAATTCAAATAATTAAGTCATTAGATGGGGCTACACGTGTACATTGAGTCATACCATCCACCGTTCATTGATTTTGATGGTATAGCCTCAGACAATTTGAATCACATAACATCTCCAAAACCATCTGATAACTAAAAGATCTCAACCTGCTGTAGCAAACCTTGTCACATAATAATAACTTGTTTCCACTTTAAGAGCTTGAGTTGAAAATTGTTCACTCTTGTTGAAAAGGTGGGCCACACCATGAAGATCATCTGGAAAGAAATTTGAACAATCAACTCATCAAGTAGGCCACACATATACATTTAGTTAGACAATTGGTTGTCCATTAACTTAACAGTTTAACCCATCTGAAGAATGGATCATCTTGATTTTTGCCTTAGGTGATCTTTATGATGCTGTCTACCTTTTGCATGGAAGCAATATATAAGTGACATGTCAGCATGTTAAACTCTTTGATATAGATTGATACATCACTTCTAACCTCTCAAGCTTTCAGAGCAAGTAGATATTTGACATGGTATGATCAAGTGTTTGAATCCTGGGGTAACAAGCCTTGAAAATCAAGTCTTGTGTAGATGGATAAGGCAGCACTCAACAACGTAGAGCGCATGTGGGAATCTGGGCATGTACCATGTGGCTATGCTCAATACCTCAGTTGGTCCCATCATCTGGCGGGTTGAACACTGATTATAGACGATGATGATATGCATGCAGTCATATTGCACACATGGTAAACAAATAATGCAAATTCAATTGTCCAAATTTAGAACAGACTGCATTTTTGTTTATAAGATTAGTGGACATTTATTGGACGGTCTTATTTCAACAAACAAGTGTCCATAAGTTAGAGGTAAGGATTGTGTCTGCACATCAAACATCAAGTGCAACCAGAGCATAAATATCTCCCAAACGTGGATAATTTTCCCTCTGACCGTTCAATTTTCTCATCCTTAGTGTGGCCTACGTGACTAGTTGGGTGGTCTGATATATGGGCCTGAAAATTAGGCTCATCCAGGCCCACATGGGAAAAAAGGAAAACAAATGTTCCAATATCAGTGGCTGGGATTGTCCAATCTGGAAGGATTTTGGGACATGGTCCCTGCACTGGCGGGGCCCAATGGACAAACGGCTTGAACACTGATCGTGTTTAGGTTGCGAAATCCACTCATCTAGAGGCCTACGTATTTCACATGCAAGCATACGTGTCGTGGTGGCACATGTGTTGGGGATCCAATCTTTCCATTAGGTGGGACACACTGATTAGATCTTCTGGCCCTTAAATGATGCCGTTTTAATTCCCGAGTGGACTACAATGTAAGAATCAAAGGTCCAGCTACAGTAATTATTTTTTACCTGTCCATTTAATTTTTTCACTTTGGCCCACCTGATCAGTGAAATTATCAGGCCCGTAGATCTAAACAGTGTGGCCTACATTGTGAAAAGCTCAGATTTCGTCCACGTGTGCCATATTAGTACGTGCCGTTTCGTGTTTAGATGGTCGCATGGCTTTGAAGACGCGTGTGGGCTTTCCGAACCTCTAATATATATCCAGAGAGAAACCGCAGCAAAGCATAGAGAGCTAGGGTTTTCTTTCTCCATATCGGCGTTTTTCAGGTTTGCTTTTCTATCTCATCACCCTCATTTACCCAATGTGTTTCATTTTCTGATGGATCTGTCTACTTTTTGTCTTGATTCCTCAGCAGTCAGATCTGTTTCTCTTGATTTTCTATAAGTTATTTTTATCTGCTAGTTCGTGGATTAGAAACAGCTGAAATCGGTGGAAGATCCATGAAAAATCCCCATCCTGCGTCCGATTCTTTGAATATGTGAATATATATATATATATATATATATATATATATATATATATATATATATATATATATATATATATATATATATATATATATATATATATACGCGCACGCACACACACACACACACACACACACACACACAGTTTTATGCTTCTTGTTGACGTTTTCTTTTTCCGGTTATGTGTCGGTTTGTTACTTCAGCTGAAGGATTGATTTAATTTATTCTTTATTAATCAGGTTCATAGATCTCTATTCGGTTGCGAGTTGTAGCCTGGATTTGTATTTCTTGTTTATGCGATTTCAGATTGATGCTTGAAATTTGTGATTTTGGGTGGAATCTGGGTGTGCCCTAAGTAGGCGGGCTGAAAGTTGGAATTAGATCTTTATTCCTGAGTGTTGATTTCAGTAGGGAATTTGTTTTAATGGATTTGACTTCTACAAACCTTTTAGGAATTTGAAACTTAGAGGAAAAGCTTTATTTCGAATTGTACCCTTTGTGGATAGGGTTGCTTCATGAAGTTCTGTGAAGCGCTGACTACATCCCCACCCTACATGTTGCGCATGTGAGGTGGACTGGATTTGATTGGCCATTGAGTGAGGTGATTAGGGTACAAATGGTTTGAATGGTTAGATTAGGCTGTGTGCATGAGTATGGTGGTTATGTTTATGTGCGTATATGTTTGTACTTCCAAGAGCTTCAATGTTTTCCTTATTAATTGAAAGGTTAATCCATCTCCATGATTTGTACTGATTGAACTTTGCAACGATCAAACATCAAACAACTTAATTATTTTATTTGAATTTGGAGAATTGAGCACTGTATATTTGTTCATCCATTTTATAGCCACGGATTGGATTGTTAGATATGTTTTTATTACTTCATGATTATTTTCCATCGAGGTGGACCACGCTTTGGACATTCTAGATTGCATGCATGTGCGCGCATGGTGGATGTGATACCATGACTTCCTGGTTTCACAGGAAATGCCATATTCAAGTCAGGGCTGGACTACCGTGCTAGTTTACCACCATATTTAAAGTTGTGGTAGCCAACCCCCATATACTTTGGCATTCATATATGGATACTCATAAGTGTCCAAATCACATGCCACTTGATGGATGGAGCATGACCTGAAATTTACATTCATCAAACATTGTAACCATATGATTTTGCTCAGTGTATGTTGACTGTTAACTATTTATTGGCCAGCTATTTAACAGCTACAAATTACATTGTTAGGATTGTATGACTAGCATTCAATGTTTTGGAAAATGGTTACTTTTCAGCTGTATTGGTCACCGCCATTATGTGTTACAGGGGTGAACCAGTCAGGCTCTAAAAAAATGGGGCATTAGATCCCTCGTATGGCTTTATCGGCAGATAAATGCTGTATTGACTGATACGGGGCGTGTTGGTACATTTAGCACGTAACTGTGTGTCAGCGTTATGCCTATAAGATCCTTTCTATTTAATTTTTCCACCACTTTATTGCGCATCAGCGTGATGCCTATAAGACTTTTATTTCAAAAAGAAAAAAGCCAGAGGACTTGTGCATTAGACTCGGCCTCATTGTTCCCAAATACAAGATTGGAAGAGGGGATTTTAGTGTGAATCAAAGGCCCGAAGCAATTTTGGTCATTTTCGGGAAAATTTACAAGAATTCCGCAGACCACCGCTTGTTTTTAGTTTATCCTTCTTATTTTTGTTAGATTCAAGCGTAAGATAAGCTGCGATCTACTAGATCATGCTTGATTTGTGTTCAATTGGTGCCTAATTCCTTGAATATGAATATTAACTGTGCAATATTCATCCAATTTTTTTTCTCAAATTGCTTGAGGGAAATGGTATATGACAGTATAACGATTAGGGATATGCAATAGTGGGATGAATTCCACAGATTGCACAGGTTTTATGCTGTTCAAGTGTACCCAAAGTAGGCCACTCCCATCTCTTGTTCTCCGATCTTCGTTTTCAATTGGTTTCTCCATTTTTCAGCTTCGAATTGGTCGATTGAGTTAAGTTTCTGCAAGATTCTTTGATCTGATGGCTTCCTTCCATCATCTGGCTTTGATATTGTATTGTTGTTTCTTTGGGCATTCTGGACAGATCGGAGCTGTGATGGATGTAATTTTCATCTTTTCAGGGCTTTTGATTGGATCTCAATATATCCAATATTGTTTAAAGATTTCAATTTATATTCCAAGATGGCTGTGGAAAAAAAAATCAGAAATTCTTAAGACATCGAACCAGAGTTGAATCGCTTCAAGCTGTTATCAGCTGCCTGTTGAACCAGTTTGGATCACCGTTCTTAGGTGAAATAATTGTTCAACTAAAAGCAATTGGATTAGCACACTATTGTGATGCTTTAGGCTGGTTTTATACAGGCTGTTTAACCATTTTGAACCAATCTGCTTCCCTCACCTTCTCAGCCTCTAGGCAGGTTTACAAATCGTTGTTATAGGACAGAGGTAACCCAGAGATCTAAACTTGTGTTATTATAATTCTGTATGGTTCTCATGGTAATTTAAGTTCAGGGCTGATTGCCTACAACAGCTTATAGGTTAACTAACCTACAACCTATTTGTACCAGTAGTTTGCCATTGAAAATTTACATTTTTTTAATAGCAAAATGGAGTGAAAAATCTAAAGGCAAAAAGTAGTCGTGGTGTACGCCCAGCAGTCATTTAAATTCATCATAGCTTCATTGGAAAATAAGTTCATCAAAACCTGAAGAAATAACATGCCATGCTAGATTATTGTCTTTCGTATGATGTTTGAATATGTAAATTTTGTTTTTATCAATTGTAGTAGTGGAATTGAGGACGTTCCTTTTCCTTTTCTGCAAGTCTATTTCTAGCTTTTATTTTATCTAAGTTTCGTTAAAAACACAGTGAAGCATACGGGCTAGACATCAAGAATGCAAGTCCAAGGGTGGGTCCATTGTGTTATCAGATTATAGGATGTGATCTTGGATTGGCATCCGGGTTTGAAGATTTGGACAAGTCGTGTGACTCGTATGAGTCGATTCAGACATGACTTATATGAGTTGATTCGGATTCTGTCAGATCTGATCCAGATCAATTCTGCAGGTCACCTAGACGACTCACCCCAACTTGGGTGAGTCGGGACTCAATTTGGGATCAGACGAATCAGTCTGAGTTGCTGTCTTTCAAGTTTTAACCATGATTGGCATCTAATTGGACTGTGGGACCAACAAATCCAATTGGATGGCCCAAAGTAGCCAACTGTTGGATTGTAGGGCCCCAAAATCCAGTCATTGTCTTAGTGCCTGTTTGGATTTGGGCAAAGTTGTGTTTTGACTAGCAATCCATGGCATGCTGTCAGGGTGAGCTGGTCGTGGACATAAATGTTACTGGTTAGTTTTTCCATCCGTTGTTTGTCAAAAACTCAGATAGATTATAGCACGTGGGAAACTGAAGAATTGGTTGATGGCACCAATGTCGTCAAAATTGTTATCGTAAATCGTAACAGAGGTTGAATCGTATCAAATTGCAAATCGTATAGTAAATCGTAAGATTTTTTCTGATTTACAAAAAATATATAGATAAAACACATGAAAAGATATAAGTCAGAAAAGATTAAAAACTCATCAATCATCGATTCACCATCAACACGTGGGAAACTGAAGAATTGGTTGATGGCACCAATGTCGTCAAAATTGTTATCGTAAATCGTAACAGAGGTTGAATCGTATCAAATTGCAAATCGTATAGTAAATCGTAAGATTTTTTCTGATTTACAAAAAATATATAGATAAAACACATGAAAAGATATAAGTCAGAAAAGATTAAAAACTCATCAATCATCCATTCACCATCAACATGTACCCGAAAAGTAATATATATCATGATATTATCAATTAAGAAAATGTATATGGTATACATATTATGATAGTAAAGGATTCTTGTCTTTTTTCCTTTGTTTTCTTTCGAAAAATTTACCTTAAAGACACAAGATTCCTTTTAAAAGTTTATTCTTTTGTACCTTTCTTGTGTAAAATCATGTTAGAAAAAATGACATTTGATTCCATTGTGAATAAAAAAAGATATCTTGATTTCTTTGTTTTGTGTTTTTGAATATCAAAATCCTTAAATCTCCTCTTTCTCTCTCTCAAAAGAAAATGAGAGGATATTTTTAATGGGGGAGAGCCTTTTTCATATTTTATGAGCAAAATGGTGCAAAGAAAAAGGAAATTTTGCAAATAAAAAATAAAAAATTTGATTTTTAAAGTTTTTTTTGGGCCCATTTATGCAGTCCACGATTATCTTATGTTCATATGATAATTGTATGATTATTTAATATTTCCGATTTGGTTGTACAATTCAAATTGCACACCCATACGATATGAATCGTTGGATGACACATTTACATGTGCTACATTTTGTAGTGCTTGAAGAATGGTGGTGGAACATATGCACATGTGGGATGCTTGAGCTTAGATGGTTACACATGGCATGTTGGAACATGTCACACATGTGCCTAGATAAGTGTGATCCTCATGCACAGTAAAATTCTAAAGTGTCATTGGCATGTAGTTTCACCTCTCTACTAGAGACCATCCATGGTTAACAGTCATATATCCATGACTACTTGTTCAAAAGTGCATCGGTTCCTGCTAGGGATGTCAATGGGCAGAGCTTGGGCTTGAAAAATCAGAATTTTGAACTGGGCCGGCCTGACAACCTGGCCCGTAACAGTTCAAAATCCGGGCTGAGACGTACCTCAGGCCCGGCCTGTTGACAGCCCTTGTTCCCACTCATGAGGGGGTCATACCATGGACATGTAAGGTTGCTATGACTGGTTGTTGCAGCACAGCTTGCCAGTACGCCTCGAATGTACAACTGGGAGCTTTTATTTGTGATGTTTCGATAGTCGTACAGCCCTGTGACAACGGTCGTGTATGGTTGGTGTGCTCATGTGTTTTTTTTTTTATTTTTTTTTATTTTCACGATGTCTCTAAATACTAACTGCATGCTATTCCGCTATACAACTGCACAGCACCTCTCTATTTCACATGGTTGTAGATAGTCAGGTTGTAAATAGATAGTCCATACAGTTGATGTAAACAAAGCTGAACTCTTAAATTGCTGTTATTTAGTATCATATTTAGAACCCCTGTCTATTTAGTAGTTTGAGTTGAAGCGGGCTACCATGGGTAGACTGATAGGATTGCGTTCTTGGGTTTTTGCATTGACAACTGATTTATGTAAAGTATGATATATGTAGCCATATGTATGGAGCAGATGAAGACTACCTTGATGGTTGATTTATATTCAAGCTTGAGTGGTTCTATCCTCTAGCAAATGTTGGTTTCATTCTATCAGCTTCTTGTCTTTTATCTATTTGAGTTAAGCTAGAAGGGTGCTTGAAACTATAACTCCACACTCCACAGTTCATTATCTCATTCCTGTGGCACATCACAAGCTTATGGGGCCGCTTCTGCAACTGATAGCCAGATTGAAAACTGTCTTTATATTGGATGGTTCAGTGTTTAGATGATCCCTACTTTATTGACTGCTACTTCTGTATTCATTATCACTTTCCTTACTGCTTCTCTAATGGATATTGATGGTATACATGAACCTATTTCTGGGTCTCTACTTTATTGAAACAATATCATCTATAGTGCGGGATGAACATTTCAGAATTAAAAGAATGCACTTTTTGGTTTTGTTATTTTATCTCTTCATCATTTATGGATCATTTCCATTTACATGATCCCATGACCAGTCATGAATGATTGGCCAGGTCATCGATGGATAAGATACAAATGCCAAATCCGTTCTCTATGTGACATACAAGGACAGGAGGTTCTTTGGAAGATCACATAAGAGTTCTTGAGTTTTATTTGGCAGGCACTTTTTCTTCAACCAATTCTTGTTCTAGTTCTTCTCAATGCTCTTGTATCACATGATGTTTTATTCCCTTGGAAACAATTTTTTTTTAAATGATTGTTTCCCAGCATTATTGTTTTACTACTAAATGTATTTTCTGTGTTTAATGAGTGCTGTGTCACATGAAAACTGTTAGAAATTCGAAATTCTGGTGTATGGCCTTGTAGTGTGGAAGGTCAGGATAATTTCCTAATGGGAAAATGTCACCACTATTTATTTGGGGAGGGAAAGGTAATATTGATTTGTGTGTAATAGTAGCTACAGCAGAAAAGATGGAAAAACCACATGGGTTCTGATTTTCTACTCTTACTCCAAATGCACAGCAGAATAAGCAGTCATCCATTCCTAAATTTTGCAGAATAAGCATTCATCCATTCCTAAATTTTGTTCTGTGAGCAATTAGGAGTATACCTAATTACACCCTAGATTGTGGCTGGGGCAGCATTTTTTTAATGAATGTGCCTTCACTCACTTACCTGGCGATGAATCGACGTTATGTGGGCTAATTCAACTGAGTCAAGTGGCAATAGTATGATGTTGTCCTTGGACTTGGGGCTGGAGAAATGGGAATTGGTGGAAGATGAAGTGTTTGCTTGTTGATGTTGAACCACTCTCTGGTTGTTCTAATCTTGTAGTTTGTAGTGGACTACTCCTGTGTCCTATTCTGCATCTTTTGTGGCTGATTTTGCTAGAGGATTGGATAGAATACATTCTTTTGTCATTACTTGGGCTGTTTCGGGCCAATGCAGGTTGGTACAGCTGTATTGTTCGTTGGTAAGATCCAGGTGACACGTCAAACCATGTTGTATATTTCACGAAGCTGCAAAAGCCCCCAAATTCTCTAGAAAACTACTGATGAGTATTTGAACCAAGAAAAGCGAATGTGTGGAACTACTTGGACTCCTAATTTTGCTCGATATGTAACTCTAGCTCGATATGTAACTCTTTGGAGGGGCTGTTGCATTGCGTAATGTAAAACTTGACAAATTATTTGCTTCTTGTGTATCTTATGTATTATGAACTGTAAAAATTTATTACAGCAAATGAGGGCATTGTGCTCTCCAATCTAGGATTGGAAGCAAATGCTTGGATTGGCCAATCTTGTATTGAACAATCCAAACTTGAAACTGATCTACACTGATGAGTTTCAAGGAATTGACCTGCAGTTTGCCATGCCATCATGGTGTTTTAAAAATAAAAACCTCCATGTTGGAGGATACATTTATTGATTGATTAATGAATGATAGATGACCAAATGCATTTCTTAGTGCTTTCTTTGTCATAGAAATTCATTGTAGTATTGGAAACTAACAAATGTGAAACAAGGTTCTCGAGTGCTTTGGCTTGCATTCCAAGGTTGGTTAAATGCATGTGGTTCCATTTGTGCTGGCTATTGATATGATCTTTTATTATTATTATTTTTTGATCCATTTGGTTTATTTCCTTTTTACACCAATAATAAGAATAATAATATATGGTTTCTAACCTGCTCAAATGATATCTTCATGCTTTCTGATTCTTTTTGTTAATTAGGAATTTGGCAGGTCTATCTTGCAACTGTGCAAATAGCCAAAGTGGAGGGTGTCAAGCTTGAAGCTTCTTTTATGTCTGAACGGGCCTCTCTCTATTTGGGATCGATCGGGTTGCTTGGAGAGTACTGTCCGGCATCAAGGAAAAAGTATAGGCCCTCTTCGAAGAGAGTTGTTGCCTGCATGCATCTCGGACCGTTTCGTGATTCCAAAGATCTTAGTGGTTGCAGCTGGATGCGACATTTTCCAATCGCCAGAGACCAATCTACCTTCCAAGGAACACCACTGTTCAACAACAACCTCCTCATCAGCATCCTTCTTCTGCAGTGACATCTGATATTACCATTTTAGCATTTTGTATCAAGAGTAAGTAAACATGGCTTTGCAGAACATAGGCGCTGGAAACAGCGACGATGCCTTTTACAGGTATAAGATGCCCAAGATGATCACCAAAATTGAAGGCCGTGGGAATGGCATCAAGACCAACGTGGTTAACATGGTTGATATTGCAAAGGCGCTGGCAAGGCCTGCTTCTTACACCACTAAATACTTCGGATGTGAGCTTGGAGCACAGTCCAAATTCGATGAGAAAACTGGCGTTTCGCTTGTCAATGGGGCCCATGACACTCCCAAGCTGGCTGGGCTACTTGAGAATTTCATCAAGAAATATGTCCAGTGCTATGGGTGTGGCAACCCTGAGACAGAGATCATCATCACCAAGACACAGATGCTTACCTTGAAATGTGCCGCCTGTGGATTTGTGTCGGATGTGGACATGAGGGACAAGCTCACGACCTTCATTCTCAAGAATCCACCTGAGCAGAAGAAGGGATCGAAGGATAAGAAGGC
This sequence comes from Magnolia officinalis, assembly GCA_021015155.1. Classification (NCBI taxonomy): domain Eukaryota; kingdom Viridiplantae; phylum Streptophyta; class Magnoliopsida; order Magnoliales; family Magnoliaceae; genus Magnolia; species Magnolia officinalis. The sequence goes on along the minus strand of JAJHSJ010000006.1, from coordinate 4,482,896 downwards.
CATGAGAAGGGCTGAGAAGGAGCGGTTAAAGGAAGGGGAGGTTGCAGACGAGGAACAGAAGAAGTTGAAGAAAGAAGTAAAGAAGAAGGGTTCCTCCGTCTCCTCAAAGGAACCTGCTCCCAAGGTTGGTGCAATGAAGAAGAAGGCCAGCGGATCCGATGAGGATCAGTCGTCGCCTGCTGCCAGCCAGGCTGACGACAACGAAGCACCTGCTGATGAGGATGACATCCAGTGGCAGACTGACACCTCGCTGGAGGCAGCCCGGCAGCGCATCCAAGAGCAGCTAAGTGCTGTGACTGCTGAGATGGTCATGCTCTCCACCAACGAGCCGGATGAGGAAAAAAAGCCCAAGCAGGTGAAGAAAGCAGGGGTCAAGAATGGAGGGACTGCAGAACCCGAAGAGAAGGCCAAGCTTGGAGCTGAAAACGGAACCCAAACCCTGGTTCAGGAGATACAAGGTAACCTGCGAAAGGGTTCCACTCCAAGCCAGCTACAATCCTTCCTTGGGAGTCTTGCAGGGACGCCACAGGAGGTCATGAGTGCCCTTTTTGATGCCCTTTTCGAGGGTGCTGGGAAAGGGTTTGCTAAGGAGTTGGCTAAGAAGAAGAACTACATTGCTGCTGCCATGGAAGGCGAAGGATCGCAGGTGCTCCTGCTGCAGGCTATAGAGGCCTTCTGTGGCAAGGCAAGTGCGGATGCAGTGAAGGAGGTGGCCCTGGTTCTGAAAGCTCTCTATGATGCAGACTTGCTGGAGGAAGAGTATATCATGCAGTGGTACAAGGGTGGGCTTGCAGGAGGGAGCAAGAATGCACAGATATGGAAGAATCTGAAGCCTTTCGTAGAGTGGCTCCAGAGCGCAGAATCTGAAACGGAAGAGGATTGAGATTAGGCAATCTGTAGCCCAATGCGATGATTGCCCTCTCCTGCACTGCTATTTTCAAGTAGGGTGTGTTTAAGGCTGGCAGGTTTATGGTGGGGGAGCATATGAATAATGTCAGTTGTTTGCTCTAGCATCCGCCAACTAAGGACGCATGGGTCTCTCTCTCTCTCTCTCTCTCTCTCTCTCTCTCTCTTATTGGTTCGAATGTTTTGCGTTTGGCTGTTTACTTACATCCCGGATTTGAAGTTTAATGGTCTGGTACTTGCTGTTATGTGTAGTTTGTGATTTACAGTTTCGCTTTTTTAGCTGATGTTTGTGTTAGTATGACAGCTCAAGGAAATTGTGGTGCGGACATCTAACCATTGATTTCATGGGTCCCAAACTGTTGATGGGCATAGTTTAGAAATTGCTGAGGACTGGGACGCCAGTAGGCCTCCCAACGGTTTGGGTTTGGTCTGGGTAAGGGTCAGCCCAAACCCCACCCATCTCTACTAAATGTGTTAAGAAATACGGCCCTAACCCATTACCGTCTGACCTGCTTAAAACCCTTAGGTCCCGTTTGGCCACCTGCATTAAGTGGGAGAAGTTGGGATTGCATTCGTCAGCCTGTCATGTCCAGTCATGTTTGGAGACGATATTTCAACCCGGGATAATGAACTTCAGGGTCTCCCGTCAATACCGTCCGTCAAAAGGTAGGATTCGGCAATCCTGTGGGTGAGGTTGCCGTAACCTGCTTCGACTTCACCGGGTAAACTGCTTCCACTTCTGTCTGTTTGAGTGACGTCCACATGAATGAAGCCATTTGGGTATGGTGCTTCCACTTGTTTGAGTGACGTCCACATGAATGAAGCCATTTGGGTATGGCGCTTGACCGTGGGCTCCTTGTGGATATTGTGATTACATCTACTCCGTCCATACATTTTAGAAGATAAGTTTTTATCGTTAGTCTAAAACTGAAAATTCAAAAAAAGCTCAAATCGACCACACCACCGGAAACAGTATGAATTGAACATCTACCATTGATAATTTCTTGGGGACCACATAAGTTTTGTATCAATCTGATATTTGTGTTTTCAGTTAATCAACCAGTTTGTGATATTATCAACAGGTTTGATGAAAAAAACATACATGTAGGCCATAGAAAGATTTAAACAGTGGAAATCTTTATTCCCTATGGCATGGTCCACTTGAGATTTATATATACCTCATTTTTTGTCTCTTCCATTAAAATGATATGAAAAAAAGGGACGGACAGAGTGGATAAGACAATACACTGACGGTGGGCCCAACTGAGTGTACTCAGTATGAAAGGTGGGTACTGTGTAAGTCAGTACAATCCGGTTTCATGTGGGTTCTGGGCCAAGTGTTTCGCATGATTTACGTGCGAAGGATAGCTAGCTGGGGCCCACAGTGATATTTATGGGAAATCCACCACGTTCATTAGTTTTTTCACGGCATGTTATGACATTGAACCAGAAATTACGAAAATTTTTTCTCATATGGGCCACGCGACTGATGATTGAATGTCCACCATTGAGACATACGTGGGGTCACACAAGATTTGAAACATGATAACTCGTAACTTTTTACCAATATGTGTATGGAATTTACTTTGTGAATGGTATAGATGGTATAAAAAAAAATATGGTAGACCCAGGAAGGTATCAACGGTAGGAATTTACCTACACACGTTTATCTTATGCATGGTGCACATGAGTTTTGGATTTAGATTATTTTCGGGCCCATCACCTAAATTGATATTGTAAACCTATTAGGCATGGTGGACTTCATATATTCATCACAATGGGTCCCACTAAACTTCACATCGCATGAAGTTCCTACGAAAGTGGTTCGTGGGAAATCCACATCCATATCCAAAGATTCAGAACGATTGTGTTTGGGAAATGGATTGGCTACTCCCCCTGACACCCGCCCTGTGGCTGGTGGTCGGTGCTCTATGGGCCCCACCATGATGTATGTGTTTCATCCATTCCGTTCATCCATTTTTAAAGATCATTTTAGGGCTTTAAAATAAAAATAAGAGGGATATAAATGTTAGGTGGACCACACCACAGGAAAACAATAGTGATTGGATATCCATCATTTAAATTGTCGTCAGGCCCACTGTACGGTTTATCTGACATCCAATCTGTTGATTAGGTCATAAAGACCCAGATGAAGGTAAAAAACAAAGATCAGCTTGATCCAATACTTTTATGGCCCCCAAAAAGTTTTTAATGGTCTACGTTCATTCAACATTGTTTCCTGTAATGTGGTCCACTTGAGATTGGGATATACCTTGTTTTTTTGTAATACCATAAAATGATTTATAAAAATAGATGTACGACATGGATGAAACACATACATCATGGTGGGGCCCACAGAGAACCGAACACCAGCCATTGGATGGTGTCATGGTGGGGCCCACGGTAGAAAATGTAAGGAATTTTTCAGTCAAAGCTATTGACAGGGTGATACAACATGCTAGTATTGTGGCCTGTTTAATAATTGACCGGCCTGATTTTTGCAATCCCATCTTTCCCAAAACAGGATTTGGCTCCAATCCCACTGAATAGAAGTTAGTCTCGTATCTTCCAAACATGTCATCCCTAAGCATGGGATACACCCAATTCAGAGACCATGCCTTACATATGCATTTAATGCTACTTTTTCAATCCATCCAGCTTAATCCCACCTAATACAGGTGGCCAAATGGGCCCTTACAGCCTAAACCCAACACGACCCATCCCATATGCTATGACTATGATATCTTACATTGGGCTTCTTTAGTGCTGGTTAGGAGTGAATTGATGCAGGCTAAAGGCATGGGTAGAGGTGGTAAGAAAAGTCTCTGATACATATGGTATAGCTTAAGTTATGGCCACCCTTGATAGAGTGGAGTGTTGGGAAAGGATTCAGGGCTCCAATTAGTTGGGATAAGGAAAGGGATGCATGACTCCAGATAGTTGGGATAAGGCATAGATGATGATAATAATAATATTAAGCTTTCTATTCTTGGACTCATGCGATTGGTTTTTTTAAAAAAATAAATAAATTTTAAACGACTCATCTCTATGTACACACTGGCAGATGAGCAATCACATGCTCGTGTTTCATCTCAATCTCTACACACTCGGAGAAGAGCAGTCAGACATTTATGTTAAGGATGCTTTTGTTATGGGTAATGGTTGGTTTGGGTCGGTTCGGGTCATTTGACTAGGGCCATTGATTCAGGTAGGATTGGGTTCCAATCCTAAAACGGAGCCTGACTAACTAATCTACACTGGCGACTTTTTTAGCTGGAGCCCAACCTGACCTAACCCATTCCCAGACCTTGAGCCCACCAGTTTAAGAAATTACAAGTTGCCAGTTTGCGAAAATGGACTGTCTAAGGATAAACTTTTTATGGCGTTAGATTTCTGGGGCACGCCCCCTTCATCGGTTAGAGGCTGGGATTCCCAAAAGCGAATCCCCCTCATGTCAAGAGTGTAATATTACAGATAGGGTTACCATACAGGAAAGCCATACCTGCTCTTACTGTCTCCTAGGTTTTACCCTTTACCTCTGTAATGTTTCCGACTATTCGGTCCTCATAAGGCTCCTTGAGTGAGTCAGGACCGAAAATCATTGACATAATTAATTTCCAGATGGTTTTTTTTGTTTTTTTTTTTAATGGTTGGGATTTTCTGATGACTACGAGTTCTGCTTCATCACCCATTTTAGTCAGACCCACATCTGTTGGGTCGGCTGGCCATGGAATTTGATAGTCCATCTAGTGGGCTGGGTAAATCATGGGACGAGCATAGACAACCCTCCAACACCATAGTGTGAGTGATTCGGGATGTTGATGCTGTGGGCCTCAAGATTCATGTGCCATAGCCCAAGGCATGTTGGTCTCGTCATCAGTAAGCCATGGATCGTAGGTCAATATTTATTAGCCATTCATTTTCTTCTTCATATTCGGGTGGCGGTGCCTGCGTTTTGACTCGCTGACTCAGAATTCACCAGCATGCGTAGCCGCTTGGATCTAACATTTGTGGGCCATGGGGACTATTTTGATTGGCCTCTGAGTCATTGATTGCGCTGAAGAGATGATCCTGTCTACTGATTTAATGAGTCATGTAATGTTTTCTTTACATGGTCCATATTGAGCTATACATGAATCAAATCATATCATTATTGTACCAAGTAATCATGAATCATGTATTGCATATATTATTTCGATTATCACATTTGAATCAACATGGTCTAACACATTAATCAAATCATATTATTATTAGTGCAGAAATCACACAGTCATTTAAATCAACTAAGAGTATATGACCATTAAATCAGGATAATAATACAACATATCAAATAATCCATCTATTATAACTTGATGGATGATAAACATATCGGGATCACTCACTTTGATGTAGTGGAGATGATTTCATGAATCAACGGTTTGAATTGAATTAAGACTTTCTAAAATCATATAAATAAGATTTTTTTTTTTTTTTTTTTTTTTTTTTTTTTACGATTACACATAATGAATAAAACGTATGATTTACTATCCATCATTTTCTTCATATCAATGTTGCCCATCCAATGGTCCAATCGGTATAGAATTTAAGGTTTTGATTTATTTTAATATTAAGGAACTAATGATTGGTGATGATTTAATCACACATTTCATATTATGTCATATAATTCGTGAACCAACGGTTTGAATTGAATTAAAACTTCCTAAAATCGCATAAATAAGATTTTTTTTTAATCTTATGATTACACATAATGAATAAAACGTATGATTTAATATCTATCATTTTCTTCAGATCGATGTTACTCATCCAATGGTTCGATCGATCTAGAATTTAATGTTTTGATTTATTTTAATCTTAAGGAACTAATGAATGGTGGTGGTTTAATCACACATTTCATATTATGTCATATAATTTTTTGTGTCAAGTTGTAGCTTACGCATAAAATTACTCTTCCGTTTTTATTTTTTTATTTATTTTTTATTTTTTTTAGATTAAGAAAGAAAATTGGTAGATATATGATTAGTATGGTCCATTAAGGTGTTGAATTGGTATGATTCTTAAAAATATTATATAATTAATCTTTATAATACCCATGAACAATACGAATCATATTGATCGCTGTCTATAATGAAAATATTACATTTTACATATTAGCCTTAAAGTCATGCGCATACCTTAAAATCTCCCGTTCTATATTTTTGTCTTAAAGTCATCTGCATAGCTTTTTATATGAATTAATTAAACTTACACAATGAACATTTGACTGATCCAATCCATCTAATATGTGGATCATGCCAAATTACATATTGCACAAATAAAATAAAGAAAAAATATATAATTACTTACCTGAATAAGTGAATTCCAAAGGGAATTTGGTACTACGAGAAATTTTGTATGACGCGAGATAAGAGGAAAGATGACGAGAGATCAGTGGATCTCTTTCTCACTCAAAATTTAAAACTAAAAATTTTAAAATTTAAATTTTATTAACAAAAATTGGGGCGTTATAGATATAGTGTTATTTCAAGTGAGATGCAAGCCTCCCTGACAATGCGAGCGAGTGAACTTGCCATTCCGTTCATTTTTTTTTTTGTCAGCTTGTTAGTACACCGCATGTCAGTTTACACTTCACTGTTAGCCACCCGACCTCGGTGTTGAAATGAGGTATCTTTCACTTAGTCTACCACTTGAGCTATGGATTAGGGTATTATTCCATTTCCTCATTCCTCTGTCCACTCGTGATCCAGCTGTTGAACAGACGTAAGCCATATCGTACGTGCTATGGTCCCCACAATCAGGATGTACTTCGATAATCAAGTGGGTCACACGCTGCGGAAAAGAAATAGAAGAATGGCGGGCACGTAGGATTCTGCGCACGTTTCACCTGATAACTGGACCGGACGCAGATTTCCTGCGAAAGCCTTTCCTGCGCTGGGAACTTAGGTGGGGCCCATTATGATGTTTGTAATAAATCCTCCCGACCTTTTTTTTTTTTTTTTGTGAGTTCATTTTAGGACATATCGTCAAAAATAACCGTATCGAAGGACGCGGATTGTGTCCTACCCCCGCCCGGACGGTAATCTGTCCGGGCAGGGCTCTGTGGAGCCCACCGTGATGTAACTGTTTTATCCCGCCGTCCAATATTTTTTTCAGAAAATTTTAATATGTAAACCAAAAAATGAGGCAGGTCCAAGGCTTGAGTGGACCACACCAAAGGAGCCTGCACTGATATGACACCCACCGTTGAAACCTTTCTAAGGGCCCACGTGATGTTTTTTTTTACTATAAAACCTATTCATAAGGTCACCTAGACGTGGATGAAGTGAAAACACAAATATCAACTTGATCCGAAACTTCTCTGGCTCCCAAGAAGCTTTTAATGGTGGACGTTCAATCCCCACTTTGTGGTCCACTCAAGCCTTGGACCTGCCTCATTTTTTGGTTCACATATTAAAATTTTCTGAAAAAATCGTTGGACGGCAGGATGAAACAGTTACATCACGGTGGGCTCCACAGAGCCCTGTAATCCGTCCGGGCGGGGGTAGGACGCAATCCGCGTCCCCGTATCGAAAGCTTGAGCGAGCCGTGCTAAAGTAAAATGTAGTTAGGAAATTCGTACTGTTGAAACCTTCCTGAGTTCAACAGTAATGTTTAGATGTCATCCATGTCGTTAATAACGTCATTCCTATTGCAATGAAACGAAAACAAAAATATTAGCACGAATCAAAACTTCTGTGGCCCCACAAATATTTCAACTGTGGACATTAATTATCACGTTTTCGGCCACTTGATATTTAGATACTATTCATTTTAGGTAATATGTTCTAAAATGATCTCGCAAGACAGATGGACGGAGAAGATTTCTCACAAACATCACAGTGGACCCCACCTAATTTCCCACCGCAGGAACTTCCTGCGAAAGGCTTTCACAGGAAATCGCGGACCGTCGCTGGACGCGAATTTCCTACGAGGCGGATTTCCTGCGAGCGCTGAACTTAGGTGGGGCCACTTTGATGTTTGTGAGAAATCCTACCCGTCCATCCGCTTTTTGAGTTTATTTTAAGATATGATGGTAAAAATAAACCGTTTCCAAAGCTCAAGTGGACTGAAAACGTGATGATTAAATGTCTACAGTTGAAATATTCGTGGTCCACAGAAGTTTCGAAATCATGTTAATATTTGTGATTTCAGTTCATCCCAGTAGGAATGAAGTTATTAACGGTATGGATGGCATGTAAACATCACTGTCGAACCCAGGTAAGTTTCAATGGTGGGAATTTCTCACAAACATCAAAGTGGGTTCCAGCGAAGTAACTTCCTGCGAAAGGCTTTTTGCAGGAAATCCGCGTCCGGAGGTCATGAAGTTCTGCGGAGCCCATGATGTATGTATTATATCCAAACCGTCCATCCATTTTAGAAGATTATTTTAGGAGATGAGCCCCGATATGAGGCAGAACCAAAACTTAAGTGGACCACACAATAAAGAAGTAGGGACAGTGATACCACCGTTGAAACCTTCCTAACCTGTTCATAAGTCACACGGACATGGATAAAGAGAAAACGCAACGGTCAGCTCGATCCAAAACTTTTGTCGCCTCCAAGAACCTTTCAAGGGTAGGCGTTCATTTCCTGGAGTCTATGCTACCTGGGCCATGATAAGAAGTACTTTTACTGAATAGATCATCGTGTATGAAGAAGAACACTTAATGGGTCATATTCAAATCTAAGATTTAAAGGTCAGGATCGTCAACGAATCATCGGTATAAAATTATACCTTCTATATGTTAGAAAAAAAAAATAAATAAATGCACGGTTCAGATCATTCTAAAGATGCAATCAGGGGTGTGGTCGAAACCTGCAACTGTACCATAGTGACGTACGGTGTCACTGTACGTATGAAAACTCAAAAGACAAAACAGAGATCATTCCATTTCAGCTCCAAAATACAAAAACGTCTCTGAGAATAAAAAGAAAATCTCATTTCCTACCCAAACAGCGGTTTTCAGAATCCAACTTCCCGAATTCCAAAATACCATCTGATTACAGATCTCTTTCCTTCGTTTTCCATGTCTCTGACTCTTCTCCTTCTTGTTCTGCTTCTCATGGCCATCGGAGCTTCTTCTTCCTCTTTTGCCAGCGGTATCGAGATCTCGAAGATCCCTACTCGTTCGATCCTCCGATTGGTTGCGGTCCCCGATCTTGTCGACGCCGCCGTCGAATTGAACAGCTCGAATTTTGATCAGGTTCTCCAGGAGTCCCCAGCTTCGTACGCCGTTGTCGAATTCTTCGCTCACTGGTGAGTCGTTGGCTGGATTTAAACGATTTGTTTGACTGTATAAGGGAGTTCGTATTCCATTCGATCTGTTTTTGTTAGCTGTTATATGTATCTGCCATCATTCGTTTCTAACTGTCTGATCAATCCCTGTTAATGTGAACTATGCAACTGTATTCTATCTGTTTTTGTTATCTGATGGTATGTCGTGACTATGAAATTACGTAGAATGTCCTCTCGGGCAGTCCGCCCAACCAAATGAATTCACATGCGGGCCCTGCTGGTGTACCCAGACCATTCATGTGGCTGGCACTGTTTTAGATTGTATGCATACTGCAAAATCTCTGCCATCTTATGTTCATAACTGCCTAACTGATCTTGGGCTCATTTGAAAGCTTACTCAATAGGCCAAACGGGACTAATTTTGTGTACATCGTTTGTTGCTCCCAAAGTGTCCTGCTAAGAAGGTGACGAAAATACAAAAGAGAATTTATTAACTAAATCATGACTCAATCTCACCATAAAGACTAATTCAATAAATAAAACCTGTGAAATTTATGACCATATGATTGATCCCATAAGCCCCATAATTTAGGTTGACTGTCGATCCCATCCAGTTGATCATTAGATCGTTGATTTAGTCCAGATCATCAATCAAGACAATTTGAATGGGTGGATTATTCAAATATTGATTAATCGGCTTCTGTGGCCATTTGGTTGCCTCGATACCATTGGCTTCGAAAAAAAACTCATCCTTGAGTTTAAGTTAGTGGTCATAATTTCCTGCGAAGATCTTCGTTTGTAGCACGTCTTCTTCTGCTTCGTTGGCAGTTAATGGGGGGGGGGACCCTACAAGCTTGACAGATAGCTTGTGTATAATATGGTGTTGAAATACGTGCCATTTTTTCTTTCGCTTTTTTGTAGTCCTCCATGTTCTACATTTTTTTTCTTTTGCTTTCGATCTGTGGGCCTTGATTGGCATTGAGACGGCACCATGGTGATCATGAAAGTATCCATTTTTAAAATTATCAAATCATTCATGCTTTTTAATCCTTCAATCTCATCTACCATGTCATTCGGTGGTTGATCATCCGTTCTAATTGGTGCTTCCTTTGATCGAGTTGTTGATCTATCAATAGGTGTATCCTTGGATCCATCGAGTAAGCCAACAATGGATTCCTCTTGAGTTGCTACACTTGCTTCAAACATATTGTTCTTAGGAACTCCGTAGATAATGGATTGAAGTGCTCGAAGCAAGCTCTTATCGCCTCCTTCAATTCCTTGAATTTCTTTTACAATATCTTCCTTGAACGTTCTAATCTCCTTCTTGAGTTCCCACATATTTTCATCCCATGTCTCTTAAACACTCTTACTCGTCCCTAACATTTCTATGCGATAGGAGGCTTTTGAGTAAGTAACACGAGGCTGCCATCATTCATAGCATTGAGAGGGTGTTGAAAGGTATTGCCATAAGGCATATATGAAGATAGATATGACTTTATGTGATGCGAAGGACAATCTTAATCATTGAAGTAACTCGAATAAGAATAACGTAATGGATATGGAAGGGCATGAGAGTCCGAATAGGGATGATTGTACGAGGCATATGAACATCTTTTATCCACGATGTCTCTAAGAAAGAATGTGGGTGAACTTTAGGCTTGAGTTATAAAGTTGAGGGTTTTAAGGGTTTGGGACGGGTTTTGGGGTAGGGGAAAAAAAGAAGACAAGGGAACTGATGGGTTGGAATGGGATTAGGATTTGGTAGGGTTGGAAATGGGTACGGTCAAGGTTTGATTTGTTTGATGTTTTCCTTTCTTCTTCTTTTTTTTTTTTCTTGGTACGGTTAGGGTTCGAAGGGTTTGGGAAAACAGGAAAAAGGAATGGAAAAGGGAAAAAGAAAAGAAAAAGAAAACGGAAAATGAGGATTGGTGAAGAGGGGAAAGATGAAATGGAAGATTGAGATGAGGAAATTACCTTCTTTCAATTTTTCAAGAGTTGGTTTTGTAGCTTCTCTTTTTCTATTTCTGTCTTTCTCTCTTCCTTGTTTTCCTCTTTTTCAGCTTTGTGCCTAATAAATTTCTCCTTCCAAAAATAAAATAAAATTCCAAGAGTAGAACTTGCTTTGATACCAATTAATGCAAACCCTAAAAGGGGATGCAAATATATCAAAGAAAAGAAGAAAGAGATTGGGGAAGAGGGGAAAGATGAAAGGGAAGAATTGAGATGATGAAATCTTTCAATTTTCCAATAGCAGAACTTGCTTTGATACCAATTAATGCAAACCCCAAAAGGGGATGCAAATAGATCAAATAAAAGAAGAAAGAGATTGTGGGAAAGAACCCAACAATTTACCCGAATGCTAGAGACTGCGAAAAATCCCTTCTCCAAATCTTTTACCGAATAAAGCCAAAGAAAGAAACTTGAAAATTATTGTTATTATTTGATAATCATAATAATAACACATTACACCTCCATAACACAACCTTATATAGGTGGTTTTTTTTTTTTTTTTTTTTTTTTTTTTTTTTTTTTTTTTAATTTAAAATTTTAATTTTAAAGAGAGGTCTTAATAATATAAAATGTCCAAACTACCATTAAATCCCACCACTACCATGTGGGCCTTATGTAAATGGGCCATATTTCACCAAGACGACCCCAAAATTTTATGATGTCGGGCTCATTTGAAAGCTTACTCAATAGGATATCAAACGGGACCAATTTCGTGTCATTTGGATATCGTTTGGTGCCCCAAAAGTAGCGTGCTGAGAAAGTGATGAAAATACAAAAGAGTACTCATTAACTACATCATGACTTAATCTCACCCTAAAAACTAATTTAATGAATAAAACTTATGAAATTCATGACCATATTATTGATCTCATAGGCCCCACAATTTAAGTTGACCGTTGATCCCATCCAATTGATCATTAGACCGTCGATTTGGTCCAGATCATCAATCAATACAAATGGGTGGATTCTTCAAAACTTGATCAATCAGCGTGTGACCATATGGTTGCATCACCCCATGTGTAAAGTCATGGGGTTGAATTGAACAAAAGATGTTGTTGTGTTGATCGAGCATGATCTAATGCCTATAATGAAATTTGGGCTGAATTGCTTTTTCTTTTCTTGTTACTTTTTATGTGAATTATGAATTTTTGAAGCTTTGCATCGACCGATTCAAAGTTTACAATCGAGAAATTAAACCTCTGAATCTTATTTTACAAAATTTAGGGTGTGTTTGGTTGCACCAAATTTCATGAAATATGATGAACTTTTGCACCAAATTAGACTAATCAATTGTGAAATTTGTTGCAGCTAAACACACCCTTATAGACTGATTTTTTGGAAAGAGATGTGGAAATGGTAAAGAAAGGAAACAAGGAAACTTGAGAAGATATGACTGGTGGAATTGGGAACTGTCTAGTGCCAAATCCTTGTTAGCAATAGGGTCTTTCTGATAGTTGGTAGTGGAAGAATGCAATCAGACCTTACCTCTTAAGTGTCGGAGATCTCAAATGCCAATACCCCCATATTATGTGATTGAAGAGGAGTTATATGATTCTTGACCCAAGGGTATGCCGTATGCATAACATCCTCGACTTTTGCGTTTGGACAAGTGACACCCAACTCTGCAAGATTGTTCGTTTGACTTGCCAACTGTGGATGAACCATGACAAAAAATCACCAAGACTGAAAGTCCTAGCCATCCAATATTGGGCCCTTTTTCAGTTTAATGTGGACTGTTAGAAAATTCAATGGAGGGAAGTTTATTGTATTGTACGTTTGGAAAATTTAACGGTGGGAACTTTATCTAAGGGCACTTTGGGAAAATGACAACCCAAGTATTTTCTTTGTATATAGTGTAGATGAGTGCACCATGTTGATTACAACTCCTTGCATAACCCACTTTCTTCATGCTGGTTGTTTATATGTTGCTAGAAGTGTTAATTCTATCCTACTTTTCTTTTGTTGTGTTTGCAGGTGTCCTGCTTGCCGAAATTATAAGGTATTATCTGCTACATTATTACAACTACGAGATCCTAACACATGCAGTTGTCTAATGCCATTCTTGCTTGGGCCACTATTATGCAGCCTCACTATGAAAAAGTTGCAAGGCTTTTCAATGGACCTGAAGCAGTGCATCCTGGTATTATACTCATGACACGGGTAGACTGTGCATTGAAGGTATGCTGGATTTCAGTATTTCTGGTTGATCTATACTAATTGAAGTTGGCATGGATGCATTTAAAATACCCTTCACTTTGAAGAAAAAGCCTGCTCTTTCCCTTTTCAAGTGGGATGTTGTTCTTTCCCCCTTTTCTTTTAAGCCATCACTAAGCTTGATATACAGTAGTTTGACATTATCATTTAGCACGTGGAAGTCATAGTTCTGGAGACCTTACTAAATATGTTAAATAATGACCATTAAACTAAAGAGGCGTTAGAAGTAGGGGTGTCAATGGGTTAGGTTCAGGTCAGGTCCTAGAGTTCCCAGATCCAAGCTGATTGGGTTTGAGTCTTGCCAGGTCTGGATCCTTCAGGCCTGGTTCCCATTTTTTGAGGATGTGGATCTGATCTGGTTTGCGTACCCGTTGGGTCTTTAGACTTGGTTTCCTGATGCGGGATGGATGATCTAACCTAGAATGATGTAAAGAAATTAAACAACAGATTAATTAGAGCAATGAAAACACAAAGTAAAGCCGATCTATCACAAATTTAAAAATTCAGCTATGTAAGATACTAACATGTTCAAGTTCAAGCTATCCGACAGTCCCGCAATGTAGATCCTATAAAATATCAATGAATCAAGATCTATGGAAAGTAGAACTTCCATCTAAGCACATGTACTAATCATCATTCAAGGGAAGTACTTGATTTTGTTTGGGTTGGTAGGTTTGGATTGATTTCGAGGTTTAAGAAATTGGAAAATAGGTTCAGAATTTCAGTTTTGGGGAAAATAACGTTCGGGAATTTGGAGATTTTGGATTTGAGAATTAGGGTTTGAGGTTTTAGGGATTTAGGGTTAGGATTTTAGGAAACTAGGTTTGGGATTTGGGATTTTAGGGATTAGGGTTTGAATAGGGTAAACAGAGGGTGAAAGGAAGTGGGAGGCTGACCGTACGGACGGCCTGGCAAGACTGTCCGTACGGTTGTACGGACAGGTGGTTACGGCTAGGTATGGTTGTACGGGCGTACCGTTGGGGGGAGTGGTTAGATGGGAGTTTGAGAGGGGTTAGGTTGCGGATGTATGAATTGGAAAAAGGAAGAACAAGGATGGAGACGGAGATGGTTTGTTGTTGGAGAAAGAAAAAAAGAGAACTAGAGAGAGAGAGAAAGAGAAAGAGAAGTGAAAAAATACCTTTTGATTGAAAAGAAAGAAAGAGAAGGATAGATTCACTCCAATCACAGGAAATTTGCTTCATCCCAAAGCAAAGAGAAAGAACAGCTTTTTTTTCATATATTCAATAATGGGCTAGCGTGTGGACGTCCAAGCCTTATATAGTCTCAGGAAAGACTTTTTACAAAAAAGATGCTCTCAGATAAAAAGTTTCACATAAAAATGCGCGATAAAGTAAAATGTTCCCAACTCCTTAAACTCAGCAAAAATATAAGCTAAACTAAAAAATAACAAACATATAAGCAACTAAATAAACTAAATTATTTCGTGGTTCACGATCAAGATGTCCAATGACAATTATCCAACAGTCAAAATGGTCCAACTAAGTAGCCCACATGCATCTTTCCAATGTGGAGCCTTCAAAGATGCATAATCATGCATGTGGGGTCTTCAACGGGCTAGGCACTCGAATTAGGCCAACGGGGCCCCATGTATGCATCACCTAGCCATAAAGAAACATGAGCGCTCCTCCTCCTCTAGTATACTTTGACTAGTGCTCGGATGTTCTTATCATTTTGGGTCGGTTCACATCAAATAAGGGCATGTACTTGGTTGGGCTCACCTGAATGGAAGGATTAGATCACACACACGTGTGTCACTTGGACACATGCGGGATGTAAACGAGCTCTCTTACATGCATTTGGCTTCCCAAACCTCATCCCATTGCCATATTAATTAATATATAAATATAATACTAGTATTAAATTAACTGGACTTGACCCAGAGCTGATTTTAATCGGGTCCAAGATAGTGGACCCAACTAAACCTGTTTTTAATCAGGTCCCATATGGTGGACCTGAAATGTAGCTGATTTTTAAATAGGTTTGAGATTTCTTTTTTCTTTAAGTTAACGAATTTTTATTAAAAAACAAAAGAAAAGAAGAACATCAACAACAAAGATGGACACCGAGAAAGCGACCCAACACTACCCAAGAAAATTCAAATTACAATCCTTTAAAATGGAGAGACAAGAAGCCCATTTAATAACCGACAGTCTAGCCCTTTGGAATAGGCCTTCCACCGATTTACTATCATTGTTAAAGCACCTTGCATTTCTTAATTCTCAAACAACCCACCAAATTGCGAGAAACGTCATTCTCCAAAGCACCGTTTTTAGCTTTCCCTAAGCCCACCTCGTTCTAAGAGGATAAAAGATTGCCCAATGAATCTGGGGCAATCCACATCAAATGGAAGCGACCCAACATATTGGCCCAAATCGGGATTAGGAAAGAGCATTGTGCAAACAGGCGGTCCACTGTCTCCTCATCATCATGCACAAAATGGAAATATTTGGGAGCACCATAAATATCTTTTGAAGATAATGGTTATAACTTTTTTCGTTCTTACCAACCAACTGAAAGCTGCTATCTTTAGAGGAACGTAATAGTGCCAAACGAATCTCGTGCTCTCTGTCTCCTTTTGGTGCTCACTCCCCTCACGAGGGAGTAAAAAGATTTAACCAAGAAAGAGCGTGATTTATCAACCTTGCACACCATCTTATTTGGCTTGGAAGAAAATGGAGCGTAGAGGTGAATGCGCTCAAGAAGGGTAGCAGATTTAATCACTTCCTTGTCACGAAGATAGCACTTACAAAGAGGCTCCCAAACTACTGACCTTCCAATACGGGAGAAGCAGTCCCCCTCCATGACAACAGGATCGGGGGCCAACCAGAAGATGCTAGGGAAATCATCTTTTAGATAGGATGATCCTACCCAAGCGTCTTCTCAAAACCTTATTTTTTCACCGTTGCCTACTGAGAATCCCACACCTTCCAAGAAAGCTGATTTCATGGAGTGAACTCCATTCCAAAGAGTTGAAGCCCTATAGATAGTTGAATCTCTAGTCCACCAATCCCCATTCGATGAGCCATATTTACTTTTGATTATCCTTCTCCAAAGGCCCCCTCTTCCTCAAACCTCTAGAGCCATTTTTCAAGCAATGCTATGTTCATGGACTTAAGGTCTTTGATACTTGCTCCTCCCTCCTCGTAAGTTTTGCAAACTTTATCCCAACTTACTAGATGAAATTTCTTTTTTATCTTCCCCTCCTTGGCACAAGAAGTCTCGCCTCAGCTTTTTAAGCCTTGAAAGCACCGGGGCCAGACACTTGAAAAGCGACATGAAATAAAGGGGAAGATTTGATAAGGCGGCCTTAATGAGTGTAATGTGACTGCCGAGCGAGAGATACTGCACTTTCCATCTTGCAAGTTTCTTTTCGAATCTTTCCACCACCTTGTTAAAATTGGGAGGTCCATATGGTACTTGGGGGTCCGGGTACCCATTTACAGCCCTAGGTAGAAGACAATTTGTCTCCTATTTCTATTTGGGAAGAGAGCATGTAAGCCTACAAAAATATCGGGGTCCTTGCTTTTAAAGTTTAAAATTCATATTTAATCTAAGACTTCACTTACATGTTTCTCATATTCACCACAAAGAGGATTTCCATGTATCTTTCTTAGAATGCATTATCCCAGGTATTCTGCATTGACCTTTAGCATTTAGAAGGCTAACTAATCATTTTTTTTACCTCTTCTATCAATGCCTGGAAACAGATAGTAGTTGCGAGTCCAATTGCGTTCCTCAGGAATATAAATTGTATTCGTTCATGGCATGGTTCACGACTACTTTCCATGCTTTTCCTATGTTATTGGATCATGATATGATAACAATTGGCAGTACATGTTTATTCCTTCGACATTGAATTATTAAATTCCACTTCTCATTCTTTGCCTTTATAGCACAATTGATCTCATTTATTGATAATATGGTTTGGTGATTAGTCCCTCTTCTCTTTGCATGTATGGCAGCACAGATAAATACAAAGCTTTGTAGTAGATTCTCAGTTAGCTATTATCCCATGCTGCTTTGGGGTCCTCCTTCAAAATTTGCATCTGGCGCATGGGAACCCAAACAAGAGAAGAGTGAGATACAGTACATTGATGATGGACGGACCTCAGATCTCTTGCTTAATTGGATTAATAAACGAATAGGCAGGCATGTTCTTTTCAATCACCGTTTTTCTGTACTTGTCATGATGGATAATTTTGGATTGGGTATGATAATTTTGCAAAACAAGTGATTTTCTTAGATTGCTAGTGGTTATATTAATCAGTACCTTATTACTCGAATCACTGAGAAGAACTAACCATTTATCTAATACCTACATGGTCATGAGGTGCATAACTTTCCTCTGCAAGCTCCACAACTGAAAAGAAATTTGCAAAATCGAGTTTTGAAATGTTAACTATCCACAATGCTATTCTTCATTCTGTTTTTAGTTTACCTATATGGACCTGCTAATTTCATTAAAAAAAAGAAAGAAAAAAGAATGTCTTGAAGCAGCATATTTTTCCTTTATAATGGGAGAAGTTGTTAGTAGTCTATCTCAGGGTATTGCAATCTGCAAGATAAATTCATCTGCTCTTTGGAAAATTCGAAATTTGCCCTCTTGCATATATAATCCCATCTCATGGCCCCTTTGCAAACTACTAGTCCTACCCATTGAATGTTCTCGGGATGGATATGGAACGGCAAGGGTCTGCTGTCGACGATAGCTGGAGAATTTGTTCAGTGGGCTCAAATGGTGAAAGCAGATGAAACAATTCGGAAAGCAGATAGGCCTACTTGTCAAAGATTTGAGACAAGTCCTTATGGCTGTATTTTCTATTTCTCATGATCTACGTGTGGATTTTTAATTTATTTTAATTATTTTTTATTATTTTTTTTTGGGGGGGGGGGGGGGGGGGGGGGAAGGTCCAATTTTGTACCATAGTTGTTTAAAGTCTTTTATGTGGAGGGGAATGGTCACTTTATACTATTGTATTTTGGGGTTCTGTTTTTTGAAGAAAATGGGGCTTGGACCTCTTCCTTTGGATAGGAACCCGGATTTTAATCTTGGTGACTTGCATTGCTCTCTTTGTTTTATGTTATAGGTCATGGTGATTAGACTAACTGCTTTTCTTTTCCTTTCGGGTTCCATCTTTGTTGTTATTTGCTGCAGTTTTATTTAGTTATTTATTTTTATTTTTATATATTTGTGGATCTTTTTTTTTGACTGGTGTGTGGGTTTCTTATCATCTGCCTACTATCTTACCTATATCAGTAAGAGTCTGCTGATGCCATGCATTTAGTCTTTTTTTGCTTGTGAGAGTATCATTTATCTTTTTTAACTGGCTTCCATATAATCTGGATGGTGTCCACACTCGAGCATGTATTTCTTTTGCAAATGAACTATGGGATCCTGGTGGTGCAATTCATATCTGTTCTTGAAGTCCCAGTCATATATAGCATTAGATGTGATGTTAAGTTGCTTAGATCATGGGTCTAGACTAGTTTTTGACACTACTATTATCTTACAGTGTATTCAGCTTGGAGGACGAGAAATATGAGAATGAACATCTGCTTCGACAAAATGTTTCAGATCCTGTACAGGTCTCTTAACATAATTTTGCACCTTATATACTTATTTTTGCTTGAAAATTGAACCCAAATTGCTGGGACAAAAGCTGAGATGATGATTATGATGATACTGATTTTCACTTCTATCACTATTTAGCATTTTACTTAATGAAGAATACGATGCTGACTTTTGTATTGCATGATTGATGAAAAGGTTGCTCGAGCAGTATATGATGTCGAGGAAGCAACAGCAGATGCCTTTGACATCATCTTGGAACACAAGGTAGAGGCCATTTAAGCTGATCAGAATTCTGTATTCTGGGGGAATTCCACATACACCTCTCAACACACATCTCCATTTATGTAGGCGAGGCACTGACATGTACCAAACATGCAAGATCTAAGCCACTCGACACTTGGCCCCACCATGTAGATGCCCTAGCTAAAAAATTAGGCTGAATTCACTCATCTGGTGGGTACACATCTACGTTCAACGTGGGACATTGGCCATCTTTTCTAATCATCCTTTTTTTTTTCCTCATACATGTGTTGTCCATTCGACAAGTGTATTGGCTCAGCTTGTGCCAGGGCATCTAAAGAGGAGCCCATGAAATAAGCCACTTGGATCTTGCGAGGGGCACAAGTTGGCATGTGTACCTGCATGTAAGGGTGCATGTGGAATTCCAAAACCTCATATTCTATACCATTAGAAGTTTACTTCTATCCTCTTCTCTTTGCTTGTTCTGCAGATGATCAAGTTGGAGACTCGAGCCCCACTTATAAGGTTCCTTCAACTCTTGGTGGTTCATCACCCTTCTAAGAGGTTAAAGATCTTACTTTCAATTGTGCATCTTTGGTCTGCACAATAAGCTGCTTCCCTATCTACTCACTACATTTTGGGTATCAGGTGCCGAAGAGGAAGTGCGGAAGTACTTACAAATTTTGATGATTTGTGGCCATTGGATCCTGGGTCAGGCAGTGCACAAGAAGCTGTTAATTCTCATGAAAGAGAAGCACTCGAGAATTTCCGAATTTGCGGAAAACAAGTTCCTCGTGGATATTGGGTGGGCACCGTGCTATATTTTACTTTCTTCTGAGCTCTCTTACTAGATAGACTATCTTATGCTGCTTCAGAATATAGTACCAGACTACGATATGCTCGAGTGATAGGCTGGTCATTTAACATTTCATGCGCTTAAGGGGTCTAGCATTTTAGTTCAGTTGTTCTTTCTTTCACGCCTGATCATTATTCTTTCACAGTTGTGTAATGTAGTTGTTTTCACCAATCCTCCTTGACCAACAAATTGAAACATGCATAAGAGAGAATTTATTGAAAACATTTCCCAAGTGCATACTTGGCAAGGTATTCAATAATGGTAACAGTGGCCATAACGGCGACTGTAACTACCGTTACGATTACGGGCATTAAAAAAAAACTGTATTGGGGCTGTCATGGACCATTTTTTCTGTAATGGCCATAACGTAACTGTTTTTGAATACCTTGATACTTGGGTTGTCAGTAGGCCAGGCCTCGGCCATTTGAAAGAATAGGAGCGGAACAACAGGATCTTCGATAACAAAGAATCTTCAATGCAGTCCTTTCCAGGAGCATATCATCCATGATCATCAGTCAGGCCTCACCGTTCCCGCATTTCAAAGGCTGATTGATTGATGATCTCTCGGGTGACTGGAGGGGCAATTTCAGCAACCCTAGCTGATCCCCCATGGTTTTTCTTTTTTGAGTTTTTGTTTTTCATTTTTTGAGGCTCTTCTATGTATTGTTCTATTTTGTTTTTGTGCATCCTTGCGGTTGGACGACAGTTAGGAGTTGACAAGGGGGTCACCTCCTGATTTTCCTTTCAGCTTGTAAGTTTTGGTGCTTCTAATAAAATCAAGTCATCATTCAAGATTGATGTTAAGGATTTATTTATGTTCGATAAAGAGGGTGGTGGTGTAGGAAGTAGTAATTCCAAAATTTTCCAAGTGTGAGTTCTTTTCTTACTTCGTAAGAAAAAGTTTGATATTAATAAAGTTGGTTTTCCCCCTCTGCTCAAATATTTTTATGAGTGTAATTCTTGTCTAATTATTTGTGATTTGGTATCGATAACTAATTGATTCGATAATCGGGTTGCACCAACTTGTGATAGACTGTGCTAATCATTGAATTAGTGAATAAACATGACTACAATTTTTTGAGATTTTCTTAAGCATTGTAAGAAGAAGTTTGTTATTAATAAAGTTATGTTTCCCTCTCTACTTAAATGTTTTTTGTGTAATTCTTGTCTACTTCTTTGCGATGGTGTTGATATTTTATTGATTTGATAACATGGTTGCACAGACTTGTGATAAAACTAT
Organism: Magnolia officinalis; assembly: GCA_021015155.1. NCBI lineage: Eukaryota > Viridiplantae > Streptophyta > Magnoliopsida > Magnoliales > Magnoliaceae > Magnolia > Magnolia officinalis. Next base: position 4,461,565 of record JAJHSJ010000006.1, on the reverse strand, counting down.
GCTAATCATTAAACTAGTGAATAAACATGATTGCAATTTTCTGAGTTTGCAAGAGAAAACCCACTCTGTTGCAGTGTATGACATGCAGAAAGATCCTAAATATGACACATGTTTGCTTATGACACATCAAAAAATTAGAATCTCTGTACCAAAATCTGCACCAAGTAGCCCTTCTGTTCAATTATTTTAAAAAAAATAGTAAAAAGAAGTAGAGGCAATTGAGAGCAAGAAAAGTACAATGATGGTAAACTCACTGAATTAGTTTTGTAGTTGGGGCGCAATAATTGGAGAAAACCAAGGAGGCTTACTGCAAAGCAGAGGAAGCTGAGCCTTTCTTATTATGGATTGTTCTCATATAAACCTAAGGACCTGTTTGGATTGTGGGGATAAAAGAGAAAGAAAGAAAATAAAAGAAAAGAAAAGAAAGGAAAAAAATTGTAATGATCATTTCTCAAGATTTCCCATGTATATGGATTCCATGTAGGAGGTCTTGTTTGGATAACAAGTTGAAATCCAAATAAAGCTCTCACAAAAGTCACCTCATATTTAGTGCATGAGAATTTGACTATATGTTTGGGTAATGATTGCATTTTGAAATCCAATGTTTCAAACATGATGAAGTGTTCCATAATGGGAAAAATCATCCATTTTTCTTTTCGTTTCTCACAATCCAAACAGATCCTAAGCGAGTCAAGAGTCTCATGCTATTACCATGACATACTTGCTCCCTCCCTGCAATAATAGTACCACACATAAGATATGTAGACTAGAATAGTTAGAAATCTCTTTCTTTTCCTTCTTTAACCTTTACTTGAGAATTTGAAATCCTGTTATTTCTTTCTTTCCTTGCAAAACCTCCTTACAACATCCGGGAAAGTGAGCTAAGAACATTGTTCATTTGAGTATATACCCTTTGCAGGCTGCTTTGGTTACTACCTTTAGAATTTGTTAGTAATTTTTTATTTTTTATGGAGATCTCTTTTGCTTTGTTGTAAATACATTGATGTACCATAATTGATAAGGATGAACCAGTTTGACCTTTTCTTACTTAAGGATGAACCAGATTGAGCTTTTCTTTCTCCAATTGTTTTGGATACCGGATATGCTACTGGTTGGTTAAATGCACAAAAAGATTTTTGTGCTTGGATTAATTGGTGTTCGTAGGTAGTTTTCTAAAGTAGAAAGAGAAGCCTTGGTTTTCCATTACTGCCTGACCCATGGTGTACTTTTACACATTGCATGCGCTGCTGCAAGCTTATATACTTTTTAACAAGATAAATATCTGATTGTTTTCAATTGTATAATGTATCACGCTGCAGATATTTTGTCGTGGTAGCAAAAATGACACCAGGGGCTTTAGGTATGGGTACTATCTCTATTCGTATATATTATGTATGTTCGAGCTATTTAATTTTCTTTTTCCTGTTGAGAAAGGTTCATGAATTGGTGCATCTCCTTGTAAAAATGAATTTCGAGAGAGTCATTTTTTTCCAATTGCCCGGTGCCTAACTTTTGTGGGACGCCTAATTGAACACATTTTCATTGATTCACCCATTCCCTCTCTCCTCTGAGGTCATAGTATGTTTTCTCTGTGCCGGTTCAATGTCTTCTAGCAGAAAAGACCACACCTTGCATAAGAGGATGCTACTAGTAAGCTCCCATCTGTAAATGCCAAAGATAAGCGCCCGCATGCCCTGACTTCACACATGTATGTGAAATCCAGGCCTTCATCGGGTGTGCACTACAAAGAAGATGCCCTATTGCAAAAAGGAGGCTAGTCCATTCTTTCAGGTGGGGCACCATGCATGTGAAATGACTGACAGAAAAAAAAAAAAAAAAAAAAAAAAGGATAACTAAAGAACTGCACTGAAGTTGTGTGTGTGGTCCACCTGACGAGTGACCTGCCCATAATTTTGGGCTACCCATTCACCATGGAACCATTGACAAACAACCATAATTTCACATGTGGCACGTCGGTGTATGTGGGGTGCTCTTATACATGGCATTTGCAGATGTATACTTGCAAATAGCATTCCTCGTGTATAAAATATCCACCAATAACTGGCATAACACTGACTGCTGAAGGTGTTTATCTTGTCTTGAGGTAGTTTTTGTTTCCTGCAGCTGTGGCTTATGGGTTCTACTACATTCACTCTCGGTCAGAGTTGAGGCAGGCGAGAGCCATTTGGCATTTACAGCTACATGCGATTTCATCCACAACTTCTTTATCTGTGAGGAATGCCGCCAGCATTTTCATGAGATGTGTTCCAGGTAAAGCACTGAAACTTCTAATCATAACCTTCATTTCCAAACCTCCCTTCTGATGTTTTCTCATTGGAAATTTCACCTGCAGAGTTTCCACCCCGTTGAATACAACACGGGACTATGCCCTGTGGCTATGGAGCACACACAACAGAGTCAACGAGAGGCTCATGAAAGAAGAGAAATCATTAGGAACTGGTGACCCGAAATACCCAAAAATGATATGGCCGCCAAAACAGCTTTGCCCGTCTTGTTATCTCTCCATGAGCACGAAAAACAATGGAACAGTTCATTGGAACAAGGAAGAAGTCTTCAATTTCTTGGTTAGCTATTATGGGAAGACGCTCACGTTGGCATCTAAAGACAACGGTCTAAGTGAAACTGCTGAATCAGCCACAGATGAAACAACCACCTCAACGAATGCAGTTGTGGCAGCGGCATTGGCCATCGGTCTCGCCAGCTGTGTGTTTGGGGTTCTTGCTTTTGTCTGGAGGGCACGGCAGAAGAGTCGGAAGTACATACTACAGCTGCACTCCCTCAAGAGATATGATTAGGAGGGTAATTGCCATTTGTGGGCTCATTAAAAGACAGTTAATTCATGAGAATTTTCTGAATGGCATTGATTAGTGAGAATTGGCGGTTGTAATTGTGTTTGTTGGGAGCTTTGATCGGTAGTCTTTTGTTATTTTGTTCTAACACTGCAGGCAGAGGAAGAACAGAACTGAGATTTATCTGGAACAAGACCCGGCTTTACCATTAATTAAGGTGCGGAGCTAGGGTTCTCAGTTTTTCCTTTTTTATTTATTATTATTATTTTTAAAGTACTTGCTGTTAGTTGTATGCATATCTGTCAGTTGGGTTCTTTCATTAGTCATTTTGTGTGAGGTGTATAAAATCATTTCATAATCTCAATCAAAGATTTCTTTCGCATTTCTATATAGTTATTCATATTGGTTGCTGGTGCTTTCTAGGGATATCGGATATGCAGTGGTAGATGTTCTGCTGTATGCCATTGGATTCGATAGTTTTGATCATTGAACCATGGGCCCCACTCTACCGTGGGTCATTTTATTCATCTCTGTTATCAACAGCACTGTTGTAAAAGTCAAAACGAACTGAACATGTCACCGCTTTGGTTTCGGGGTCCAACCACCGGTCCAATTGGTTAAACCAATCAACTACTGAAATACTTAAAAATACAGAAAATGGAGTAAAACATTATAAAAATAACAACAGTAGGAAATATTGATTCTTGGGAGAGGGCATCCACAGTGGTAGCTTTTGATGGATGTATTGGATTTTGCACCTATATGCTAGCATAGCACGTGTGGCCTGCACATGAGCAGCCTTTAGATGTGCGGGCTTAGTAGAGCTCCTTGAAATAAATGGTATTGTACAGGGACATGGGAAGGGCTTCATGAAAAGAACGGGTGTTAACATTTTTCCTCATTTGCGAGCTAGTAAATAGAGGTAAATGGAAAATAGAATTGGAGGTAAATGAATTGAGAGTAAATGGCTTACTCACTTGTGTTTGGATGGGAGTAAATGAGATGCATTTGAAATCCAAATATTTAGTTTGGATTTGGACGGGTAAATGGGAGAAATTGGAATGCATTAAATTTTTTCAATATATTCACGGGAATATTTGTGATATCCCAAATCAACTTAATTATCCCAAATTAATTTACATTTGTATTAAACTTATTGAAATCTATACTTTAGCAAAAAAATGAGAAAATTTCGAGCCTCAGGTGGGCTACAAATGTAAGGATTACAAACAAGCATCTTGCCAACTTTTTTTAATTGTCCATTTGATGGCTAACCTTTGTATGGTTTGGATCATTCCATTGGTGTGATTCTAGTGATGTAGTGGATAATTGAATTATTTAGGAGTATAATCAGCATGCCATGTGTATGGTGGACATGTGTGTAACAACACCTTTGTTTTTTTGTGCAACTCTTCAAGGGAGCTCAAAAAGTCATTTTATTCCGTTTACTCTAAATCCTTTCTCAAAGAGACGATCTCATTTACCGTCCATTTACTTCTATTTCATTTCATTTCATTTCTAATTTATTCTCATCCAAACACTCTTTGAATGCCATTTTCCTCCATTTACTCTTATTCAAACAGCCCCTAAACACAATGAATTGAACTTTAATACTCCAAGAGTATAATGATTGATACACGAGCACTAACAAATTGTACATGCGAAACATTAAGAACTTAAACCAAACTGTACAATACATTATCCTTAACTAAAATTTAAATTGATTAGATTTCTTAATTGGTTGATTGGTGGATATCCAATGGACTGTCCAAATAAAAACAATCAATGGTCCACATACAGTAGACATTTGGTAGACATTTGCTTATTAATCTGAGGTTAGGATATTAAATAAATACGAATTTAGATAATTGCTTATTAATATAAGGTTAAGATATTAAATAAATGCGAATTTAGATAATGACCTCTCTAAAGTAGGTCTGACAACTTGGACGGTTGACTGAGCTGGTGTATGCCATATGTACAATTTCAGAGCACCTGAGTAACAACCACCCACTACCCCACCCTTATTTCTCACAACCCACTACTTACCTTTATTGACGTGCATTCCAAGTGCCATGTCTACTAATATCTAGTAGCCTTATCAAATTTCTTAATTAGAATACTTTGAAAAAAAATTTTTTTGTGCACCTCATACAATCCCCGGGCCATACAGTGTGCAAGATCCGGATATTTGAGAGAAGTATCAAGCATGGAAGGACCACTAAATGTGTCTGTTTGGTGCATCTGATCTTCAATCGGTTCACTTGTGTGACCATTTGGAACTCATCTGATGGTTGCGTGGCCAGCAAACGTCATTTCTGTGGTGCACGTTTTGCACTTTTAGGGCGTGTTTGGTAACACCAATAAATCAATTGCTGTAAGATGTTAGCTTATATACTTTCCTACAAATTGCAACATGATAAGTTGGGACTTAGCCTTTGAATGTGGGTCATCTTCCAACGATCTAAACTATTTATACGAAGAGTCCCACTTTCTATGACGGATATTTAACAAATAGAAACTCACAAGGCTTTGATAATTTGGGTCTCTTACTTTAAATATGAACGGTTGCAAGGTCATTGTAATGTTGGTATAATCAAAGGGTTGAAATATTCCATTTTTAAGTTCATTGGTACATGCCCTTGTATGAGTATTATTATGTTCAACTTTCATGGCGTCAGTGCCGGTAGCTTAGGTCCTTTGAGATGGGAAGTGTGCTTACAGGGCGATATGGCCATAATTCTCTCATTTTTTCATTCTATTCATTTTTAATAATGAAGAAAGTTTAGAAACTAATTTTAAACTGGATTTAGCCCTATTATAATGATCAAAGCACACAATTTGAGTGGGATTTTATGAATCAAAGAAGAGTGGATATTTTGAGAAATATTGGAAGAAGGGGTAAATAATCGTCTTCTTCTTCTTTTATTTATTTATTTATTTAAATCTCCATTTCTCCTTTTTGTATTTAATTTTAATGGGCCCTAATTTACCAAATCAAGCTTGATTTATGCTCAATTATGGTCTATTTAGTCGACTTTCAACTGATCAAGTTGACACTGTCAAATATTTTTATCAAAGAATGGTGTGTTACACCATCAAATATGTCTAAAACCAACCAATAAAAAAATTGCCAATGAATTTTTTATTTTGGTATTTTTAGCAATACGAAAAAAAAAGCTCTTTCTTGTTACACTGTTGTATAATCTCATACAGGGTTGTATCGGCTGATACAATACATATTATATCGGCCAGCAAGCTGATACCATTATGTAATACTTCAGTCCTTATAGGTTCGGAAGATAATATTATTTTACCTTTTTTAATGGGCCAATCAGGGAAATTGGTCATGTGAGAATGAACATTAATGTCTTCGTAAAGATTCCACGTTTTTTTTTTTTTTTTTTTTTTTTTTTGAATTTCTTTGTAGAGCCCTTAATTGTGTAAGAGGCAGCTGAGAACATTTACAAGTGGATTCATACTTTAGGTTGCTAAGCATTTAGTTTTCCTCCCTCGAGGGCACATGAAGGGTCCATTGATCATCTGTTTTTTCATTGGCACATGGCTAGGGAGATACATGTATTCTTCCTTTCGCGGTTGGTGTTTGCAGTGGTCTTTTAGGGCCTGTTTGGATAGCACCAAATAAGTTACTTTTTAACTTATTTTAAGTAATTAAATTACATTGTAAAAATAACCCAAGTACTAATAGCTATTAGTTGCTATAAGTTTTTTCATTTTTTTTAAAGACTTATTGACTTATTACTTTTCTACTTTTATGTGTCTCTTACTTTCCGTATCAAAGGATGCTCTCTCTCACCGTCCATATCAAAGGAAGCCCATATGATGGGCTGTCCTCATCAAAAGTGGAGCCACACAATGGACAATCCACATCAAAGGTGGACCCCTAATGATATTAGAGCATATTAAAAGCAGGCTGGTATGATGGAGGATTCACTCTAATGGTGGGGCCTACATGATGGATTCTCTGCATCAAAGGTGGGCTCCACATGCTGAGTAGTGGACATTGAAGTAGGGCCCCACATGAAGAATGTCAACATTGAGATGGGCCCTAAAAGATGGATGGTCAATATATATCAAAGGTTAATCCTTAATAATGAATGGCCTAGATCTAAGGCGAGCCCCACATAATGGACAATCCACATTGAAGGTGGAGCCCACATAAGCTTTATGTTATTTACCAAACAAATTTATCTACTTTTTTTTTTTCATATGCACTTGCACACCCTATACATGCCTATGCACTTACACCGGAATGATCTCATGTTGAAACTCTTATGAATCTACCACTGAGCCATAGGGCCGCAAGCAACAAGGTTATCTACTTAGTAAGTAGAAACCCATATAAGCTATTAAGGCATAAGTAACTTATCTAAAGTAACTTATAATCAAAATGCCCCCTTAATGCATCCATTGGTAATATAGTGATGGATTGGCAGGCCAACCCATTCAGGTGCACGAGGAGACTATAGAAGATGTTGGGTTTGAAGGGGAGTGTGGAAGTAAATAAATACTATATATATATATATATATATATATATTATCTACATATATATATCTATATATATATATATATTTATTATATCTATATTAAAGGATTTAGTATTATTGTTGGCAGCTTTGCAAGGAAGAAGATCTTCCACATGATTATAAATTGGGCATTTGAAAGACAAGATCTCCAAGGACTCTAACATAGACCTTATAAGAAATTAGGGTGCTTTATGTATGGTGTTAATGTTGGAATGTATGCCTTTTAAATCCAATGAAGTATATAATTGCAATGAATTCATTGGGAGACTTTATTAAGGTCTTTGTACCTTAGGGAATGAAGTAGAATAAATTTTATGTAAAATACATTGTGAGGCTTAATTTACCCTATTCTTCATGAACTTAGAATATTATCATGACCAACGGATAAGTTAAAATAGTTTAATCCATAGGTCACTATACATGGTGTGACTATTGTGCACATGGTGAGTCTCCACCACAGGACATTGTCCTCACACATGTGTAAGTATTTACATGTGTATACATTGGTTGGATCTAAAAAACTAAGCTAAATTTAACTATTCAATATTAGCTTGCATTTAGTATGCTTGTTATCTTATCATGATATTAAAAAAGACGTAAGGTCTTAGTAAGTATATGATTCATTAATTAACTAATATGTTAGTCTCTTAGGTATATTGTGATAGTTAAGTGGTCGATCATGTTCCCAACGGGATTAGGACTCTTGACATAGGATCTATGACATTTATGAGTTTAAACTTGTATTAAGAATTGAAATGATTGATCAATATAGCTAGTCAAATTAGTTTTGAAAATTATTTTAATCAAATAACTAATTTCAAAATCATCATATACATTATTTTCTAAAATTAATAGTTTATATTTGTTTTTGGATGACTAATCATGACTGCTATATATCTGGGCCATACATAGTGGCTATACTTAAAGGGAACATGTAGGAGGATTTTATAATAGCATGAGACAGGGTAATTACATACATCTATTTTGTATATGCGTGGAAACATCTAAACTTAAACAGGCTTGATTTAATCAAAATTCTTGTGTAGTTATTATTATGATTATTATTTAATATTTAACACACGCATACACATTGTAGTGGGATTTCACCACCTATGGGTTTCGAATGCAAGACCTCGTGTTGAAACTCCTCAGAGTCTACCACTCGGGCAAGGACCGGAACCCTAAAATTCTTGTGTAGTTAATCCAACGTATTGTGGGTGTTAGTTACAATTTAAGTAACTTAGAAAGATTGCTTTAGAAAAATGCTAAATAACAAGAAAATATTATTGGTAAAGGTTTACAAATTTATAAATATATAAGACCAACTTAAAAAGTCTAACAAAGTTTCATGCCTCAAGATAATTTCCTTGACATAATAAGAATGCTAATGTAACCTATATGAGGTAAGGAGAAAGAGAGAGAGAGAACAATCACCAATTGACTTCCATTCCCCGTAAAAGATATTTTTATGTTAAGTTTATATTAATTCATGTGAACATAGATGTAAATCCGATTTAATTTATTTTATTTCTGCCATAAACAAACACTTTCAATCAAGTCATGGCAAGTCCATATACGGTGGTTTCCAGATATTGTAAAATTGACCTATTTTCAGGTGGTCCATCCTCTAAATGACAAGACGGACTCTTGCAAGTGAATATGCTTTTTTAAACAATAAGGAACCATCAATATTAAAAAGAAAGAAAAAAAAAGGAAAAAGTGAGTGAAGTCAGGAGGGGTCATATCATACTCTCTCTCATAATTATGCACACAATACACAAATTTGCCCATTTGGATAATAGATTTTAACAAAAACCAAGCAATCTTGGAATTAAATATGAACCATTCATCAAATGGTTCTTCATACACAATCACCGGTCCAAAGAAATGTTTAGCATAGAATTCAGAACATGAACCGTTGGGATCAATAGAAGCTGAAGACCAACCATCTTACTATAGACCATAGTATGGTGCGGGGCACCGGACCAAAGCAAAGCAAAACACGGCTAGAAACAAAAACAAAATTAGAAACTATAGCAAAGCAAGTTTTGGGATTAAAGCTGGCGTTAAAGAGTAACACCAGCTATAAGGATAGGATGGTCCCAGAATCAGGCTGATCAATTTGGAGGTGGTTTTGTTGTTTTTCATTGTTTTCTGTGGTGTGGCCCACCTGATGATGGGATCTGATTTTTTTATTTTTTTAAATTTTTAATTTTTTTTAATTTATTTTATTTTAACCCTGATGGGCGAGGATGTCATACATAAACCAGGTGAGACATGATGTGCACATTTCCTTATCTCTAACGAAAGCGATAAAAAAAGATAGATTAGGGAAGGAAATACATGATGTAGAAAAACCACTCGCGCTCCAAAAAAGGTGGTGGTTTAGCCTCGAGGACGGTACAGTTATTGATATGGACCGTCTATCCAGTTGAAACTAGTCTTCACGGGTCATTTTTTCAAAATTAGACTCATCTGATGATCCTAACCATCCATTCAATATTTGTAAAAATGGACAATGCCGGTACATATTCCAGGAAGAGTTTCATTCATTGTTTGTGGATGGACCAGACCTTCAAACCAGTCTTGATAGTGGACGAGGGTCATGATCGAACGTATCCAATGCCAAGTGGATGGTAGAGGGAGGTATCTATGATATTACAGTAAGCCGTCTCCATCATATCATTTAACTAATGTCTGGATGGTGAGTGTCACCTGATTGACGAGATTTCTGGAAGACGACTGGGAAGTGGGACGGACCGAATGAACGGTCGAGATGGACTATCTTGTCGCAGTGCCCACAGCACAAACTCTTCAAAGTTCACTACTTTTCAAATCCTTCCACCCGCCTTTGAGATCTCCGCTCTCCCACCAAACCCCAACGGAAAATCCAACGCCTCTCTCTCTCTCTCCTCTCTCTCTCTCTCTCTCTCTCTCTCTCTCTCTCTTCTTCTTCTTCTCTGTGATGATGGAAGCTACTGCAATGGCGAAATCCATCGTCTCCCATCCTCTCCCTTCTCACAGACACCATCCCTGCCTTTCCTCTTCCTTCTCTTCTCATTTCCCTTCATCAAGATTCTCACAATCTCCGTTCTCTCTTCCTAACCCTATCTCTCTCCGCCTATCTGTCGGATCCAAGAAAAGGCGTAGCTTCATCGCGAGCTCCTCCTCAGATAGCGCCGGCGAAGAACTTCCGACTGAAAAAAGTAGGTCTTGTTCTTCTATCTCCTTCTTTCCTTTCTATGTTTCTGCCGACGTATGGTATGATCTGTACTCAAATCTGCTGGATTCGCAGAATATCCAGCGTTTCCAACCGTGCTTGACATCAACCAGATTCGCGACATCTTGCCTCATCGGTGACCTCTCATGCTTTTGCAATTTTGTCCAATTTTATGAGAAATGCCCATGAGAATCTGACTGTTTATTATTTTATTTTTATTTTTGGTTTCCGTTTAGGTTTCCGTTTCTGCTTGTGGATAGGATTGTTGAATACAATGCAGGTGTTTCAGCAGTTGGTATCAAGAATGTGACAATTAACGATAACTTCTTCCCAGGGCACTTCCCCGAGCGGCCAATCATGCCTGGAGTTCTCATGGTTGAGGTATCTCTCGTAGTAATTCTTATTTCTTTCGTTGCTTCTGTTTTATTTCTTTGTAAGATTAGAAGTTATTGTGATGGATGTTGTTGGCACAGAGTACAGTGCTCAAAGCATAACAAGAAAATGAGAACTGCCTGAAAAAAAATAGCATTGATTTTGCCATTTGTTCATGTGAATTCTGATTACGCCAATGTGTTTTATTTAATGGATTCTGTTAAGGAAGCTTTCCATTCTAATTTGGCCGAGTTTTCAATGCAAGCAGGACTCTCTCTTTAAAAAAAATAAAAATAAAAAATAAAATTCTGAGAGAGATGGAGAATACTGATCACTATATTGAAATTAAAGAGCTGGAAAACAAAGTGTTGAGGATCTCGATTTAGCTATCAGCACCACGGGATCATTAGAATTGAAATTCCATAGGGAAAACAAAGTGTTTAATCCATCAGACATGGCTCTAATATCCTTGACAATGTTAACAAGAATGTCTGAATAAAACCCTCCCACTTACCCAGCTTACAACTGCCGGGACTTGAGCCCAAACCTCAACATCAATTTGGAGAAGGTAAACTGAAAATGATGATGTTGTATCTCCAAAAGATTGATATGTTCATTTTTCTTTTTTTGTATCATGTTCATTTATAAAGTAAATAGATTACACAATCTAGTTTTTTGGTTTGGAAGTTTTGGGGACTAAATATCCAATCATTTTGCAAGGGTTCCTGAAATGAATGTGTTATTTCCAAATATCAAAACTCTGTGATTACAATCCTGAATGCATGTAAGGTCAGTGCATGCATTTGCTCGTGTCTGTGCCATCTTCCCCTTGTTGGAAGAGAATTTGTTTATGTTGTTTGTCAATACAGGAGGACTTTGAAACATGGCTTCGTGACTCCCCTCTTTTCCCTTCTCTTTCCTTCTTTCAAGCCTCCAACCTGTTCACTTTGCAAAGAGTGCACAATTAGCATATGAGTTTGTTGTTTATGGTGAGTGATATTAAAGCAAAAGATGTATTCTTATCATAGGAGTCTGTGTAATCTTCCCCTTGTTGGAAGAGAATTTGTTCCTGTTGTTTGTCATTGCAGGAGGACTTTGGAACATGGCTTTGTGACTCGCCTCTTTTCCCTTCTCTTTCCTTCTTTCAAGCCTCCAATTTGTTCACTTTGCAAAGAGTGCACAATTAGCATAGGAGTTTGTTGTTTATAGTGAGTGATATTAAAGCAAACGCTGTGTTCTTAACAATGGCTTTTGAGACTTTTTGCAAAGCTGGAAGGTTCTGCTGCCTAGTTTTGGATAAATATGGGATGGAGTTCATTGTTGTTAATATTAGTTGTTATACTATCAGTATTAACTGTGTTTTGTGAGACCTTTTCTCTTGGTAAGTGGTTCTACACTGGCTCATTTACTGCTTTGGTTCCTTTTCAGTCTTTATTTAATGCTTCTTTGTCTTAAAGGTAGAAGCATGGTGGATCTTTGTCGCAGCTAGTGAGAGTGGATGCAGGTGGAGGGGGGAAGCCACAGTTTTTAGAAAATCAAGAAGTGCGAATGCATAGGAAGCCTTATGTAAATAAGATACAAAACTTTTAAGTGTCTACTTCTCTTAAGAAAACTTTAAACTTTATTCATAGCTGTTAAAATGTAGATCAAATTATATAGATATAGTTTTTATATAACTTCAAAAATCTAGAATAAAAATGACAAAAGCTACAATAGAAAAGAATCAACCGGGTTAAAGGTAGTCTTGGTGGGACCATGGTAGTGGTGGTTGGTGTAAGAAACTGCACCGAGATTTTGGAGGGAAAGAGGCATATTTAGAAGGGGATTCCTGTTGTTAAGTAGCAGATAACAAGGAGTTGAACAAGTTCATGTGATATTCCTACTGTAAGGTGTTGGGGAAATTGATTTGACAGTGCTCATGGCTAGGTTAGTAATCTTCATGGCAAGTCGCAACACTCATTGCAAAGTGTTGGCAGTTGGCATGAAAAAGTATTTAGTCTATTGATGCCGACATATTCTACCCAGGGGGGTGATCTTCCTTTTAAATTTCACTGTACTCAGGGTGGTGATCTTGCTTTTAAATCTCACTGTTCCTAAATGTTTGGAAGTCATAAAATGGCTTTTCCTTTTCTTTTAACTGTCTTCCCACTCCCACTCCTGTTTATCATTGCTTATGGTATGTAAACTTTGTTTTGGAAGGCAGATATCTATGTGACATGGTTAATGTCAATTAGGATAAGTCCATTAATCAATTGAAGCAACCTTTCTTTTGATGATCTTTGATGGAATAGGTTTTTTGCTTATTGAAAATGTAATTTTGGTATAGTATGCTGAAGAGACTCATGTTCACTCTTGTGGAACAGGGCCTTGGTACTTCTATCTCCATTCCTTGTCACCATGTATTGCAGAATAATTTGTGATGGTTTATTAGGAGATCTTTTAAGGGTTGGTCATGAGTTTTGAGGTGATAAGTGAAGGCTGATGGCAAGCACACCTTGGTTGAGATGGTTTTAATGAAATATTGTACCTTGGTTCCCCGTTTTGTAAGGGATAAGTTAGGATTCTATGCCTGCGATCATATAACAAAACAATACATCTCTATCTAAAGCAAATCGACTTCCTAAAAGGGATGCTTTGTCTCCTTAATGGGGTGAATTAGTCGTATTGGAGATGTCCTTGCCAGCTTGCACTCATGCTTGATAGTTTCGTTAGAATTATGACATAGTTGAAGAAAAGTGGAATGAATTAAAAACTAGGTTGGCGCATAAATTGAAAAAGAGTTCACTTGGGTTTGTTATCCTAAAGAGGAACAAGGATTAGAGTCAGAAACCTGAGATCTCCTAGTTATGCACAATTGGGAAATGGTAATGTGTTAATGCACTGATTTGTGCACCTTGTTTGTCAATCACGTGAGTCATTGTGTCAGGGAGTCGGTTGAACCCTTGGAAGTTGAAGACCGAAGACACAAGTGGACATGAGCATCAAGGAAGTGAAAAACAGGTAAATAAGGTGCCTTGGTGACCCTAGCCTTGACCCAAAACAACCCTTGAACCTCTAGATAATCTTTGCCTTAATAGGAAAACTTTATGTGATCATCCCATAGCCTTAGGAGCCTTATTAAAACATGATAAGATAGGCTATAGATGTCCCGGGCCGCTGGAAATTAAATTGTCCAAAACCAGCAATCTTAATGGTGTGCTTGACCGAAGCTAGATCGATCGAGTCGATCAACCAAACATGGCAAAAAATGTCCTGCAAACAACTGGCCCAATATGATTTAGTTCAGGTGCTTGAGACATGAGCTCGATCGATCGAGGAATCTTCGATTCTTCTTGAGCGATCAAGCTCAATCGATCGAACATGGCTTAAACAATCCAACGAGTTCACCGTATCATTTTCGACCTAGCCTGATCGATCGAGGGTCAGGCTTGATCACTCGAGCCTAACCGTTGGAGATCCGTTGGAGCCTTTTTGTTATAAATATTGCATTCGATCTTTGGACAAACAATAGTTTTTGGCATTTTAGAGACCCTAACGCATTTTAAGTTCTAACAAACCTCTTAGGCTTTATCCCATTGAGATTCATGCTTTCTTTATAGTGATTATTCACTTTAATGAGCATTCCATGCTCCTCTATAAGAAGATCATGACCTCAAGCCATCTTTAGAGTTTAGACACCGATTTTATTGACAAATCCTAGTATCTATCAACCTCTAGAGTGTCCATCAAGGAGAATCCCCTAGGAATTCAACTTCCCTTTAGTTATAGAAGATTCTACTCAATTCTCATCACCTTGGTCACCTCAATGGAGCATTGCCTGCATGGTGTTTGATCTTGAGCTAAAGCATTGGTAAAGCATCGACATCAACGATTGAGGGGGCAAAAGGGGAGCTGATTGAAGCACGGGAGAACGTCGATCAAGCAACCCGAGAAGGCGCTACAAAAGGAGCTCAATTCGACAAGTTGTTAAATTGTAAGAGTCCACACACTCCTTGTGTAGAATTGAGTGTAGAATTTGTAACCCAAAATCGCGTAAGTTCTTGTGTAGGACCGTATCGCTACTGACATGGATGAGTACGTGTTTAAGTCCTTGTGTAGGCTACCAACATAGGTGTGTTCGTGGGTAAGTACTTGAGTAGGCCACCGACCTGAGTATGTACGTGGTAAGTCTTTGCGTAGGTCACCGACATGGGTGAATACGTGGGCAAGTCCTTGTATAGGCTTCCGATGGGAGTGTACGCTTGTAAAGGTTAGAGGTGAACCTGATTTAAAACCTTCGATAGTAAAATCCAGTATGCTCATGGGTTGAGTGCGTCTGTCGGTAGTGGAGTAGAGAAACCGAACCACTATACATGCTTGTGTTTAGGATTGTCATTTGAGCACTTGTTTAAGTATGCTTATGTGATTGATTGGTGAATTATATGTATGCATTATTAGATGAATTCTATAAGTTGATAGTTAGCACATCCCACACACACATGTACACTATCTTGTTTAGACTAGTTGCCTTACACTTTTTTTTATTTTTTATTTTATAATTGACACGTTAGTTTAAGTAAGCAATTGTGTGTTAATTGGCTAAAATTTTTTTTGGTCCTAATCACCCCTCCTTTAGGACATAACCACCATTCTATAGCTTCGTCAAGCTTCTGTGCACAGCCCGTGGCTCACTACCACATGCAATTTCATAATGGAGATTCATAGGGAAGTACCAATCCATGGGCTACGACTTTAAGGGTTAGATATATGCTGCACATGCTCTTTACATATTGTATGATATGGTTACACTCAATCAATCATTCAGGCTACTTTGATCAGACCAACCACTCTCACGCACGCACACACATGTATAATCTCATTCGCATATTGGCAAGGGAGTCATGGAATTGCTTCCTGGTTTACTTATGGGGAAATCAAGATAAGAGGCCCTTTTGAGAAAGCTATGTTCTTTAGAGGATGCTTCCGACAACTCATCGTTGGTAAATATTGAAGGAGATAAATAATAGTACGTTCAGTGGTTTTGAAGCCTTGTGGAGAAGCTCAGTGTCTCTTTGGCTGAAATTAAAGGAGTTTTGGTGCTGGATTTTGTCCTCAGTTGGCTTTCGTATCAACTAGTTTTGAAGCCTCATGGAGAAGCTTAGTCTCTTTGGCTGAAATTAAAGGAGTTTTGGTGCTGGATTTTGTCCTCAGTTGGCTTTCCCGTCAAATAGTGAGCCGCACGGCCTAATCGTGTTGTGGAAATGCCCCCAAGCCCCAAGGTAACACCATCTTCGTTTTCTCTGTGCTTGCTGGTATAGGAGATGCATTGGAGGTTTTTGCCCTTAGAGAGGATTTAGACTTTAAGAAAGAGCAATTGAGTCCAGTTAATGAGGGAGATTCCTTAGAAATCATAAATTGGGAGGTCAGAGGAAATTCCAAACTGTGGAGGTTCTCATTCGTGTTCAACAAGATTCGTTCTATTACCTCAAGGTTAAACATTTTGTAGCCCATATAATAAGAGTGGCAAAGGAGCTGGCCAACAGGCTTGCTAAAGGTGGGTTATCCTTACTGTTCTTACCATTGGGGTTCATATAATGCTTGCAATTGGTTACTAGCTTTTCCTGTAATGCTATCGTTTGCATACATATAAATTTGATAATTTTCATAAAATACGTAATAAGGGGTGGTGGATTTTCTTTATATTCTTGTTTTATGATTTCTTGACAGTTTTACAACTGGTTGTATGTCAACATATATCTACCACTGTTATTGACTCATTTGCAAGTTTTTTATTGTTTGCATTAAAACTTCAACACCACCTATAGAAATAGAAGTATTACCAAATTTACCATGAAAATAAGTATTGAAAAATATTGTCAACAAGAGGGATTGTTGACAATTTGATTTTGATCTGAAAAATTCTTCATGAGATCTCTTCTTTGGATGGTTATGTTGATTGGCATTACTTACCAATCCTTCGAGAGATGATTGTGCAATGGCCTGTTCATATTGCACTCTTAAGTTTAATTAAGAATTTTGGAGATGCGCTCAGCTCTTCCGGTTGATTATTTCAACTTCAGTGAATTGACGACATGAGTTTCCTACACTTTTAGTGGTTCTGTTAAGAGCCACCATCTGAAAAGTCATTGTTAGAAATTCAATCGAGAGGCTGTATGATGCTTCTATTTCACAAAAAAATGATGGACTACAGTTTGAATGTAAGCTGCTATTCGACGAAAGACAGTTTCTAGCTTCTGCTTTTGCACAAAACGGGGGAGAATTGAGAGAGTGAATAGATTTGAGTAGGAGCGAGAGATGCAGAAAATCTTGGATAAAGGGTTGTCATTCTGTATGGTGAGCTTGGTGGTTGTGTGACAGAGTGCAAGAGCGCTCGGTGCTAAATTGTCATGTGCTGGTGATACGGAATTACAAAGAAAATCAACAAAACATGAAGAAGCATACAAATGCAATAGAGCTTACATTCTATATTCACAAACTTGCAAACACTCTGCCTGGAGATAGGTTTTGTACAGACAGTGGGGCCTAACATTTCCACTATCTGAGCCAAGTCCTGTCTGCCGCAAGGATGTAGCTGAGTTTGATGGGGACATCACGTGCACGCACGCCGCCCCTACGCACGTACGGAAGGAGAGGGAGGGCCCCACTGTCTATCTGGCTCGATGACGACGTCTAGGAGGGCCTCCTAGTTAGAAGACGGAGTTTTGGTTCATTAGAGTGGGCCTGATAATCAAGTAAAGCCCATCATGGGATCTCATGATTGGGGCCTACTAGTCGGATTGATTTCATATTTTAGGTTTTGATTATTTATGTTATTTAGAATATCATGAACGTTTTAGATTTCTTTGATTAGTTTTTATTTTGGTTTACTTCATCGCCAAGTAATAGGTTGCGCACATGACACGAGTTTTGAGGTATAGAGTTTCTTATAAATAGGCATCCCTTGTAGTTCTTTTAATTCATTGAAGTTTAATAAAAATTCCTGTAAGTTTTTTTCTACTCTCTGAGTCTTTGAGTTGTGGAAAAATTCAAGTGGGTGTGAAGCCTCCCTTTTCGAAGGGCTAACTACCGTGGTGCGAAGCCACATCTATCCCCATCTGCCCCTAGCCTTTATCATCCATATTTCCTCCCTTCTACAATCATCCTCGCTTCGAATCCGTCATTTTTTGTAGTAGTTCTTCTCCCTATAGCCAGTTTTCAGAATCTGGCCCTGCAGGAGAGCTGAAACTTCGACAGAGCACCATGCACAGACCGTATCTCGGATCGAGTTGAAAATCAAGGGTTTTTGAGTCCTCCCCTGGCCGACCAGACCCTAGGAGTCGGTTTGGGGAATCGGGCCACGCTCGCACGTGCGGCCAGGCTCCTGCACACGTGCGCCAGGCCCTGGTCCCACTGGCCGCACGCGCGGACTATCCTAGGTTCAGGTTTTCTCCTTATTTTTCCCCCTTTTCATACCTATTTTCATAACCCTAACCTTATATTGCATTATCCTTAATTTATTTTCCCATTTTCTCGCCCTAGGATTCCTTGAATTGTAATTGGGGAATCCCTTGGATTGGGGACTGATTGTTATGCATGTGTGGCCGATTTCAATTTCCCTTTGAGCATCGTTTGATCCATAATTTTACTGATCCGGTCCTAGCTTGTGTAGGCCTGGACCCACATAGATTCCCCCTATTTGAATGTTTGAGCTTTTATGTGGGATGTGGAATTATTATGTGATTGTTTCTGAATTAATATGATCTAAGTCTGAAATCTTGCATATCATATTTAAATTTCATGTCCTGCATCAGAGTTGCTTTGGCTCATAATACAGAAGTATTATGAGCTTACATTCTATATTCACGAACTTGCAAACATTCTTCCTGGAGATGGGTTTTGTACAGACAGTGGAGCCTAACATTTCCACTACCCGAGCCAAGTCCTGTCAGCTGCAAGGATATAGCTGAGTTGCTTTGGCTCATAATACAGAAGTATAAGGGAAACACATGAAACTTGGTAACTCACAGGCTGACTGAGACTCACCAAATGGCTAACTGACAAATACAAAGGACGCAAAGAAGCTTAGAGAAGGTGAAAATCCTTGAGCAAGGGTGCCCAAAGTGAGACCTCTCGGATGGTCCTATAGTCCTATTACCCCTATCTATCGGCTTGTTAACTTAGTAAAAGCCAAGGTTGTAGCAATCGGAGTTTGGTTGATGGTAGTGAGTGCATCCCTTCATATAGGCGAGGGCTTCTGATGCATCCTCATGTGGTTTTGTAATTCAAACAGTTGTCTGCCACATGTCACTTGTTAAAGCTATGCTGTTTAAGCATTTAATGTTCTGTCATGTGTGATAAGTGTATGAGGTCTGGGGTTTGTTGGCTTTGGGTGATGTGCTTCTTCATCCTTGAATCCCAGGCTATCTTGAGTGCAACTGTGAGCCTCCTCAGGCGATAACCTCTTAAAGGGTTGGTTTGGAATCCGAGACCCTCAGGTGAAGACAGTCCACCTCACCTGGACTTGGGGGGTATTCTATTAGTCTCTTGTTTAAGCACCCAATCCTTAATCAGGAAGTGCCTTTCTGGATCCACATCCATTTCTGAAACTGAATCTTAGCCATGTTAAACTTGTGACATCCTAATAAGTAAAACTTTAAAACATTGCTAGGAGGATTACTTTTGTTAATCTGATGATGTCTGTTTGGACCCAAGTAGAAACTCTGCTGACTCAAAACTAGTCCTTGTGATTCATTGACCTAACTAACATTCTCATAATCTCTACATCTAGGACCAAAATCCTACAAGTTGCACCTGCCGGCGCTCTCGTTTGCGACTGTGAGTTGGCATCGTTCGCCTTAGGTTGTGTTATTCTCGACTAAGAGGCATTGATGTTTCTGCAGTCTTGATGGTAAGCATCCCTAAAGGCAAGTTGGGTAGTATGTTTTATGTGTGCTCTCATGATGAGAGTTGCCATGTTCTCTGGAATACATTTTTTTTTTTTTTTTCCTTGGGAGATTTTCCTCAGGCATTTAACAATTTTCGAAATTCTGAAAAACCGGACTTGTTCAGTTAGTGGCAATGGGGGTTTACGATTGCAAATTTCAGCTTCTTTGCTCTCTACCGAAATTATGAATGAATTCTCTGCTTCTCCATGTAATGCACTGATTGATCTTCTTCTACACCTTTCTTTCATCTACAAAACGATTGAATTTGGTTTTTGTGCTCTTGATAAATGAATGTGGTGATCCAGGCCATGGCCCAGGTTGGGGGCATAGTGATGTTGCAACCGGAAGTGGGGGGCTCTCGCGAGAACTTCTTCTTTGCAGGGATCGACAAAGTGAGGTTTCGGAAACCCGTGATTGCAGGAGACACCTTAGTTATGAGGATGACGCTGGTGAAGTTGCAGAAACGCTTTGGGATAGCAAAGATGGAAGGGAAGGCATACGTTGGGGGTGAGGTGGTATGTGAGGGTGAGTTCTTGATGGCTACTGGCAGCAGCGAATGATATGCATGGCCGTCGCATTATCATTAGGTATCAACATCGCCTGCATTTCGTTTATGTTTCATTTAATCCAATTCTGTGTGTTAATTATCGATGTTAGGAGCACGAGTGTCACTGACGGATTTCATGCAAAAAGCTTGCATTTTAGTTGCTGAAAATAAATGAGTTGTTTCCTCCGGCCTGCGCCTGTTTTGAGGCCAACTAATAAATGGTTTGGCCTGGCCCCAGGTTTGTCAAAAATTTCTATTCTAGTTGGAGCCTCCAAACAGACCCATTTAAGTGGGTGGGTTTGGGTGCAAGTTTGAAGCATAGTTCTAAAACTTGGTCACTTGACTTGGCCAGAAATCGAGCTGAGTCACTGCGAAACTCGGGACCAAGTTCAACTCTGTTCAGACTTGGCATGATTCGTCGAGTCGGTTCGACTAAGTCAACTCAACATAGTAATTAAAAAAAAAAAAAATTCAGCTGAAGGGAGATGCACCCACAATCACAAGATTTCAAGGCAACACACTTACCAGCAAACCAAGCACTACTTTGTTGACTTGCCTATTTTTATAGCCATAGTATTTAAACAACATTATTCAATACCTGGTTTAATTATCAAGACTTCTAGTCGACCCAACCTGATCCAACAGGCTGTCAAATCGAGTTTTAGAACTATGGTTTGAAGGCCTGATTATTCAATGGCCTTGGCCTTTGCCATATTAAAAAAAAAAAAAACAGGCCATTCAGTCGCCCATTGATCTATTGGTGGGATAATTCTGTTCTGCCCATTAGGTTGCCACGCTGTTGGAATCAATTGACAGCCAAGGGTCTGATTCAACATATGGGTGTGGCTTACCTAGTGATTGGATCAGCCTGATTCTTGTGATTCTTGAAAAGGTTCTTCTCCTGGGGGGATTTGGTAAGGATTAAAAATAATCTTGATGACCCATAATTATATAAAGTATGATCTCTAATACATAATCACTGTTTACTAAAATGAGAGAAATCATTTTTAAGTGGTTGCCAAACAGTGCCTTATGGTTTTTTCTTATTTTTAATTTTCACTTTCTATTTCTCTAGTTTTCAAATGGGTCCTACTCAATAAACATCCAAAATCTTGTGTCTAGTCATCATGTCTGCCATGCTCTACTCATAAATTTGTCAGTTGTTCTAATAAAGCTTTTATCACATATATTCTAAATACGAATTATGAATTTTATAGGGTGGGTATGTTTGGTTGCACCAAATATCATGATGTTTTGGACCAAATTGTTTTTTTTTTTTTTTTTTTTTTAAATTTTAAATATCATGATATTTGGTGATTCATTATTTTGGAACACACCAAATTGGATTCAATCGGAAAACATGACTCACCCGAGTCACTGTCCGACTTCTTTTGGTGATAGTCTGCAGCCGAAGAATCACACTATAGGATGATTGATCGTTATTGTCCAACCGTTTGCCAGTTAAATGGACGGTTGAAAGTTGAGTAAGCAATGGTGCATGTTTCTGCCCAAAGAAAGCTATTTTCACAGAAAGTTACGATACGCAATGGTTCATCAGAGTGTGCCTAGAGGATGAACAGAATGGTTGGGATCGTCCACCAGTTCTCTCCTGGGCCATGTAGACTGAAAATGTCCTGTTGCATCATTAGGTACAAATGCAGCCAATGATTATTTCATCCATACCGTCGATTTTATTGTCATTACCGTGTAGGGATGATTTGTCAAAAATCTCCCCGTGTAGAGGCTTCTAACCTTTTGATCAGTGGCCAACAAATAGATGGTTTAGGAAAAATATAAAAATTACCACGGAGAATTTGCCATCTGTAGTGGGTCCCATATTACCAGAGGTTGGAATCAATGAACCATTGGTTCTACTTGTCCGCAGTGGGCCCATTTATGAAGTATGATATTATGCCTTTGTCTGACCCAAGTGAGGCTACTTCAATTACAAGTAATCTAAGCAAGAGATGAGAAAAAGGGCCTGTAAGCTGTCATTTTTTATTTTTCAACGTGATACATCCCCTGTGGAAGAAAAGGTTCGTGGGCCGAATTCCAGGAGGATTTTCCGGCGTGGATTGGGCACTACCCCCACCAGGACCTAGCTAGAGACGGACAAACCTATGAGGGGATTTATGGAGCCCAATGTGATGTATACATTATATTCACACTGTACATTCATTTTGACATATCATTTAACAGGAGCCCAAAAAGGAGATAGATCGAAGGCTCAAGTGGACCACACGATAGGAAGAAGTGGTGTAATGCACCGAATTTCAGGATCCGAGCATGAACTTGATCTTCAATATTTCGGGTGTTCACTTTTACTTTGCAGAATTATGAATTCTTTGTACAATTAATTTGATATCCAAGCAATTATTTAACTAAACTAAACCGTGTAAAATACTATGAAATAAATGTATCCAACGCAAAGTAACAAGTCTAAAATCTACATCATACATCTATCTAAAGTGTGGAGTCCACACTTAGGGCTTAATATACAATTCCAAAAGAAAGATAAAATGTGTCAAGTTTATAGCATGCCTAATAAAAAGAATATCCATTGAATCTGGTTGCGAGGCGAGCCAACTAGAGCTGTCCATCGAAGAGCTGGAAGTATGAAAATTCTTCCTCTAAATTCATGTACGCGTCCTCCAAGGTGTTGGCCTCGGTGATACCTACATTTACTTCAATATCTAGTTGGTGTTTGATCAATTCAATGGTACCATTTATCATAAGTTGTACATGTTATCAACTCAATTGGCGTAGGTAATGATAACACAGATAAACAATCATTTTTTTTTTTTTTTTTCAAGTGCATGAATGTTATGATAAAATGATGCATGATCCTCACAATTCAACACTCCCTTAAATAAGCGACTTCATCATTTATTTCGTAGAATGTCAACACTCTCTCATCATGCGACTTCAGACACCTTTCGCAAAACACCTAACCTAAGGTAATGGCTCGTCACCAACATTATCAACAAGTGTGATTGCTATGCAGATTAACCTGGTAGTTATTAAGTCTTATTCTAGCAGCATATTGGGGAAGCTAGGGTACCAGGTCTTAACCGGATCATGAGACTCATAGCGGTCGTAGTGGCTCCTCACCCATGTACCTTGATCCATTTTTGGGTTCATCACCCTATTCTAATACACACAGCAGGCGTGTTGCCTCCGTCATTGCTTAACAGTCACTACGGGGAGGTTTATCACCTCAGCATAAGCCGACAGCTCGAATATGGTGTCTCTACTACCATGGTCGGCTAATGAGTTATAGTACAATCGTAGCGCACTAACTGTTATGAATTAACTCATTCAAGGAGAATGCTGGTATCTTAGATTCATTCAAGTATTATCCAACATTGTAAATAGACAATGATCAACCATGCATAGACTGATTCGATTGACATGGAAGAACCCCTGCGTAACTGGCATTGGATGCAAAACATCTTGTATAGTACAGTTCCTGTCGGTCGTCCATGTTTAACCTCGGTCAATCAAATAAGCCTAGAGTGGTTGACCTAAGTGGGCCACTTCCTAACTTATACATTTTGTAAGTTGACCTCACACCAATAACAATTCTACATATTAAAAAAGTAAGCTAATTAATCACTAAGCAACTTCTCAACATTATGTACAAACCCTAAAATTAGGAATTTCATTCATTTAAGCATTTCATTGAGGATGTTAACAGTCTAAAAGTATTAATAAGGTTTGCAATAACAAATTAAATCTAGCAATATTAACATACGAAAACCCATCCACAACCTATTCTCAAGGGTTGATAAAATGAAACTTAGAAGGAATGGGTCACACCTTAGAATACTTCTAAGGTTAGAGTTTTGGGGAAGATCACCGAAACCTAATCAACATACAAGATATTTTAAGATTTATGAAACTTGACCCAAGAGTATCTAGATTGGAAAGTGTGACTCAATCTTTATCTTCAATTATCGGTGCAAAGGATCAATCAAAGAATCCGGGAGCAGCTAAAACTTCAATCGTAGGGGAGAAAGGCAAAAGGGTGCACAAAACCCTCACACCTCCAATCTCTCTCTCTCTCTCTCTCTCTCTCTCTCTCTCTCTCTCTCTCTCTCTCTCTCTCTCTCTCTTTCTCAATGTTAGGGCATAAATTCATATGGGGAGATGGGTGTGAAATAGTGGACTATTTATGGTGCTAGAAACGGTGTAAATAGCCCTAATGGCTAGGTATTTGTTATATTAAAGCTATGGGATGTTATTTTTGACTATCGAGGCCAACAAGGAGTTATATGGGTCAATCTTCACCAAGGGATAGGTGCTCCACTTGGATATCTATGTTTGGATGCAACCACCTTGATAATCGGATGCGCCGAGCAACGGAGAATATCCTAATTCAGTTCAACGGTTACCGATCGTCGATTGGGGCCTCGACTATACGGATATGTGTATAATAATAACCTTAAGTTAATATATTGAGTTTGATCGTAATCTAATAGTATGAAATTCATAACTTTGGCAAAGAGTCAAGGGTGAATATTTAACATAGGTTTATCTCCTAAAGCACTTGCACATTCCAATGCTCGACTTGTGAGCCCAAGGTGAACGATCCTATATGTGATCTCGGCTCAACATCCACGATGGACATCGAGCTCGACAAGACATATATTTTTCTATAGTTTCAAGTTTAACGAACCACGAACGAACAATCTAAAGCTAATTTAGCTGATCGGGGCATTCCTAGAATAAGTTAAAGCATGAGATTTCTCGCGCACAATGACTAAGACTTGGATTCGTTAGGTTCATGACTCTACTCATCCGCAATTAGTGGAAACAGGTATTCTATTTTAATTATCCTAAATTTATCAATTTTAATGTAATTATGGTACTTAATTAGGCAAGTACAACCTTTTGACAGTCCACTTATGAACGTACTAGAATTTTTATAAAGAATTTTACAGGACATTACAAATGGGGATTAAATTCCTCTAGTTGAAAACTAAGGCCCATTGTGATGTTTATTTGTCATCCAACATGTTCATAAGGTCCTATTAACTTGTATGAAGGGAAAAATAAATATTAACCTAATTCAAAACTTCTGGCAAGTTTTCAATGGTATGCTTTCAATCCTTACCGCTTACTATTGTGTGGTCCACTTGACCCTTCAGTCTACCTCTTCTCTGGACTTATGAGCTAAACTAGTCCGTCAAAATGGGATGAATATAATATACACAATACAACGGCCCACGGATCCCTTGATAGGGCCGTCCGTCTCTAGCTATGACACAGATTGCCTACTGATTATGTTGGTAGCCGTAGCTAATGGATGGTGCTTTTGGGCTTCACCATGATGTATGTGTTTTACCCACCCATCCCTCCATTTTTTTTCAGATTATTTTTTAAGATACGTAAGAAAGAAAAGAAAAGAAAAGGCAGATCCAAATCTCACCTAGATCACACTACAGAACAGAAACAGTAGCAATTGAACACCCACCGTTAAAAACTTATCCGGGCAACAAAAGTTTTGGATGAAGCTGACATTTGTGTTTTCCCTCCATGCATGTCTTTGTCACTAGATCAAAAGGTTGGGTGACAAATAATCATTACAGTAACCCAATAAAGTTTTTAATGGTGGGCGCTCAATCACCTTTTTCTTTTTAATTTTATTATAATTTTTTTTTTTAAAAAAAAATTATATAAATGATGTGGTCCACTTGAGATTTGGGTCCGTGATTGGTGACGTGTTATGGTGGCCCTACCTGTAGATGACGGATCATCTCCAATCTTTCAGATTGCACAATCAAAACCTTTTGATATCTGCTCTTTTCTCCAATATCGAAAGGGAAGTGAGATGTTGCCGTCCCTTTTTTACTTATCTAAGTTCAAGGGATCTTGAACGTTGATCTGATTGGTCCTCGCATTGTAGACCGTGGATCCAAAATTCCCTTTCCTGGCAGCGTGTTGTCATCCAGTATTTGTTTTCTGTTATTTATTTTTATTTATTTAAATTATAGATTGTTCAATTAGTAAAACCTTTCGGGAATACCCTATCCACTGTAGGTCCCAACAGACGAACAGTCTGGATCAGTAATTCATGGGGCCACTTGTCCAATTCCTCAGATGGGTGATGTTCCATCACAAGTTCACAACAACGGATGTTGACGTGGCCACTTGCTAGACGTCAGTTTCATTGCAAAAGGTAGAAACTGCTTTTAATGCTCTTTCCCTTTCTTTTTGATTGGAAAGAAATGACAATCTCACGTTTGACGAATCACACCGGGAATAAAGAAAGGTGGCATCATCAGCAAAGATAGTGTTTGCTGACATGATGGATTCCATTCATGTGGGAAAATGTTTCTATGATCCGAACCGTTTATATGATGGGTCTCGCCATTCATGAGGAATACTAGAAAAAAGGTCCCTAATGGGAATATTTTTAACGTTTGATCATTGGAAATATTTATATGAATATGGACGATCATCTCCTTCACCCTGTTTTTGGACCGTTAATCGAACGGTTAGGATTTCCCAATATTGGGGGCTTTCATGGAAGCCCCCATCAGCTGTCCATCCCATTAGATCAGCAGATCAGCGGTTCGGAACTTTTGAAAAGTGAATCTTTAACTGAAAACCAGTGGTGAGGATCATCCTTTCAGCTAGATATCTGACCATGTATAACTAAAATAGTTTCTGACAGTGGATGGTTCTGATCACTCGACCATATCTCCATGTGGACCAGTGGTTAAAATCAAATTGGGTATCCTGTTAATTTTAATAATAACATTGAATAGACTAGGCAATAGAACTGACGCAGACCACTAATGGGTCAATGAGGCACACGTGTGTGAGATCCAATCCATCCATGGTGGATCTGGGTATACAATTCAAGACCTAACTGAAGCCCCGGTCTTGAGACCCAATAGGAATGCAACAGGTAGGTTGCGTCTGCGCCTGGGATTGACCTGAGTCGAACCTTTAATTAAATAAAAGAGGTGGCCAAAACTAAAGAACTAAAGCAGTAGAGCATAGAGAGAAAGATCACATCTTCTCCTCTATTATAAGCCTTCAATTTATAAGTAAAAATTAATCTTTAAAATGAATATAAATTTTTTTAATAATAATGAGAATTATTCATTTATAATATAATAAAATATGATTTATTCAAGGTTTAGACAATTTCCATGGAGCATATGCCTCCCAAAAGATAATAGAAGCCTGCAAAAGTTTCCTCCTTCCGGACCTAAATTAGCTCTCAAAGTGCAAAAGTTACAAAGAGCTTAACTACAACATTCACAGTCGTGTAGGAACGAAAGTCGGCCTTAGTGGTCTGATGACAATGTCAAATGTAAGTCCGTCACCGGCCACTTAGCTGAATTAATAAATTCATTCAATATAGTAAAGACATTTACATGGGTTCCCACTCACTTAGTTTTGTGATTGGAGTATTTAAAACCTAAAACAAATTTTAAAAATAATAAATTTAACTCCAAGTTAAAATTTACTTCTGTATTTTGTTACAGAATATTTTTTATAAAATTCGTGATAACTTTTTAATTTTTAATATTGTTCGTATGTAAATTTCGATAACTAGTAGTAAAGTAATAATTATTAATAATGAGCGCTGGGTCAATTGACCTATTTCAATTGTTTTTTAAAATCCTAACGCTACACTAAGTCATCTACAACTTATCCTAAATATAAAAAAAATCCACATGGGCTCAATTTAATTTTACGTGAAGATAAAATCTGATGTAGAGTAGGTCGCGGACAGTTTCATGGCCAAGATGATTCAAAAAAGGCCCGGTCAACGACAGAAGTGATCCGGACAGTCGGACCTTAGATCGGGTGTATCTCATAATCCGGAATGAGTTATCGAGCGTAAAATATATGATTTTAGGGTAGAACGAGCTACTTTGGCCAACCAACCCTGCTATGCAGGGTTCCACAAGCCAGATTTGTGAAATACCCTGGATCGATGGTCGTTTCCCTATTTTAATTTTATTTTTACTATAAATAGTAAGTTTTAGTTTGATTATAACTCTTCATCCGTCGGGCTTTAGGAGTTGCGCCCAACGTGAAAAAGCTTAGAATAATTAGGAGAACGATTTGGTGAAGCCAAATAGGACACTTACTATTTTTGGCCGAAAACCTTACGCACTAGTAGACATCACGACCGTCTATACTAAGTTGCGAATTCTATGAGTTTTAGTTGTAGTTTGCTTATGATTTCTTTCTCATTGCTTGGTATCCCTATTTAAAGGGTTGTGAACTCATTTATTTCATTCATTAATCAATTTCAAATTTTATAGAATTTATTTTCTATTTTGCTTACTTTCTTTCTCGTGGTTCGAGAAGAGTCCAGAGAAGTTCCGTAGATTCGGAACAGTTATCCTCTTGAGAGAGACGGAGCTCGACATTATCAAGTTCATCCCGGCGTCAATTGGTATTAGAGCGAGGATTTCCCTTGGGCCGATGACAAACAACGAAGGTATGAACCAAAATCTTGTGGACGGTGAAACAGGGATTCGTGATCTTGCGGAAAGAATGTAAGCTTTCCATCAGGAGAATCAGTTGACCATACAAGGGCTACAGGCAACCCTCGACCATCTTGCGGATGCGCTACTTCTGCCCCGAGCCCTAGGCAGTGCTCCACCACCTATGGTTGCTCCACCGCCCGTAGTTGCTGTACGATACAACTCCAATTTTCGTAAAGCACTACCAGTGGTAAACTATAGAGCTACACTAGATGATTCAAGTTCTAGTGACGAGGACATTAATGAAGGTTTTGCCCGACAACCAATCCATGGAGGCGATCATTTAGATCGTGCTGAAAGAGACTATCGAGGTAAGGCTAAACTTCCTAGTTTTAATGGTTTATTACGCATAAAAGATTTCCTCGATTGGCTAGCTGAAGTAGATAGATATTTTGATTATATGGATGTGTTAGAGCATAAAAACGTAAAATTGGTAGCATTTAAATTAAAATCTTGTGCTTTTACATGATGGGAGCAATTACAACTCTCATGAGCCCGTCAGAACAAGGCGCCCATCTCATTATGGCCATGGATGAGATGTCTTCTTCAATCATGATTTCTCTCCAGCAATTATGAGCAGATATTATTCTAACAATATCAGAATTGCCGAG
Source organism: Magnolia officinalis (assembly GCA_021015155.1). NCBI lineage: Eukaryota > Viridiplantae > Streptophyta > Magnoliopsida > Magnoliales > Magnoliaceae > Magnolia > Magnolia officinalis. The sequence continues at coordinate 4,432,017 of JAJHSJ010000006.1, read as the reverse complement.
AAGGAAATCGAACTGTCACAGATTACACTGAAGAATTCCATCAATTGACAACATGAAATGATCTGTCAGAATATGAGTCACAAAAGGTAGCACGATTTATAAGTGGGTTGCGACCGACAATTCAGGACCAAGTTCAGATGTACATAGTCGGGACCGTGGATGAAGCAGTTCAATTGGTGAGTAGGGCAGAAACGTAACTTGCAAGAGTTCCTACTCGGGCCTATCTTTCAACTCGACCCCTCATGACGGGTCCTATGCAGGATCCAGTGCTGGCACGAGGAAAAGAACTAGTAGGAGAACATCCTCAATCTCCTACAACTTCAAGCCGTGATATGGGGAGCGGCTCATCCAGGCCTCAACGTGCAGCACCCACAACAGCGGACCCGAGTAGGATTCCAAATCCTTATGCTCGGCCAAGGTCGAACAATTGTTACCGATGTGGCCAACCGGGTCACTTATCAAACACCTGTCCTCAACATTCCGCGTCACACTTGACCATAAACGAAGGGGGCATTGAATGTGAGGCCGCAGAAGAAGACCTTGGCTTTTATGAACATGAGCAAGCCACTGAGGAAATAGCAGATGGTGATGAATTGACGGGCGAGGATTGTGGTGAATCTCTACTTGTGAGGCGATTACTGTATACCCCACGGAAGGAATTACATCCACAACGACACAATATATTCCGTACGCGGTGCACTGTCAACGAAAATGTATGTGATGTGATCATAGACAGTAGTAGTAGCGAGAACATCGTCTCAAGAGTGATGATGGACAAATTGCAGCTACAAACGACAAAACATCCTTTCCCGTACTCAATTGGCTGGATAAAAAAGGTGAACGAGACTAAGATAACTGAATAATGCACTATCTCGTTTTCAATTGATAAAAATTATAAGGATCAAATACTTTGTAACGTGGTCGACATGGAAGCATGCCATATATTACTCAGTCGACCCCGACAGTCAAGCCATGATGCGACCCATCGAGGACGAGACAATATTTACATATTCGTCAAGGATAATAAAAAAATAATCATTGCCCATATGGCACTAGAGAATCATCCTAAAGCATCTAAAGTGGAGGGGAGTTCCCTCTTGACCATTCGAGATTTCATGGAGGAATCTAAGGAAACTGGCGAGTTATACACCGTAGTAGTGAAGGGCGAGGAATCGGAACCCTCAAACATTTCTCCAAGTTTAAGAGTATCGCTAAACAAATTCAAAGAAATCTGGCCTGAAGATCTACCTGATGGATTGCCCCCCCCCCCATGAGGGACATCCAACATCACATAGAACTCATCCCTGGGGCTAGCTTGCCCAACCGCCCTCGCTATCAGATGAGTCTGAAGGAGTGTGAGATACTTCAGGGACAAGTGGAGGAATTGATCTGTAAGGGTCTCTTGAAAGAGAGCATGAGCCCATGTGTCGTACCAGCATTATTAACGCAAAAAAAGGAAGCTGGCGCATGTGTGTCGACAGTCGGGCAATCAACAAAATTACCATCAAATATCGGTTCTCAATACCACGGTTGGATGACATGCTTGATATACTAGAAGGGCTAAGGTGTTCTCTAAACTAGACTTAAGGAGCGGGTACCATCAATTTCATATCCGACCTGGTGATGAGTGGAAAACAACATTCAAGACCAAGGAAGAGTTGTATGAGTGGCTGGTCATGCCCTTCAGCCTATCGAACGCACCCAGTACTTTTATGCGTTTAATGAATCAAGTTCTAAAACCGTTCACTGGCCAATTTGTGGTAGTATATTTTGATGACATATTGATATATAGTCAAGATGAGATGGAGCATAGGAAACATCTCAGGCAGGTGCTGCAGATCCTACAAATTAACAAGTTATACCTCAACTTGATGAAGTGTAGTTTTTTAATGGACAGCCTGTTATTTATAGGATTTGTTGTAACATCCACAAGCATCCGTGTGGACCATGAAAAGATGCGACCCATTAGGAAATGGTTGATCCCGACAAACATTCATGAGGTGAGGAGTTTTCACGGGTTAACGACTTTCTATCATCGATTCAGGCAAAATTTTAGCACAATAGTCGCGCCTATAACAAATTGCATGAAAAAAGGATCGTTCCAGTGGACCGATAAAGCTGACAAGAGCTTTCATGAGATCAAGTATCGTTTGTCCACAACACCGGTCTTGGTGCTTCCTAATTTCGACAAGCTGTTTGAGGTTGAGTGTGACGCTTCATACGTCGAAATTGGAGGAGTATTATCACAGGAAGGTAGGCCGGTAGCTTTCTACAGTGAGAAGCTCAGTGAAGCCCGAAAGAAGTGGTCGACTTATGAGCTTGAGTTGTACGCAGTTGTTCAGGCGTTGCAACATTTACGACATTATCTGATTCAAAGAGAGTTTGTTCTATACACTGAACATCAAGCATTAAAGTTTATTAATAGTCAGACTAACGTGAACTGTGTGCATGCTAGATGGGTTACATTTTTACAAGAATTCATATTCATTCTAAAGCACAAGTCAGGGCAGCAGAACAAGGTGACTGATGCACTTATCCGACGTGCATCACTACTTATTACGATGAGCAACGAGGTGGTCGGCTTTGACTGTCTTAAGGAGCTGTATGCCGATGATGAGGACTTCAAAGATTCTTGGATGAAGTGCCAAGAAGGTCACCCTAGTGACCTTCATATACAGGATGGTTTCCTATTCAAAGGGAATCGATTATGTATGCCCCAAAGTTCTTTGAGAGAGTAAATTATTCAGGAGCTACATGGAGGTGGCCTCGGTGGACACCTTGGGAGAGACATGACGCGAGCTCTTATGGAAGAACGGTATTACTGGCCGCAATTGATACGTGATGTGAGAAAAGTCGTATAACGTTGTCATGTTTATCAGACTTCCAAGGGGCAATATCAAAATACGAGGCTCTACACCCTGTTACCTGTGCCTGATGGTCCTTGAGAGGATTTATTTATAGACTTCGTGCTTGGTCTCCCACGAACACAACGCGGTATGGATTCAGTGTTCATGGTGGTAGATTGTTTCTCTAAGATGATACACTTTATCCCATGTAAGAAGACCCTCGATGCAACACATGTGACGAATCTATTCTTCAGGGAGGTTGTACAGCTACACGAGGTCCTCAGGACCATTACTTCTGATCGTGACATGAAGTTCATTAGCCACATTTGGCAGACTTTGTGGACTCGATTCAATACATGACTTCAATTCAGCAGCGCCTACCACCCACAGACTGATGAGTAGACCGAGGTTGTGAATCACACATTGGGAAACCTCATTTACTGTATTTCAGGAGAAAAACCGAAACCGTGGGATTTGGCCTTGTCTCAAGAAGAGTTTGCATTCAACAACATGGTGAACCGCACGATAGTGAAATCACCATTCTAGATTATCTACGGACGAGTGCCTCGCCACACACTTGACTTGGTCCCTCTGCATAAGCTCCCATGCACGAGCATTGCAACAGAACATATGACAGACATGATCATGGGCATCCATGCGGAAGTGCAGACCAAGCTACATGCCTCGAACGAGAAGTACAATAAACAAGCGGACAAGCATCGACGACAAAAAGTGTTCAAGGTGGGCGACCGCGTTATGGTCCATCTGCGCAAAGAGAGATTTTCGACCGAGATGTACAACTGAAAAGGCCTAGCTATATGTCCTATAAGGGGGGGGGGGGCTGAATAGGACTATGCTAAATTTAAAATGACACCAGCGAAATTAAACAATAAGATAGCCTTATAAACAAATAAATGAAAGATAGTACTTTAAATAAATCACAATATAGAAATGTAAAGTAACCTCAATATTCTAGTATTGAGAGGCTGATACAAATGATGTTCTAAAGACAACCTTGCACCATAAAAACCAAGGGTTTATGGAAGGACAACCTTACTAGAACGGTTTAAGTATCAATATCTCAAACTGAATAGGAATAAATGAAATAACAAGAATTGAAATTCTAAAGTATTACAACATTCCCCACAATGCTTAAAATGTAAATATTATAACATTAACATCCACACATACATTCCACAGCTTTGAATGATAAAAGATATAAAAATTAAACAAGCATTCAAACCATAAGACACAAAGAATTATAGTGGTTCGCCTGTATGTACACCAACTGTTAAACAACAGCCACACGGCTTGCTACTCCACTCCTAATATCCTCACACAGGGGATATCATTGTTCACTATGAAAATAAGTTTCTCAGGTTCACCTAAAACCTTCACAATTGTGTCTTTCAAATGGGCTTACACAATTCAAAAACCCCACTTTCTGAGTTTTCTGACTCTCCTCAGATAACCAACACAATGAGATTTATCTGGCTCAATCTCAAAAGAAACCAAAATAAAGGAAATTTACACAAATGTAAAATACCCGAATTTCTCCTTTTGTAGCAGCCCGGAAGAACCAATCGGAGTAGAAGTTCAATTGTTCAATACTCACTTTGAAATGGTTTTAGGTTCTAATTGATTTTAAATTAAACCAATTGGGCTAGCTCTATTTGATTTTGATTCCAAGAAGAAGGAATGCAGCAATTCCTCTTTTCAAGTCAGATTGGAATACAAAAACAAAATCAACTTGACAAAGCTAACAAAAAAGAATATTAAATAAGCACAATGTAGCTTAAAAATAACACAAACTTATCTCAGAGTGATGCCTTGATTTTACTTGAATTAGATATGAAACTCTGAAATTCATGTTCTATTTATAGATGCAAAAATCGCGTCTACGACTGGTCGTGTGGCCACCACGATTGGTCGTAGGTCGAACTGCATTTTGAAATTTTATGTGTGATTGGATAAAACCGTTCCACGACTGGTCGTAGGGTGTCCACAACTGGTCGTGAGGCCTCCACGACTGATTGTGACCAATCCACGACTGGTTGTGCGAAACCAGGAATGGTTGTTGAATTTTGAGTCGTAGCTGCAGGATTGGTCGTGAATGAGTCGGCACTATTCCTACAACCGGTCGAGCAAACTCCAGGACTGGTCGAAGCTCAACAAAAATTTTTTGAAAATTTGCAACAACTTAGGACTGGTCTTGAAATTTCTTGGACTGGTCGAGCCAATTCTAGGACTAGTCGAACAAAGTCCAGGACTAGTCTTAGAATAGACCAAACACTTATAAAAAGATTCAATTTGAATTACGTATACAAAATGACCTATCCTAAGGTCAATCTAAGGTCATTCATACCTTGAATGTGAAGTAAGGACATTGAAACTTCATTTCTTCAGATGATGGTTGACCTTTGAAGATTATAAAACTTGAGATCTCTATAAGATGTTACTTGAACTTGAGATCTTCAAAAGCTTGGATTTGTCGTTCTTGAGTTGTACTTCATCTTGAGTTGAACATTATCTCGAGCTGTACATGAGTCTTGAACAAGCACTCGTCTTCTGATGTAGCTCTTGAAATATTTTGAACATTGAAGCTTGCATTTCTTGAAGTAGATCATCGTTCTTAACTTGTAGCATTGATGCAGTGTCTTAAACAAACAAATTAACATGTTACACAAGACATAGATTGTTTTTTTGGCACCACAAAATTTGACAACCAAAGGAGCAGGAAACCATAACACTTACAACAACAAGCTAAAGAATAAGAAGATTGGACCCGTACCAATCATCCGAAAGATCAATGACAACACTTATGTTGTTGATCTTATAGGTGACATGATGAACTCACGGACTTTCAACGTCGCGGACCTGACCGAGTATCATGAACCAGAACAGGATGAGAACTTGATGACGAGTTCTTTTGAAGTGGAAGGGACTGATGTAGAGCGGGTCGCAGACAGTTTAATGGCCAAGATGGATCAGAAAAGGCCTGGTTGACGACAGAAGTGATCCGGACCTTCAGACCTTAGATCGGGCGTATCTTACAATCCGGAACGAGTTATCGGGCGTAAAATATATGATTTTAGGGTAGAACGAGCTACTTTAGTCAACCAACCCCGCTAGCCGAATTTGCGAAATATCCCTAGATTGACAGTCGTTTCCTTATTTTAATTTTATTTTTACTATAAATAGTAAGTTTTAGTTTGATTATAACTCTTCATCCGTTAGGCTTTAGGAGTTGCGCCTAATGTGAAAAGATCTTAGAATAATTAAGAGAACGGTTTGGTGAAGCCAAATAGGAAACTAACTATTTTTGGCCGAAAACCTTGCGCACTAGTAGACATCACGACCGTCTATAAATAGTAAGTTTACTATTTATAGTAAGTTGCGAATTCCATGAGTTTTAGTTGTAGTTTGCTTCTGATTTCTCTCCCATTACTTAGTATCCCTATTTAAAGGGTTGTGAACTCGTTGATTTCATTCATTAATCAATTTCGAATTTTATAGAATTTATTTTCTATTTTGCTTATTTTCTTTCTTATGGATTCAAGAAGCCTCTGTGAGGAGTCCAGAGAAGTTCCGTGGATTCGGAACAGTTATCCTCTTGAGGGAGATGGTGCTCAACCTCATCACCTTTATCCCTGCGTCAAAATCTTAATCACAATTTCAATTTGCACTTGAAAAGGATTTGAATTGCAATCAAGGGGTCAGCCCCACTTAAGCAATCTGCCCTGCTCATGGGCCCATGGCCCATCATTGAGTTCTTTTATGTTGTGAGAACTCAAGAGTATAAGGGCCCACTCATTAAGAATGGGTGGAGCCGGATTTGTCAACCACAATAATGATGGGTGTCATCACTTGAATTTATTTTTTGGAACAGGAGGCCACCATCATGGTGGTCCTGCAATTGACTTTAGATCAGCGTGCCATAACCGTTGGGTCATGGCAGTAGACCATCAATGAGTTGGAATAAGGTGCCCCATCTATATTTCTATAGAGCTTATGTCAGCTACAAGCTTGTATTAGCTTCTAGGTTGATCAAATCAACAACAATTTATTAGCAGGAGGAGACCATTAAATCATGATAAATCAACCGTTTGGATGCAATTGCAAGTGAATTGAATTGTGATCATTGCAATTTGAAACCTCCAAAATCTTTCAAGTTGGGATGCCAAACTTCAATCCAACTGTTCATTCGATAGTGCGAATGGGAGCAAGCCATGATGCAAAAATCACACTGATCAGATGATCCCAATCCAATACAAAGTGGGTCTGTTGAATAGATGGGTTCAAGATGACGTTTTCTCTACTCAATATTGACTATCCATTTTCCCTGCCATTGATCGGACGCTTTGGATCATTCAAATTGCATGATTTTTCACCACCGCTAGCTTGTCTCTAATTGTGTGAAAGAATGGACGGTCCAGATTGATGATTGGGCATCCCACGCGTCACTTAAAAGGTTGGCCACCACGTTTTAGAACTATGGTACAAATTACCAAGGGCTCGTTTAGATGCCACTAAAAATATATCTTAATATTAATAGGTAGGATCTGCCCATGCCGGATATTTATGGCGTAGTTTTGAAGGGGAAGCACTCAACGGCTAGAATTAAAAGTAGATATCACGCTCGAGCCTACTTTTGGTGTCATCCAAACCATTGATCTGATGGAGGCTACTTGGATAGGACGCGGATTGCGTCCTACCCCCGCCCGGACGGTAATCCATCCGGGCAGGGCTCTGTGGGGTCCACCGTAATGTAAGTATTTTATCCACACCGTTAATCGCTTTTCTCAGATCATTTTAAGGTATTACACAAAAAATAAAGCAGATACACAGATCCAATGGACCACATCAAAGGAATCTGCTGTGATAATGACACCCACCGTTGAAACATTTCCAAGGGCCACCGTGATGTTTTTTTTACCACCTAACCTATTAATAAGGTGATGCAGACTTGGATGAAGTGAAAACACAAATTTCAGCTTGATCCAACACTTCTTCAGCTCCCAGGAAGTTTTTAATGGTAGAAGTTTAATCCCCAATTTATGGTCCACTTAACCCCTTAAACTACCTCAATTTTTGGCTCATATCTTAAAATAATCATATAAAAACAATTAACGGTGTAGATAAAATACTTACATTACGGTGGGCCCCACGGATCCCTGCCCGGACGGATTACCGTCCGGGCGGGGGTAGGACGCAATCCGCGTCCCCTTGGATGGGTATGCCCAAAACTCTTCAGTTGAATGTGAACTGTGAATGACTGATCATGTGGGCCACTTGTACAAATTGAAAACCCGAGGACAATGTGCATGTCCTTGTGTCCACAATCATGCAAGTTCTCCTCGGTACTTTTATTATTATTATTATTATTATTTTATTTTTTTTACACGCACTCACGCTAGTGGAATTTCACCACTTGTGGATACTCAACCCTTGACCGGGTGTTGAAACCCCTGAGAGTCTACCACCCGAGCAAGAGTAAGGATCCAGTTCTCCTCATGCAATCCCCTATTGAGGTATGAGGTTCACCCCCGTTTCAGTGATCCAAAACGTTGATCAAATGTTCGGTCAGAAAACCGCAGGCCCCATTTCTAGGAACTGATCAGATCACCCAACTTTCTTTCTTTCTTTGTGGCCATTGGTATGAAGGCCACGGATCCAGTAGCCAGGATCATCAGAACTATATGTCTCTTTAGTTATTTTCCATCCATGGTAAGGTCCACCAGATGTAAGGTACTGATTGATACATCAACCTGCCATGTGTCTTGTGGAGAGGTAGGTCTACCGTATTAAGCTTCATCCCACTCTACCTTATCAACTCACCAGCAATAATTGACGGTCCACATTATTGCGGAGGAGGATTCGCAGCACGCCCATGCAAGATTAGTTGAAGTGGTCAGGAAATGATTCGCTGAAGACTAACGCACTGACTTTCATGCTCCCTAACCTGTTGTACCGTACACTTGAAAGGAGGAAGTTGGTGAACTGGGACCGTACAAGTAGTGCGGTCCACCTTAGAGGGTTCATAGTCAAAGATGGTTAGACGTCGTGGTTTTGAACTATCAGGAAGTGAATTGCATACTGACTGAGTAAATTCTGTGAGGGCCATCATGGTGTATGTGTGTTATCCACACCGTCCATCCGATTTACCATCTCATTTTAGGGCATGAGCCCATAATTGAATCATATCCAAAGCTCAACTGGACCACACCACGGAAACAGTGTGAATTGAACACTAACGGTTGAAAACTTCTGGGCGCCGTGGAAGTTTTGGATCAAACTGATATTTGTTTTCTCCTTTCATCCATATGAAATTATGAACAGTTTGGATGACATATAATCATCACAGTGGGTTCGAGGAATATTTCAACGGTGGACGTCATTACCCCACTGTTTCCACTCAGTAGGGTATAGCGTACTGAGTTACTCAGTACCCAATCCACTCCTCATACAACCAGGGATTGGAACTGCCCATCTAGTGGCCTTTATTGTAGATGGCTTAGAGTTAGATAATCATACCAACAGGTCCAATCTCTCAGTTCTTCCACAATGTCTCCTTGCTGAATGTTGACCGTCAACCATGTTTTTAATTACATTTTGAAGGTCCTGATCAAATGTCGAAGACCGTTAAATTGCTATGGTTTTTGAACAATAATCCACCGTTGGTGGGAGATCACTGAATTTTCAATAGAAGCGATTCTACTGAACTTTTTCACTACCTGTTACCATAATTTACAGGTCGTCAACCAATCAAGGCCGAGGACGGTGGCATTGAGAAAGAGCCGCGCTAGCGTAACTCGCGCACCTAGAGCCACGTTGACGGAACTTCCATGAGATCCACCCCGTCCATTAGATACGCTGCATCATGTTCACATTTGAGTTGTAAAATCATGACCATATAGAGAGGTCAGGTAGGTCACACCCCAGGAAAAGGTTGGCATGAGACGCCCAACATTACTTGTGTTGGGCCATCATGGTGTTTATATGCAACCCAATCCATTTACCTGATGCGCCTCATCAGGACGAAAGAATTAAGCAACAGTCGTAATATTACAAAACTCGGGTGCAGCCACAATAGCACATTAATTTAAACGTTTATAGGTGTAATTTTATGGGGTGGCCCACCTGAATCCTTAATCATCCTTATTTTTGGAATTTAAGCTAGACAATGAGTGACATACCTTATGGACGGAGTGGATTCCATTTTCATTAAACTTTTCCCTAGAGAAAGTGACCTTAGTAGGTACATACGCGAGGCACGCGTGTCTTCCCACCGGGAAAAGGACGAGGATATGGTGGATCAGTAAGAGCCTGAAAACAGAGAGTCTCTCTGCACGCCAAACTCGAATTATGGCTTACCCTATGGATGGAAAATAGTATAAAAAAACAAAACACTTTAGCTTAAATGATTTTATTCATTTGATGAGTAGTCTTAAAATTAATAGCATAATACCAAAAGTTCTGCCATACAACAATTCTCTCGAAGCTGCAACAATTTTCCACATGTAACAAAATTGGACGGGCCATCATAGTGCCATTGCCTGTCCAAAACTATAAAAATATAATGCAATTAACAATTCAAACATCGCCACACTACATTCAAAATAATTTTTTTTAGTTCAACGTGTTGCTTATCTTTCATCACTTACTAACATTTATTTGAATTAGGTTTTTTTCTTTTTTTTTTTTACACACGCACGCACACCACCACACACACACACCGTAGTGGAATTTCACCACCTATGGGTACTCGAACCCTCAACAGGTGTTGAAACTCCTGAGAGTCTACCACCGGAGTAAGAGTAAGGACCCCATTTATTCTGAAGAGAGTTAAACTAACCTAATTCAAATAAAGTTAAACTAACCTTATTTGAATTAGCTTAGTTTAACTCTCTTCACTTCTATTCAGTGCTATGGTACAGTAAGTTTTAATTGTTTAGCTTAGTTTTGGCTTCATTTTTATTTTTGTACGGTGCATTCACTACATAAAGTTGGTATAGTCGTACGTAGGTTAAAATATTCACGACCTTTTCGTCATATCCCCCAAATTTCTAAGTCTTATTAAGTGAATTTTTTAGTCATGACATGTTAATTAAATCTTATGATCATTATCTCACAACTGTCTCATGACTATCCAGGTTTGGAAGGCCGTTAGTGCCACGGTCATTTCATCAACTGAAACTATCCTTGATAATTTATTCTGCGTTCTTTACTTTATTTGTCGATTGTATTTCATATATATCGAGATTAATAAAATTCGTGCGAAGCCTTCGTCTGTCTTTATATTGCTTTTATTGATGAACATAATTAAATTATCACCATCACATGATTTTTTTATATTTTCAAGTAAAAAAGAATTTATTTGAAAGACTAATTATTTTATTCACAGATCGTCTAATCACCTTATCAATCGGTATTTGAGTAAACCATTTATCTTAGCAAATTTAGTCTTAATCAATTTATCTCAACACTTGAACTCATAATATGTTCGTTTCAATTTGAGTCAAGCGCAATTTTGACATGCTTATACGCATGGAATATTATTAAACATGTGATTATATGTCTGAATTTATCAGCAACACATTCTTAAATAGGCACAATTGGTACCAAAGTAAAAATAGACAATTCAAAAATGGTAGCTGTTGATGTTGTTTTCGGCTCGCTCCCGTAATGACCCTTGGACTTGCACAAGACGAAGGGAAAAGGTGACCTTGGCTTTACCAGGGGACCCTCCGATGCTTAAGTCAGAACCTGGTTCTTTAAATTGAGATTTTGAGGGCGAGAGTTTTTGCATACCTTTTACCATGAAGGTCTTTGTATTTATGATGGTGTCGTGCCCCGTAGGGCTTTCGTAATTAGAGTTGATCTCAATCTCTTAGAATCCGTAATCCCTGATACTCCTGGATTTTCGGAGATTTTGTAGCCTTATCTCCTGAAAATCTTGAGTGGAGATCTAGAGTTTTATTAGGTAACTTCCGGATATAAAGCGATATAGCTCGGCCGACTCTTTCTCTTTAGCACGGTCGTGCCGAGATAGGTTTTACGGCTAATCTCCGCCCACTCTATTGGCCGACCCAACTTATGGGTCGGACTAAAGCTTGGGCAGTTCTGGGGCCGACTGATCTTAGGTTGGTTTGGGCTTTCCTCTGTAAGGCCTTTGATTGAGCATTGAGGTGCACTTTCTCTCTTAGAGGTTTTGCTTTCTGGCTCAGGACATTCAGGCTACAATTAGGCTAGGCGCCTCACGATCCGAGCTACGTCTTTCCTTTCAGTGTTTGGGGGCTTTGGGCCTTATTCGGACTCGGCGCCCAACAAATCCGAGTCATTGCTTCATCGACTTCTTTAGCCCTCAAGCCGACTCAAGGACTTGTCATATCTTTTCCCCAACAGTGAGCCCCCCTATTCCTTGCATCACCGCAAGGCGGTCATGGAGTATCTCGGGATCGAGTCGGATTATGCTTGAGATGAGTTTATGATGAAGCATTTATTAATTATAAGGTGGTTCGCACGGCTTCCGAGACATGTCGTGTCGCTTGACCACACGTCGGTTCATTTTTTGAGGTTGCACGAGCAGATTGACCATCGCTTCGCCCCTAGGACGTATAAGGATCGGACACGTGGTAGATTATTTGGCTGCAACGCGTGGGGTGCTGCCACGTGTAACCCTGGGGCACTAGAGGAGATGTCGTTTTGGCTCCTCATTTAATGTTGGAGCCACGTGGCGATCTTATAAAAAGGATCGTCCTAGGCACGCTTTCTCCATTTCGCGCCTCTTTGTGATTCTTCTTCATCTCATCGCTCCCTCTTTCGGACCTCCCAGCGTAGTACTCCTTTGCTCCACCTATTTTCGGCACTCTCGAACTTCTCCCGATGAGCTCCTTCTTCCTCCTTTTCTTTTCTTTTATCAACATTAGGCCTCGTAAGCCCTAAGGAGGGAGAATACAGCGGTGAGGGAGAAGCGAGCGGCTTTTGGGCGGCTTCGAAATCACCCTCGCTGTTGACGGAGGTTGCTGGAGAGGCCAACATTCTATTTCGCCATTTTCAGAGGGTGATGAACCTTCTGGCAGAGAGGCCGGTGGCGTCAGTGGAGGTGTTGGATTCACCTCCTGAGTGTTTGATCGTCGAAGGTTCCTCCAGTCGGTCCGATCCTGAGGGAGGCGGTGAGGAGGAAGTCGAGACCGAAGAACATGTTAAAGGGTCCGTGCCTTTGGTGATGATAGCTGAGGAGCTGTCCAAAATCCGATCCGGATATCACATCCCAGACTCAGTTATTTTGACTCTTCCTCAGCCAGAAGAGCTACCCGATCAGCCTCCCCCGGGGCAGTTGCTATTTTTCATGTTGCGCTGCAATGCGGTCTCTGATTGCCGCTTCAGAAGATTGCTAGGGATTTGCTGGGCAGTATTGGTATTGCTCCGGGACAGGTTGTGCCGAACGGGTGGAGAGACTTATTCGATTGTGCGGTGCTCTAGGCGGAGATGCAGCAACCCGAGCCAAGTGTGAATGAGTTTCTTCACTTGTACCAAGTGCGGGCGCACACTCAGTACCCTGGCTGGTTCTTTTTTTGGTCTTGGTGGAATACCGGCGGGCCTTTAATAACCGACCCTCCTTCATCAAACAAATACTGGAGGGATAGGTGGTTTTAGGCCCTCGGTAGATGGAAGTTGGCCGAAATAGGGCCTATCCGCCCTTTCATCTCTCGAGCTTTTTGTGCGGCAGGTAGAGTTGATGTGATTTATTGCTTTTTACTTAATCATGTTTATTATGATTTACTGATGTAACTTCTCACTTTCAGTAATACTGAGGCATCCTCCAAAGCTTGACTCGGGCTTGCTGACTCGGATTCAGAATTTTCGATCCCTAAGTCCAGAGAAGAGATCTTGTAAGAGACTTCTCCAGCCGGAGCTTCTCTTTGAGTGGGGCTTCGACTCCGTTATAACCGGTAAGAGACTAAGTTCTCTTTTTGATTTATTTTTTTTTACTAACGCTTATCTTTCGAACACAGACATGTTTGAGGCTCTGCCTACTCTTCGTCCCCCGTCTTAGGTCCGACCCCCACCCTGATCCGGCTCTCAGGCCTCGAAGAGGCATAAGACGGTCTCGAAAGGCCCGACGAGGACCGCTCCTCCTACTCCCCCGGCCGTTATCAAGGTCGAGGAAGGTACAGAGGTGGCGGAGGTGCCAGAAGCGGCAGCGACTAAGGCAGTAGCAACGGCCTCTGAATGGCCTCGAGAGGCTCCCAAGGCAGAGCCGGCCGAGGCACCCATTGTCTCGAGGCCGGAAGAGAGGGGGCCTTATAGGGCGGGAGTAGCTGAGGAAGAGAGGATAACCTTCCACCAGAAGGTTGAAGAGATCCTTCCGTGAGCGAATCAGCAGATGTTCACGGGAGAGTTGTTCGGTCTTCTGGAGTCATCTTTCGTGGACAACATGCTCGGCAGGATCGGGACGTTATTGCTCGAGGTAACATTATCAGCTTTCTCAGTCATTCCATTTTAGACTTCTCTTTTTCTTTAACTCTTAAAAGATCTTTTTTCCTTGTGCAGTTCGCCCCTTGCATGCTGAAGGCGCGTGCTGAGGTATTTTCCTTAGCTAGGCGAGATGGGGATGCAAAGGCTAGGCTGTCAGATGCTGAGGCTTGATGGTCGGAAGCGAAGGCTCGACAATCATTTGTTGAGTCTCGGGCCATCTTTGCGGAGGGCCAGCTCGAGGAGGCAAAGGCTGCTCTTGAGTCGGTCACGACGGAAAGAAACCGCGTGCCCTCGCGACTGGAAGAGGCCAGGTTGGCCTTCGAACAGGCTGCCACAAAAGGTGCCTTGGTTCAGAAGAAGCTTGAGGAGATTGCGAAGAGGACCAAGGCTGCTCTCGCGGCCGCGAAGGTTGAGGCGGTGAATCAGTATCTTTCGTCTTCAGCCTTTGAGGAGGAGCGAACCCTCGTCTTTTGAGAGGGCTACGCGAAGTGTATCAAGGTGATGAAAGGTGCTTTCCTTCATCTAGATCTGTCTGGCTTCGATGAGGGTGAGTCAAGGTCTAGTGGCGAGGCGACGGTAGATCCCGAGGCATACACTTATGACGCCTCCGCTACTGCTCCTGATGCAGCTCCATCAGCATCTCCTGGATTAGCTCTTGATGTGCCGGGCGAGGCCGAGTCTTGATATCCGAGTATCGAGCGTTTATTATGTATTGTCAATCCGATACAATTGTAAACAATGAACTGACTAATATAACACTTTACTGATCAATGAATATATAGTTTTTGCTACTTATTTGTGCATTTTACATTTTCTTTTCAACGATTCTTCTAAGTGTTTAGAATAGTCGGGTTGAATGCAGATTGCCCTTTGGCCGAGCTAAGGATAGTATATCTTGAGATGCTCTACATTCCAAGGATGAGGCAGGAGTTGCCCTATTAGGTCTTCTAGTTGGTAAGTACCTGGCTGAACAGTATTTGCGATCGTGTAAGGGCCCTCCCAATTGGGCCCCAATGTTCCTACAACGCTTTCCTTGGTATTCTGAAAAGTTCTCCAGAGGACCAAGTCCCCTGCTCGGAATCGCCTGACTTTGACTCAGGCGTTGTAGGATCAGAATACCAATCGTTGATAAGTGGCTGTCCGAAGTCGAGCCAACTCTTTGATTTCATCCAGGAGGTCGAGGTTGAGGGTCAGCAACTCCTCATTGTCTTGCTCATTGAACAAACTCACTCAGGCGGTAGGTAGGCCGATTTCCACAGGGACGATAGCTTCCGAGCCATATGCTAGTGAAAATGGAGTTTCTCCTGTCGCGGTCCGAGTTGTAGTTCGGTATGCCCAAAGAACTTTAGGAAGTTCTTCAACCCATGCCCCTTTGGCTCGGTCTAGCTTAATCCAGAGGTACTGCTTTATAAACTTGTTAATGGATTCGACCTGGCCATTAGCCTGTGGATGACGCAGGGACGAGTAGACATTCCTGATCCCAAGATTTTGACCATTTACCGATACTGCTTGTTGTCGAACTGTTTTCCATTGTCGGAGACAATAGTCTGAGGTATCCAGAATCGGCAGACGATATTTTTCCAAACAAAGTCTGTGATTTTCTGCTCTGTTATCTTGGCCAGGGGCTCGACTTCGACCCACTTGGTGAAATAATCGACAGCGACAGCGGTGAACTTAATCTGATCCTTCCCTAAAGGTAATGGTCCGATAATGTCGATCCCCCATTGGGCAAAGGGCTAAGGTCCGACCATTGGAGTCAGCTCCTCAGGCGTCTATCGAGGGATGGTGGCAAACCTCTGACATTTATCACAACCTTCAACGAGTTTCCGGGCGTCTTGTTGAATGGTCAGCCAATAATATCCCTGCCAAATAACCTTGTGAGCCAATGATCGACTGCCCAAGTGATTACCGCAGATGCCTTCATGAATCTCATGCAGGGCATAGTCGGCCACGCTCGATCTCAGGCATCGCAGGAGGGGCGCGTAGTACCATTTCTTGTACAACACTCCATTGAACATGGTGTAGCGGGCTGCATGGTTCTTCAGTCGTCGAGCCTCGACGCGATCTTCGGGGAATACACCGGCCTCGAGATACCCGACGATTGGATTGACCCAAGATGGCTCGGAATCGATGGGGAGCAGGGTCGAGGGTTCAGTTCCCCCGACACTTGGCTCGTCCACGAATTCAATAGGAACGGACCTGGGGATATCGTCTTCGTCGAATGAAGCGAGCTTCGCTAGGAGGTCGGCTTTAGTATTTTCGGCCTTTAGAATCCGAGTGACAGAACATTGGTGGAACCCGACGATCATCTCTCTGGCTTTCGTAAGATAGGCTTTTAACCTCTCCTTCCTAACCTGATATATATCTGCTATCTGGTTGATGACCAATTGGGAGTCATTGTACACATTTAGATGGGTGACTCCTAAGCCGGCTGCTAGCCGGAGACCTAAGAGCAGGGCTTCGTATTCTGATGTATTATTGGAAGCTTGAAATCCAAGTCTCAAGGCATATTGAATGACCATGTGATCAGGAGTCTCCAGAACTATCCATGCCCTGCTTACCTTAGAGTTGGATGAGTCATCCACATAAAGAGACCAAACGGGCTGGGTGGAAGGGGAGTGATTGGACGATACTTCCAGGTCAGTGGAAGAGATTTTGGTTTGCACTGTGACTTCGACGATAAAGTCTGCCACGACTTGTCCCTTAATCGCTACCCGGGGCTTGTAATGGATGTCGAATTCATTAAATTCGATCGCCCATTTCGTGAGTCGCCTTGAAGACTCTGGTTTTTGTAGTATCTGTCGTAGAGGTTGGTCAGTCGTGACGATAATCGAGTGAGCCTAGAAGTATGGCCGTAGGCATCGGGATGATATAATCAGCGCCAAGTCCACTTTTTTTTAGGGTCAAATACCTTGTCTCCGCCGAGATGAGAGCCTTGTTGATGTAGTAGACTGGGAATTGTTTGCCTCCATGCTCGTGGATCAGGGCAGAGCTAACAGCTGCGTTAGATACTGCTAGATAAATTTAATAGAGGCTCGCTTAGCTCAGGCTTAGAAAGCAGTGACGGTGATCCTAAATATTCCTTGAGTTGCTGGAGGGCGCCCTCTCATTCCTCTGTCCATTTGACAATTTGCTGACCCTTCAACTGTTTGAAGAAAGGGAGATATCTGTCGGTAGCTCAAGACACGAAGCGATTATGGCTGCTATCCTTCTAGTCAATCGTTGAATATCTTTGATTGTCTTGGGGGACTCCATGTTGAGCAAAGCCTTAATTTTTTTCGGATTAGCTTCAATCCCCGTTGACTGACTAAGAATCCAAGGAATTTTTCCGAGCTCACGCCAAATGCGCATTTACTGGGATTAAGCTTCATCTTATACTTTCGTAGGATGAGGAGCATTTTCTCTAAATCGGCTATATGGTCGGTTTCTTTAATGCTCTTGACGAGCATGTTGTCGATGTAAACCTCCACTGTTCGTCCTATGAGTTGGGCAAACATTTTGTCGACCAATCTTTGATAGGTCGCTCCAGTGTTTTTCAATCCGAACGACATTATTCGGTAACAATAAAGACCTTCGTCAGTGACAAAGGTGGTTTTTGATTTATCAAACTGATGCATTACAATTTAATTATAACCAGAGTAAGCGTCCATAAAGCTAAGTAATTCATGCCCCGCTGTACTATCAACCAGCTGATCGATCCGAGGAAGGGAAAAAGTATCTTTTGGGCAGGCTTTGTTCAAGTCAGTATAATCTATACAGACTCGCCACTTCCTATTAGCCTTCTTAACCAACATAACGTTGGCCACCCATTCGAGGTAGTATATTTCTTCAATGAAATTGGCTTTAAGAAGTTTTCTAACCTCCTCCTCGATTACGGCGTACCTCTTACGGCCGAGTGCACGCTGTTTTTTACGGATCGGCTTGTAAGTCGGGTCGATATTGAGGTGGTGAGTCATGACTGAAGGATCGATGCCCGGCATGTCTTCATGGGTCCATGCAAAAATGTCGGTATATCGGCGAAGCAGGGCTACCAACTTCTCCTTTAATGGCGTTTCCAGGGATGAGCCAATTCGAACGGTCTTTGAGAGGTCTGACTCATTTAATGGCACTTGGATGAGGTCTTCCACGGGTTGACCGCGTCCAGGAGATTCATTGCGCGGATCTAGGGTCTCGATCGTTGTAATCTCCGCGGGTGCTCGCAGAGCAGTAGCATAACATTATCGAGCGTCATGCTGGTCTCCTTTTACCACCCCGATGCCACTCTCAGTTGAAAACTTCATGGACAGGTGATAAGTTGAGACGATGGCTCGGAGTTGATAGAGAGAAGGCCGATCGAGGATAGCATTATAAACCGAAGACTGATCGACTACCAGAAAGTCGACCATAATAGTAGCTTGATTCGGTGCATCTCCGGTAGTGAGCGGGAGCTGAATTGCTCCTTCGGGAAGAATTTTTTCACCTGAGAATCCGATCAACGGAGTCCTTACGGGCCTCAGGGTCGATCGTTCAGCGCCCATCTTATCGAACGCTTGCGTAAAGAGCATGTTCGTAGATGAACCAGTGTCGACGAGGACTCTGAAGACTCAGTGGTTGGCGATAGTGACAGTGATGACTAGAGCGTCATCGTGCAGGTGATGAATGCCCCTTGCGTCTTCCTCGGTGAATGCTACACTGTACTTCTCAAGTTTTCTCTCTTTCGAAGGCCGAGCCAGAACCATAATTTCGGACTCAGGTCGACCAACATTTCTCGCATAGTTTTTTTGAGAGTTATTTAAGTCGCCTCCCCCCAAATGACCTCCGATAATAGTTCGAATGTCCTCGGTGGGCCGATTATCATTCAAGCGTTCTTCCGTGGTTCTGGCTCCTGAGTCGACGTGTTCACTGAGATAGCCCTCTCGGATGAGCCTCTCAATCTCATGCTTTAGATTATAGCAAACACTCGTGTTATGTCCATGATCGCGGTGGAAATGGTAGTACTTACTCTTATTCCGTTGGCTCGGATTGCTCCGGAGTCTATCTGGCCAGTTGACGAATCATTTGCCCTTGATTTCCATCAATACCTGCTCCTGTGGCTTGTTGAGAGGAGTGTACGTCGAGAATTTATGGTCAGGCCGCTTACTCGACATACGTTCATCGCGGGACCGATCATCCTTACACTTCTTACCACTGGTCGAGTTAACTTCCTTTTTTTGCTGACTCTTTGGCCGGAGTTTTTGCGTTTTGAGCGGCCTCGCGCAAGATCCAGGTTTCTTCGGCTTCCGCATATTTATCCGAACGAGCCATGAATTCAGCTAGAGTAGTGGGCGGGTTCTTGTCATTGGAGATTACTCAGTACTTGGAGAAAATGACCTTTCGTATCGTTTCCCATAGACGGTGCCAAGCTGTTGATGCTGTTTTCGGCTCGCTCCCGTAATGACACTTGGACCTGCACAAGACAAAGGGAAAAGGTGACCCTGGCTTTACCACGGGACCCTCCGATGCTTAAGTCTGAACCTGGGTCTTTAAATTGAGGTTTTGATGAGGAGAGTTTTTGCATACCTTTTACCATGAAGGTCTTTGTATTTATAATGGTGTCGTGCCCCGTAGGGCTTCCGTAATTAGAGTTATTCTCAATCTCTTAGGATCCGTAATCCCTGGTACTCCTGAATTTTTGGAGATTTTGTAGCCTTATCTCTTGAAAATCTTGAGTGGAGATCTAGAGTTTTATTAGGTAACTTCCGGATATAGAGCGATATAGCTCGGCCGACTCTTTCTCTTTCGCACGGTCGTGCCAAGATAGGTTTTACAGCTAATCTCCGCCCACTCTATTGGCCAACCCAACTTATGGGTCGGACTAAAGCTCGGGCAGTTTTGGGGCTGACTGATCTTAGGTCGGTTTGGGCTTTCCTCTGTAAGGCCTTTGATTGAGCTTTGAGGTGCACTTCCTCTCTTAGAAGTTTTGCTTTCTGGCTCAGGACATTCATGCTACAGTCAGGCTAGGCACCTCACGATCCGAGATACGTCTCTCCATTCAGTGTTTGGAAGCTTTGGGCCTTATTCGGACTCTGTGCACAATGAATCCAAGCCATTGCTTCATTCACTTTTTAGCCCTCAGGAGCCGTCTCAAGGACTTGTCGTGTTCCCCCTAGTAGCCAAAAGGTCCACACTCAATTGGGTCCCAACTCATGAGCAGTCACACCTCGTTGCGGGCCACAAACATTCACTGCAGCTTTCTCATGATGAACAACATAGAATCACCGCGCATTCACACGTGGCACGACGGAGTCGCTTCGGTTACGGGTTTGTGGGGACGGGATTGCATACTACCCCCGTCCGTCCCTAGCTCCGAACGGGCAGGTCTGTGGGCGGGCCCACGGTGATGTATCTGTACATCCAAACCGTTAGTCCCTTTTCTCATGTATCTGTACATCCAAACCGTTAGTCCCTTTTCTCATATTATTTTAAGGCATCAACATAAAAATAGGCATATCCAACGCTCAAGTGGACCACACCAAATAATAAGCTTGGTTGCATTAAAATGTACAAAGCATTAAATGTCAGATGCATTAAATGCAAGAGTCGTATGTGGTGTGGTCCATTTGATCGTTGGATCTGACTATTTTTGTTTTGATGCCTTAAAATAATCTGAGAAAAGGGATAGACGATTCGGATGTACAGATACATAACGGTGGGCCCACTTACAGAACTGCCCGTTCGGAGCTAGGGACGGGTGGGGGTAGTACGCAATCCGCGTCCGGTTTGTGGTTATGTATTTACTAGGGCTGAAAGTTGGGC
This sequence comes from Magnolia officinalis, assembly GCA_021015155.1. Classification (NCBI taxonomy): domain Eukaryota; kingdom Viridiplantae; phylum Streptophyta; class Magnoliopsida; order Magnoliales; family Magnoliaceae; genus Magnolia; species Magnolia officinalis. The sequence continues at coordinate 4,410,916 of JAJHSJ010000006.1, read as the reverse complement.
GAGTTCAACCCGACCGACCCATGACCGACCCGACATTGGGTTGGGCTTGGGCAAGATATTTCGGGTCCGATCTTAAGCTTGGGCTATACAAACACCAACCCGATAAAACTTGGGTTGGGGTTGGGTTGAGGTCTCGGGTTGTCCGACCCAACCCGAACCCGATCAATATATAAGTTACTTATAAATTATAATTGAGTATGGATTGTTTGTATTGAAGGCACACTAGTGATGTTGAGTCTCATTTGTCCACATCATTTCAAAGGATTCAAGCTAACAATATTTGCCAGATTTCTCTCTCCCAAATAGACTTCATGCTATGCTACATGACTTTTAAAGGAGTAGTTGTCTTATATTTTAGCTTGTTTTTCAAAAGAAAAAATGAAGTTCTTTATAATGAATAATCACATATATAATTAATAAAATTATAGATACAAAAAATAAGTCGTATATTGAAATATAATAAACTAATGTAATAACGAAAATATTAGCATGTATATACCCGACCAACCCGATCAACCCTACCAAGCTCGCTTGGGTTGGGCTTGGATTGAGAATTCTCAACCCGAGATTGGGTTGGGTTGGGTTGGATTAGGGTTGAGGTATAGGAACCTTGGGTTGGGTTACGGTTGAGCACCAACCCAACCCAACCGACTTTCAGCCCTAGTATTTACAAGAAGAGCTCTGAGCTCTGGAGAATCAGTGAATAAGTAGACCCCACCTGTCCGAATCACGAAAGAGAAAAAAAAAACAAAAGAAATAAAAGCAGCGAAAACCTAAAGAAAGGAATGGCTGACGCGGATCCTTCTACGCAAAACACAAAAAGAACGATCCAGATTCGTCCTCTGGATTCCTCTCTCAGCATTTATTTTCCCCTCTCCGCCTTCAGGTCTCTCCCCCTCCCTCTCTCTCTCTCTCTGAGATCATCTGTTCTAATTCCAAGTCAGAAAACCCAAGGCTTCCAAAGAGAGAAAAGAGAAGGAGAAGATGTTGCTTGGAAAGCGGCCTCGCCCCCCGATTAGGAGGACGACGAGCATGAACGAGTTCTCTCTCGAGATATCGACCGTCCAAATGTATCCTCAGCCACATAATACGAATGATCATCAGAAACCCAGCCCAGAGCCTGCTTCAGTAAGAAGGCATCAGGCTGTGGGCAGCTCGACCGGGTTCGACACCCGTTTCTTATCAGCTATTTCTCCAAGAAACCTCAGAAGGAGTTCTGCTGATTTCCTCGAGACCGCCAATTTCATGAGAGCTTGTGGTCTCTGCAAGCGCAGGCTGGGGCCTGGCCGTGACATATATATGTATAGGTATCTCTCTCACAACAGATCAACGGTCTATATTTTAGTTCCTTTTTCGTCCTTCAACTGGCCAATGGCTTCGATCTCTCTCTCTCTCTCTCTCTCTGGGGAAATGGATTTGCTTCTCTACTTTTAGTGCGTTTGGTTGCATAAAATCATGATATTTGGTGCAACCAAATGCATCCTTAAATAAGAAAAAATCACAAATATTTATATAAGCTTTGTTAATTCGATTTTATTATATTTTATTTTTTAAATTCTTTTGTTTCATGAAGAGAAGAAAACCCAGGGAAGATGGGAAAAAGGAGTGGTATTTGCAGAGATCCACATGTATTTCTCTCCTTCTCAAAAAATAAAAGGAAAAGTAGGATCATATAATCCTTCGATTCTCAAAGATATTTTGTTTTCTGTTTTCTTTGTGTTTTTAATTCAAAACCCATCTCGAAAATTCTAGTCTTTATGATATTTACAAATTCATTTTAATTTTTTGTGACTCGATCTTTTCAAAACTACAAATTAACATGTTTTCTATCTTCTTCATAACATGTTCTTCTTCTTCTTCTTTCTATTTTATATTTTATGTGGGTTGAATGAATTATCTCTGAAATAATCGTTTTTTCTTCAGGGGTGATAGCGCGTTTTGCAGTCTAGAGTGCAGGCAACAGCAGATGAATCAAGACGAGAGAAAAGAGAAGAGCTCATTAGCATCTATGAAGAAAGAAGCTTCTTGTACGGCAACATCTGAAACTTGAAGCAGTGGGAGAAAGGCTACAGCCGCTTGAAAAGAAATCGTTCTGGAGCGCACTCTCTTACGATAAAAGAAGAGAAGAAGGCGTTTCCTATGAGCTTGTTTATGTTTATTGATGTATCAAAACCCCAACTTACTTTAAGATCATCAAACATATACGAGCAGAGATGCTTTGAATTCTTCCTACCTTTGTTTTCAATGATCAGAAGAAGAATGAGAGATTTACTAGCCATTTTTTATGTGAATGATTCTCTCTCTCTCTCTCTCTCTCTCTCTCTCTCGTCTTCTTCTTCTTCTTCTTCATGGGCTTTGAATACATGAGATCTCTCTCTCTCTCTCTCTCTCTCGTCTTCTTCTTCTTCTTAATGGGCTTTGAATACATGATCTCTCTCTCTCTCTCTCTCTCTCTCTCTCCCCTTCTTCTTCATGGGCTTTGAGCCTTTGAATACATGAGATGTTAACTACGAGAACTGATCGCGTACAGCAACGCACGGTACCATAACTTATAGTATGGTATCATCTTTCCTGAAAGCATGCCAACTTATATAAGAAATCAGCACCACTGAATCGGTAGGCCTCACCACGGAGATCATCTAAAAAAAAAAAAATTTCAAGGAGGTTCCATCATCTGGTGAACCACACTATAAGAATCAATGTACGGCCGACGGTTTGACTCAACACGCAGTCCTGCTTCACCTAGAGAGTGGATCAAGCTGATTTTCGAATAAATATACCTTTATCTTGGGACTATCGTTTCCATGGTACTGATTTCATAAACAGGCCACGTGTCGGCAGGAAAATGAACAGTTTACCATGAGTTATGGTACAGTTGCCTGTACGTGACCTGTTCTATTTCACTACAGGTACGGCTGTCATTGGGCCGGACATGGCCTGTGGTCCCGGATTTTGAAGTTTACGGGCCGGGCTTATTCAAAGTCTTAGTTCAAGCCCGAGCCCAGCCCATTGACACAACACGACCATGGATTATAGCTAAAACATAAAAAAGAAAAGAAAAGAAGTAGAAGAAAGAAGGAAAGACAGCCTAGAAAACAGTTCACGTGGACAAGATCCAAGATGCTAGAACAGGTGGGGTCCAGAAAACAGTACGGACCGATCATCACTTGGGCCACATTTTTGGACGGTTACAAAAAAGTAACAAGCAGTCTACTTTGTGTGGCTTCCCAACTTAAAAGTACAGACGTTGTTTTTTTTTTTTTTTAGCCCAGGGTATCTAGTACGTGGGGACCACCTGAGAAGAGGCCTGGCTGTTGCACACGTGTGGCACATCTGCACCTGTGAGTGGCCAGTGCCTTGCAAAGTGCCATCCAGCGCACGTCGCATTTCATTACCTTCTTTTATATATTCTAATTATTTTGTGGGCGATTTTTTATTTCTCTCTATTTTATGGTACAAAGTCAGGAACCTTTTCTTCTTCTTCTTCTTCTTCTTTTTTTTTTTTTCTCTCTCTCTCTCTCTCATAATTCATCTTAGAGATGACAGCAACGGAAAAGGACGACGCGGATGGCTTGGGTCACCAGCGATATCCCTGTTTACCCAATTCTGTGGGGCCCACCCTCATGTATATGTTTTATCCACACCGTCCATCATCTTTTCCAGGTAGTTTTATATTATGAGTCAAAAAATTATGTAGATCCAAAGCTCAATTGCAGTAGTCCAAAGGAAACAGTGAGGATTGAACACGTACCATTGAAAACTTCTTGGGAGCCATATAATTTTTGTATCAAGCTAATATTTTTGGTTTTCAGATCTTTGTAACCATATGAACAGTTTGGATAGAAAATAAACATCATAGTGGGCCCTAGGAATGTTTCAACGGTCAGCGTCATCAATCCCACTGTTTCTTGTAGTGTGGTCCACTTTATATTTTAATCTACTTCATTTATTGGGTAATGCCATAAAATTATTTTTCATAACGGATGGATGGCGTAGATCAAAAACATACATCATAGTGGGCACCACAGAGTCGGATCACCAGAAATATCCCCGGTGCGCGGGTCACTACTTACCAGACAATGGGCGTCCAACCGAAAAGCAGTGATTGCGTTTGGGTAATTTTTTCTTGTTCTTTATTTTTTAAAAAATTATTATTTATAGTTTTAAGATACGGTCGAGCCACAACACCCGAGATATGGTGTAGCCATCTTCCGAAGCTTACGTGGAAATGTTATGTATCAATCGTATCCGTCCATCTATAGGAACGAGCATGGATGGCATATCTTTTAGAAAAGAAAACCATCACATAATCCAATCTCCCAATTTCATTCACTCAAACTCAAACCACTGAATATTTGATCGTTAAATATTGTTTCTACCATCCCTTTGAGAGCCAAAATCATACACTGCTATTTTTAAAATAAAACCGATCTATACTATGGCCCACTAGATATGTGGACTTGATTATAACACCATACTGATATTTGTACTACCATATTCCAGTTCTACCCGATCTACCTTATCATCTCCAGTGAAATGCTCCGGTGCTCAATGGCCACTTTTAAGTGACAGTGCTCCTTGCTGTATATTTTCACTTGGGTAGTTCAATCGATAGATCTTAACTGTCTATTTAGTCTAAAAAGCATTTATATGACCAGTGTAGAAAAAATAACAAATATATGACGATCCAATATGTATTTGATTTGTCCTTATTTTCTCTACCCGTTCTCAGTCCAAGCCATGGATGAGATGGCTATAATTTCCTAACTAAACTGATGGCTTAAAATCATAAGCAATCCATGATGGGACCTAGCAAATAGGTGGATAAAATTTTTGATCAGACCAATTATTCAGAAACAATATTGACCGTACATAACAAAGGTCATCTATCAAATGGTTAACGTTTGTTAGATTGATGTGGTGCTACACCTTAACCAATGAAATACGCGATGGACCTAATGAACAATCTGGATCAATGGATTGAACTGTCTAAATATCCAAATCCAAGTAGGAGCATTAAAACTTATAGTGCTCCTGAGAGCAGTGGATATTTCTCTTTAAATGTTATTGATTGGGCGACACATCAATTGCAAGTGATGTCATTTGCGCCCAATGAGAAGAAAGTTTTGTTTTTATTGTATTTTTTTTTTTGGGCATTAGAAATCAATAAAACTAACGTACGATTGGCCCTTGAGAGTAGGGAATCTATTTTAATATGGATTGTTTTAGGAGTATGTAAGGTGGGTGGGACCCACGCCATAGAAAGCAGAAAGAGATTCATTTGGATGGTTTGTACTTTTCGGTGGTGGTGTGGGGCCCCTGAAGTAACGTTGAAAGAACCGTCTCTTGTCACCGGGCCTACCCACTTGGGCCCGGTATCTTTCACATGTCTCTCTCCACATGAGTTGCATGCAACTACTCGTACATCTGAGATTATCGTTGTATGGTTTCTCCGCACATCTCACGATATTTTGATCAGGGACGCGGTTTCCTTTTTGGGTTCTTTTGCCATTACCATTTTGCTTGGAACGTCAACCGTTAAAACCCTTTTAGGAATCACAGAAGTTTTGGATCATTATGAAATTTATATTTCTTATTCATCTAGGTCTTTGTGGCCTTATGAATAGATTGGATGGAAAATACATGTTATGGTGGGCCCTACAAAAGTTTCAACGGTGGAAATTAATTTTTCGCTGCTCTTTGTGGTGTGGTCCAGTTGATCTTTGGATATATATATATATATATATATATATATATATATATATATTGATAATGCTCCGAAATGATCTCTAAATATGGATGAACGTCCGAAATGATCTCTAAATATGGATACGTTACCGATATAATAAATACATAACTGCGGGGCATGTAACTTTGATATCTTTTGTACAGTAGCGTCAGCGCTCGTCTTCGACCACCAGCCCATCCGGTTGAAAGAAAAAAGCAGGGGCATTTTCGACTTTTGGCCAATCGTCCGTACATCCGGGGCTTATTCTGGTGAGGTAAAAATGGGTGGGCGGGCTTAAGCGGGTAAATGGGTCATGCAGTGGTAAATTTCTCCTGCTGAAGCCTATCAAAGTAGATTCCTGCGCTGGATGCAAGGTGGGTCCACTGTTATATTTACGAGAAATCCAACCTGTCTATCGATTTTTCGAGTTCATTCAAGGACAAGCGACAAAAAATGAGGAGTATCCAAAACTCAATTGAGCCATATAAGATAAAACAGTGGGGAAAGGAATTCCTACCGTTAGAACCTTGCAAGGCTCCACCTTGCTATTTATATGCCATCCAAACTGTTTATAAGATCATTTTCATTGGGATGAAATGATAAAACCACAAACTCAAACCAATACAAAACTTTCGTGGCCATATAAATATTTCGACTGTGGTCAATGAATCCCTACTGTTTCCTATGGTGTGGCCCGCTTGAGTTTTGCCTCCCCTCTTATTTTGGTCGTGTGTCCTAAAATGAGCTCGATGGAGGCGTTGGCAGTGGCCCCACCCAGAATCCCTGCGCAGTTTCGCAGGAAATCCGCGTCCGTTTAGAAGCAATCGCCGCCTCTCCACGTGTCATTGTAGAATAACCTTATGCTTCAAGTACCTTGCGTGGGCCCACAAGTCCAGTGCATAGTATTCAATATATCAGCAGTGTACCCGTACCTTGAAAGTTGGAGACCCAAAAAATCAGAATGATCCAAACATCACGTGGGCCATTAAATGAATTTGGAGGGTGTTGGATTATTGAACATTGCCTTATAAGGTGTGACACACTTATTCAATCTATAGCCCTAATTTTTGGAGCATACTGCCATCACGGTGGTCCTTATGTGATTGACGGATTAGATTGGCGTGTAAATAACATCACAAGCTCAACAATAGTAAATAATGGATAACCACCCATATTATAGTTGGATTAAGGCTGATTTTTTAGGCATCCAACTTTGGAGCAATCTATTAAACGGGTTGAATATCATACACTAGCATAAGCTACATTTTTTCTAATCATCAACGGCAAATCAGCTAGACTACATTAATATTGCTTACAATCCAAACGCAGCTCGACGTAGGAAGTAGAGGTGGGCATTTCTGGCCTGATCTGGTGGATCCAACCCGATCCGACCCATTCCGAACAGAACCGACAGCTTAGATCGGGCCTGATCGAGTGTGGAAATCCAGATCTGATTGTTTTTTTGGGTCGGGTCCGGATAGAGGTTTATCCGGATAGATCCGATCCAAATACCCAAACCGATAGGATCCGCACCAAACCGACCAGACCAGATCCGGAGCGGGTAGTATAAATAATGTTTTTAATTTTTTTTACCCTAAATCATTTATACCCCTCCCCTCTTTTCTTATCCTACCGAACGAACGAGCGCATCGTCTCCCCTTCCCGATCTTCTTCCTCTCCAGTCTCCTCTTCTTCTTCAACGCCCGTTCTGCTGCCTACCCGACGCCCGTACTCCGCTAGTCTGGTCGTCCGTTCCTGTCTCGCCCGAACGAACGAGCTCTGCCTGCCCGATCTTCTTCCTCTCCTCGGGTAGTTTGCTGATTCTGTCATTGGTTTTCTCAATGGATTTCTTCTTCTGAAACTAATGACTCCTCAATCGATGGGAATGATTCTCCATTTGGTTCTTCTAACTTTCGCCCTAATCGATGTGGATTGAACTAGTTTAGTCCGATTGGAGGTAGGGTTTAAGGATCCAATGCTGAGAAAATTCGTTCAATCGGATTGATTTATAAAGGAAGAAGAAGAAATTGAATGCTTACCAAGACCTGATTCAATCGCACTGTGGAGAGCAAAGCTCAGTTCATGTCCATGGAGTTGTGAAAAACGAGAAGAGGAGAAAGAGAAAAATCCCTAAATCGCAGGGAACTGATACAAATGGGAAAAATAATAATAATAATAATAATAATAATAAACAGGAGAGTGGATTAGTTGTTAGTCGGGCAACAGCTTAGTGATTGCTACCGTTATCGTGTGGGGCCCATAATAATAATTATTTTTCATATCCACACTGTAACATCCCTTTTTTTTTTTTTAACGGTAGGTATCCCAAACCCCACTATTTCTTACGGTGTGGCCCACTTGAGCTTTGGATCAGTCTCATTTTTGGGCCCATGTCTTAACATGCTCGGCCAAACCTGATTGACGCAGTGGATCTGCCTTTCCGCTTATATAGGGCCCACTATGTAAAAAAAAAAAAAGTCTAGTGACGTGCTCGTCACCCCACAAGCTCCTCTCCCCACTCCTGCTCCCTCTCGGCTTCTCTCTCCCGAAGATACCGACTAAGAGTCCCGCACCTGTCAACAACTCGGGCCACCCATCTCAATGGGGCCCATAGGATCCAAGCCGTCTATCTAAGCTAACTCCATTGAGGTTTCAACGGCAACCATTCATTCCCTACTATTTCATGTCACACAGCCCACTAGAATCATAAATATGCTCCACTCTTCAACCCATATTCCATCTCAATCCGAAGAATTTGACAAACGGATGGAATTTCACCCAAACATCATGGTGGACCCCACCTTGCTTCCCGTTATAGAGAAAACAACAAATAAGTTCGCAGGAAACCGTACCCCACGTCGTCTCCTCTCCGATCTTCTCTTTCGTAACTTAAGGTAGAAAAATAACAACCTAGACCTTGGATCAATCTGAACCATCCAATCATCATCAGAATCACCCTCACATCCTTCCTCGATTCCAACTAAACCGAGAATACCTCATTTTCCCTTGATTATCGCGGTAATGTGCGGCGGGCAGCTAAATGGCTTAAGATCATAACCCACCAGATAAATGGCATTGTAACTCTGAAAACTAGAGTCCACAAGCTTCATATCATTGATCTAGATTGACCAGAAGAAATGACACAAAGAAAAATACCATGTACACAAATTTTCCATGATCGGCCGCTCTTCCTCTTCACCGAATGCACCACTATTGACTCTCAGATAACCAGCGATATCAAGATCCGAACTGGCAATGAAGTGGACCATTTGATCACATCAAACTAGTTTTACTTAAATCGGAAGCCTCTAGCAAAAAGAAGCAACTTCAGACTCAAACAATATCCAAATCATGTTGCCGCACCGACCGACTTCAACCCATTCGCAAGTCCTTGTACAGATGGATTTTAGAACTCTCCAAACTCTTTAAGAGCTTTCTCCAACGTCAAAAGTTAGGGGTAACAATAATGAGAGAGGTATAGAAACAGAAGAGAGAGAGAGAGAGAGAGAGAGAGAGAGAGAGAGAGAGAGAGAGAGAGAGAGACCCAGCGAGTCACTGACTCGTTGAGCTGCAGGTTTTTCATGAAAGGTTGTTGGACGTGATCTAAAGGAAGTAACACAGGAGAAAATGAAGGAAAGTCACAACAAGCAAGAATATAAGAATAAGAAAAGAGGGAGAAGAAGAGAAAGAATGAGGAAGAAGATATGAGAGAATCACCACTGAATCGACTCATCGAGTTAACCCGTCGACTCTTCACATTCAAACAAATTTCAAGTTTAATCTAAACCTTATATGCGATCCCTAACAGGTAGACTATCCTCTAACCCATCTGATTCAAAATAGTACTCTAGTTAGGGTTGATGCTATTGATTCATTGAGTGAACTCACTGAGTTAACTCGATGAGTCATTAGGTTGAGTACTTAGATTTTGGCTAGAAAATAGAAATGTTAATTTAATCTATGTATGACCAACAATTGTAATTTCATGATAGATGACTTCATCAATTTACATAGAAACTGTAAAGAGTCACGCTAAGTCACTTAGTGTGTAATGCGTTCAACTGAGTCGAATTGGAGCAGAGTCAGATCGTCGACACGTTAAAACCAATCATACATCAAATTCTAATACACTAGAGCAGGTAGGTGATCTTCTCCATTGAAAATTTTACGTTAACATATAAATTGAATTGATTATTTGTTATATATTTAATTTATTTGATTATTGTCATTAGTTGCATATTATTTTATTTGATTCTTAATTGCATATTATAGAGGTAATTTATTTGAGTTATTAACTGACTTCAATTAATTATCGTTATGTGCTTAAATTGTAATTAATTCCTTATTATTAGATGATGTATAATGTATTTGAATTTACGGGTGCTCTGCCCCAAAAGGATCACCATGTTATTTTTATGGGGTGCTCTGCCCAGGGTCACTCCCGAAAGAATCGGCATAGTACGGGTGCTCTGCCCATGGTCATTCCCGAAAGGATCAGCACGGGTGCTCCGCCCTGGGCGATTCCCTAAAATGATCAATACACACGGGTACTCTGCCCTGGGTATTTACCCTAAAATTTTATTCACCAGGTGATCTACCGAGGGTAATTCCTCTAAAATGATCAACACCGGTGCTCTGCCGATGGTCATTCCCTAAAAAGATTAACACACACGGGTGCTCCGCCCTTGATTAAACTAAAAAGAATTTTAGATGACTGTATTATCTTATTTTGATATTATGAAAAATAAATTGTTATTGTTGTCATGTAACATGTCGATTCAGTACTCGTAATTGATCATATTTATTTTATTAAGTTGTATTGGTGTTAAAGTAGAAATTTCAATTTTAGGAATGATATGTGACCCTACGAGTTGTCGCACTCACACTCTTATAGATTGTTTTGTAGGGCCTGTGTATGAAGAGCCAATTGGATAAGATTGAATACTTTTCCTTTTGTTTATTTGACGATTTTTTAAAATTCAATGTATGTTGTTATTTATTTTTGAATGTCAATGTAATTAAAGATTCAAGGATCGATTAGTGGACAATATTTAATAACAATGATTAGTATCCTTTTAGTTGCTCTGATTGCCTTGAAAATGCATGGAAATTATGTGGATTGTGTTGTATATTTTGTTTAAGTACAATTCACAGTCCCGTAATTCGGGTTCGGGCTTGGCCAACTTGGGACCGAATTTCGAGGCATGACACACTGTCCATCCTTTTTGTCCGAACCTTGCCCAATTCGATCCAACTCGGTTTTCCTGACCGAGTCGGACTCGGATCGGTTCAAGCCAGCAGGAGTTCGGGTTGGTCTGAGTCAGATGACCCAGACTCAATCCCGAATCAGTCCGAGTTCAGGTTGGGCCATGTAGAATCCGGGCCGAGTCAAGTTGGACCCAATCCGATCCGACTCGGTCCGATGCACCGATGCCCAACTCTAGTAGGGAGGATAGGAAACGGATTGCCTATTCCCTCGCCACCAGCCAATGGCTGGTGGTCGGTGCTCTGTGGGCCCCACCATGATGTATGTGTTTCATCCATGCCGTCCATCTATTTTTCCAAATCATTTTATGGTATGATACCAAAAATGAGGTATATACCAATCTCAAGTGGACCACATTACACGAAAAATTGTTGAATGAGCGTCCACCATTAAAAACCTTTTGGGGGGGATAAAAGTTTTGGACCAAGATGATCTTTGTTTTTTCCATTCATCTAGGCCTATATGGCCTAATCAATAGATTGGATGTCAAATAAACAATACAATGGGCCTTAGGAGGATTTTAATGGTGGATATTCAATCGTTATTGTTTTCCTGGTGTGGTCCACCTAAGATTTATATCCCTCTCCTTTTTGGGATATGTCCCTAAAATTATCTGTAAAAATGGATGAAACACATACATCTTGGTGGGGCCCACACAACACCAACCACTAGCCACAGGGCTGGTGGCAGGGGAGTAGCCAATCCGTTTTCGGGATGATATGAGGTGATATGGATCGTACTGGACTGGGCTCGATGCTGGACTAGACAAAGCCAGTCTACACTCTTTGCCACCCTGACAGTAGGGGTGTAACCGAGCTAGCTCGGTTAGCTCGCTCGACTCGACTCGAAAAAGCTCAATTCGACTTGGTTCGAAGCTAAGTTTGAGCTAATTTTTTGAACTTGAAAATGAGTTCGAGCAAGCCCCAGCTCAACTCGACTCGGATTGAATGCAGCTCGAATCGAACTCGGATCGAACTAGTTCGGTGACTTGGTTACTTTGCCATTGATGTTGTTCACCAAGTGTTTAATAAAATGACTCAATGAAGTGTGGCTAGTGGCAAGGAAGGTATGTACATGAAACAAATACCCTTTCTTCATAGTTTTTCTTGATTTTTATGTTGCTTAGGTGTTTGATAAAATACTTGTAAAACCATTGCTTCTGTGAATGTTTCACATACAGAGGGATTTTGAAGGTGCAGTTCAAGTGTTTGTGGAAATGCCTAAATGGTGAGCTCGGCTTGAGCTGCTGATCAAACCAAACCAAGCCAAGCTGGCTAGTCAAGCTTGAGGACTGAGCCGAGCTGAGTTCGAGTTGAGGTCAGCCAGTAGCTGAGCCGAGTCTAGCTGAGGACATCTCGACTGGGTTCGACTCGATGTACACCCCTACCTGACAGTACTATACACAATAACTCAATATATTCTCTAGGACGCAACCGCCGTCAATTACCGTAAATCCAAACTGTCCAATAAATTTCACTTTTGAATTAATCGCCCCCCAAAACTTGCTACGACCAATTCATCTTGACCGTTCAGACAGAATCTCTACTTGGGTGTTGTCTGAATATAGAATGCCTGCTTGAATGGTTAGAAACATCGTATGAGCACATATTACAAGGTATGGCCCATTAATTCATATTTCAATGCTATGGGCCATTGATCATATTTTGGATCCAAGGAATTTTACGATCCTCAAGTGGAGATATGTAAGATTACACAAGTGGATCGTGTTTTTTACTAATCTAGACCGTTATCTCATGGCCCACATTGAATGGACCATCGCCCCAGAAGTAGAACCCTCTGGGAAGATTTTTTGGGCGGTGGGTTCAGCAGATCAGATCACCCAATCCCGGGCTAACTCGTACGAATTGAGGGCCTGAGAACAAGACGACTGCATGATTCCTCAATGCGAGATTTTGACGATATTTCAATTTATCAATATCAAGATATGATAACGAGACGAGAATCTGTGACTATAAGTCACTTCCCGTTCTTTAGAAGCCAGTTTCTGTACAAGTCATTATCGATATAGCTCATCCGTCATCCTACAAGGTTCCCTTGCGTGAGAAAAGTTATATAGTTGACTCTGTTCTTGTGTGGGACCAACCGTGTTGGATTTTTTCGATCCAACCGTACATTCATTGAGACCCACAACAATGATGGGATGACCCAAAATTCAGACCTATCCATTCATTAAGAGAGCCACACCATAGAAAACAATTAACAACCACCCAAAAACCTATAACTGATAGTTCTAGCTCATGTGATGGTTGTATTGGCCTGATTTTTAAAATGTTTATCTTTCACAGTAGGGCGACCCTTCTGGACAGTTCAGATGCCATCAAATTGCTGGTGGACCATGCATGACCCTTGCAGAATAAGCTTATTCTTGGAGGACTTGCACCTCTTTATATGTATATATAATAATAATTTTAAAATGAACCAAAATCTAGAACATGGACACCTGGAAGATTTCAGGCCCTTTTTTTTTTACCACCCATTTTTCTTGGGTCAATAGTTCAATTTGCAAAGTAGAGTGGCCCAATCAATCATGCTTGCTACTGCTTTCCTTTCTTTCTTTTTATTTTTCACAAAAAAGAGGTGGGTCCCTTTCTTTCTCTTTATATATAATATATATATAGATATATATATATATATATATATAATATATATATATATGGTTCAATGCGGTCCAAACTCATGAGAAGTTTGAGCTGTGTGGACCCCACCATGATGTGTGTCGAACACTAACACCACGTACTTTTGTATGTGGTGTGGTCCACACAAGTCATGGATTGACTTGATTTTTAAGCCCAAGCCCCACCATGAAATGGCGCATCTGACTGATGGGGTAGATGTTCGACATGCATCACGGTGGGCTTACACAACTCGATCCCAGGGGAAGTTCCCGCACAATCGACCGTATAGAACCATTCATATATATATATATATATATATATATATATATATATATATATATATATATATATATATATATATATATATATATATATATCTGTGTGTGTGTGTTGAAAATCAGTGGTTTTTAAAATAATAAAAATGAATATTCGAATTTTTAAAAATCGGGATTTTTCCGCTAAAACGCTTTTTGAATTTTTTGAATTAATAAGTGCGGTGTGTATGCTGTCCCACATCGAAAATGTGAAGAAAACTTTTGTGGTTTATATGTGGACTTGTGAAGAGTATTCTTACTTGGAGTTTTTAGAGGAGATGAAACACGGGTTGCGTGTTCTAGTGCTACACACGCACACACACGCGCGTGCGCTCGCTTTCGGGCTCGGGCTCGGGCACGGGCACGGGCACGGGCGAGGGCAGTACGGCTGTAGTGGCACTAAATGGCGATAGACGGTGCGATGAATCTGGTCAGAGCTTTAGGGTGATGTGGATCTGAAAATCTGAAATGAGCCTGGGTTTTATAGGTTACCGCGAACGGTTGGATCTTAAATCCGAAATGTCCAGCCATTTCTAAAAATGGATAGCTAACTTGAAAGCCACAACGGTCCGAAAACGGACGGGCAAGGATGATCCAACGGTCAAATCTTCTGATCTGACGACCAGAAACATTTAGGATTAATGGACAACAGTCAGAAATGTTTTTCAAACGTTCTGGACCATTGAATACCACACAGCAACGGTACTATACCTGATGCTTATATAAACTGGACCATTCCAGTCTGATTTTATCATCTCAACACACCATCTCTCTCATTAAATCAGATACGATCCATAGCTCCATTTTAAAATACTTTGAACATTTTCACCATCTGAGTCTGCCAGAAGAAATTTGTTGCGTTAAAACTGTTCCACAGTGGACCTATCGTGATTGCTGCACGCTAGATCCAGATAAGGCTTGTCTTATCCTGGAAGCCATTCGCCTGTAACCCATCAACAGTTGATAAGGGGGCGAATCACACTTTAAGGACAACGTATTTTATATGTGATTCAGCCTAGTGAAATATTTTATTTTGATTTATTTTTATATTTTCGGTGTATCCAAACGTAAATTCGTAATAATCTTAAAGCGTGATTCCATGAACACCGAAAATGTTGCATCAATCAAACTGATGAACCAAGATCTGATCCGATTGAACCGATTCGATGGTTCAAATTTCACTAGATGGTAGGACAAACTGAAATTCCTGCTGACCGCTCTGAAGATCTTCTACATCCTAGACCCGACTCCCCGGCCCCTGCCTGAAGCAAAGGACACTGACACTCCAGAACAGGTTGCTGCTATGATCAAGCAACAAGAAGATGAACTACTATGTCATGACCACATCATCAATGCTCTCTTTGATCGGTTGTACGATTTGTACACGAGGACCACATCAACGAAAGAAATTTAGAGCACACTGAAATACAAATACAAGGCTGAAGAGGAAGGTACACAGAAATTTCTAATTGCCAGGTATTTTGACTTCACGATGATAGACAATCTACCGCTGCTTACCCAAATCCAAGAACTGCAGCTTATTGTAAACAAAATAAAAGCCAAAAAAATTGATATTCCTGAATCCTTTCAAGTCGGAGCTATAATCGCAAAATTGCCTCCAAGTTGGAAAGACTATGGGAAGAAACTACGGCATAAATCTGAAAAATTCACCCTGGAATAAATCCATAAGCATTTTCGTATTGAAGAAGAATCTCTTAACCGAGACAAAAAGGATGACGCTAATGGTGCATCCTCATCCAAGGTGAACGCAGTAGAACGACCATCCCAAAATAATTCCTATGAGAAAGTTGATTCCCTTAAACTTAAAAAAGATCAACGAAAATTCAAGAAAACCCAAAAAAAGAAAAACGGCAAACCTAAGAGAGCTTGCTATGTTTGCGGCAAGACTGGACATTTCGCCCGAGTCTGTAGGGACCGAAAAAAGCCTGAGAAAGAGGTTAATGCAGTAGACAATGAAATCGTAGCCATAATCACAGAAGTGAATTTAGTTCAAGAGAAAATTCCTGCTTGGTGGTATGATACAGGTGCCACAGTCTATGCATGCAATGATGATCTGCCTTCAAAACCTATGAAGACGAGACCAATGGTCAGGAGATTCAATTGGAAAATGAAGGATGATCAAAAGTTGCAGGCAAAGGAACTGTGGAATTACTCTTTACCTCTGGAAAAAAGATAATTCTGACCAACGTACTGCATGTCCCAGACATAAGGAGGAATCTTGTCTCAGGGGATCTCTTAAGCAAACGTGGGATTAGGATTGTGTTTGAATCAGGCAAGCTGATCTTGTCTAAGAATGAGAACTTTATGGATACAGGTACCACAGTCTATGCATGCAATGATGATCTGCCTTCAAAACTATGAGACGAGACCAATGTCAGGAGGATTTCAATGGGAAATGAGGAGGATGTTCAAAAGTTGCAGGCAAAGGAACTGTGGAATTACTCTTTACCTCTGGAAAAAAGATAATTCTGACCAACGTACTGGCATGGTCCCAGACATAAGGAGGAATCTTGTCTCAGGGGATCTCTTAAGCAAACGTGTGGGATTAGGATTGTGTTTGAATCAGGCAAGCTGATCTTGTCTAAGAATGAGAACTTTATGGATACAGGTGCCACAGTCTATGCATGCAATGATGATCTGCCTTCAAAACCTATGAAGACGAGACCAATGGTCAGGAGATTCAATTGGAAAATGAAGGATGATCAAAAGTTGCAGGCAAAGGAACTGTGGAATTACTCTTTACCTCTGGAAAAAAGATAATTCTGACCAACGTACTGCATGTCCCAGACATAAGGAGGAATCTTGTCTCAGGGGATCTCTTAAGCAAACGTGGGATTAGGATTGTGTTTGAATCAGGCAAGCTGATCTTGTCTAAGAATGAGAACTTTATGGGTAAGGATTATGCTTGTAATGGGATAATCAAACTTTCTTTAAATGAAAAAAATTCTTTTGCTTACATGATTGAGTTTGTAACACTATGGCATAGTAGACTAGCCCATATTGGCTACAGTACCATAAAACTCATGGCTAAGAATGGCCTAATATCATACAATGATGGTGATAAAGATAAATGTGAAGTATGCGTATGGTCTAAAATAATTAAGAAACCATTCCGTAGCATTAAGAGATCATCTCAAATATTAGACCTAGTGTATACTAACATGTGCGAACTAAATGACATTCTTACTCGTGGAGGTAAAATGTACTTTATAACGTTTATAAATGATTGTTCAAGATATGTATATGTATATCTATTAAAATCGAAAGATGAAGCATTTAATGTATTCAAGATCTATAAATCTGAAGTATAAAATCAATTAGACAAAAATATTAAAATCCTTCGTAGTGACCAAGGAGGAGAATATTTCTCTAATGACTTTTCTAACTATTGTGAAGAACACGACATAATACATCAGTGCACAACAGCTTATACACCACAACAAAATGGTGTAGCAGAGAGAAAAAATAGGACATTAGTAGAAATGGTCAACTCAATGCTAATACAAGCACAGTTGCCATTAAATCTATGGGGAGAAGCACTATTAAATGCATGTCATGTTTTAAACCGAATTCCATCTAAGAAAACCAAGACCTCTCCATACGAAGTATGGAAAGGAAGAAAACCAAACATAGAGTATCTTAGAGTGTGGGGGTGTCTTACTTACTGCAAAACTCTATAACCTAAAAGAACTAAGTTAGGACCAAGAGATATCAAGTGCGTCCTTGTAGGACATGCACAACATAGTAAGGCCTATGGACTTCTAGACTTAGACTCAAATGTAATCATAGATCCTAGAGATGTAGAGTTCTGAAAATTTTGTATTCACAGAGAAAAAGAATACTGAGATTCAATCTCCTAATGAAACTATAAAAGAAACACAAATAGAAAAGAAAACTCCTAGTGAACCTCGTAGGAGTCCAAGAGCAAGAGTAGAAAAAAGTTTTGATCCTGATCAAATAGACTCTCAGCGACTCTCTTTTCATCTAGTTAAGGGTGATAGAGAGAAGGTGATTAGGAAAATACCTTTGATTTTGACTATAAAAGATAAACCTAAAACCTTTAGTGAAGCTATGACTTCAAGAGACTCCACTTTTTGGAAAGAAGCCATTAATGATGAAATGGATTCCATAATATTAAATCAAACATGAGAATTGGTAGATCTACCTCTAGGTTCTAAACCAATAGGTTGTAAGTGAGTATTTAAGAAAAAAATATCACACAGATGGTACAATTCAAACTTTAAGGCAATATTAGTTGTTAAGGGTTTCCGACAGAAAGAAGGAATTGATTATTTTGACACTTATTAACCAGTAGCTCGAATAACTTCGATTAGGATTTTATTCGCTTTAGCATCCATGCATCATCTTTACATCCATCAAATAGACGTGAAAACGATATTCCTGAATGGGGATCTTGATGAGGAGGTTTACATGGAGCAAACAGAAGGGTTTGTTCTACCAGAAAATGAAAGAAAAGTGTTTGACTTATTAAGTCTTTGTATATATTAAAGCAAGCACCAAAGCAGTGGCATGATAAATTTGATTATAAAGTTCTGTCTTATGGTTTTAAACATAATATTGCTGATAAATGTATATATTCAAAAGTATGTAATGATTATGTTGTAATCTTATGTTTGTATATAGATGGTATGTTAATAATCAGTAATAAAATGGAAGGTGTAACTAAAACTAAAATGTTTCTCTCTTCAGTTTTTAAAATGAAGGATCTTGGACAAGTAGATACCATATTAGGTATTGAAGTTAAAAAACATAGTGGGGGTTTTACATTATGCCAGTTTCATTATATTGAGAAAATAATAAACAAGTTTAATCATTTAAAAATTAAAGAGGCAAAGACCCCATTTGATCCAAGTATCAAGTTAAAAGAAAATAGTGGAAGAACAGTTGCACAACTAGAGTATGTTAGTGTTATAGGTAGTCTTATGTATGCAATGCAATGCAAAAGACCGGATATAGTATATGTTGTGAGTAAACTAAGCAGGTTTACGAATAATCCAAATGTTGAACACTGGAAAGCAATAAGTAGAGTTGTAGGTAATCTTAAAAAAACCAAAGAACTAGGGTTATTTTACTCAGAATTTTTAGAAGTATTGGAAGGATATACCGATGCAAGTTAAATATCGAGTGCAGGGGACAACAAGTCCACTACAGGGTGGATATTCACCATAGGATGTGCAGCTGTATTTTGGGGATCCAATAAACAAACTTGCATAATGCACTCAACTATGGAATCTGAGTTCATAGCTTTGGCTGCTACAGGCAAAGAGGCTAAGTTGTTAAGGGATCTTCTCGTAGAAATTTCATTTTATGCGAAGTTTATACCGGCTGTTTCACTTCATTGTGATAGTGAAGCCACTCTAGCGAGAGCCTATAGCGGTACCTATAATGGGAAGTCTAGACACATAAGTTTGCGACATGACTATGTAAGGCAATCGATTCAAGATGTAATCATTGCGATCTCATATGTAAAGTCAAGTAATAATTTGACTGATCATTTTTCTAAACCTCTAACGAGAGAGATAGTAAGGACAACATCTAGAGAGATGGGGTTGAAACTCTTTACTTAAAGTTTCACCAGTGAAAGAAACCCAACCCTTAATTAGAAAATCTCTAAATATTGGGTTTAATGGGTAGTAATAATTCACTTATAAGTGAAAAGTTTCAACATTAAATAAACTAATAACCTCATCCAGGATGATAGTGTTGGCCGTTATAAAAGAGGGATGAGTATTAAACTCTTAATGAAATCAAGTCAAACAGGATAAGTGTTTTAAACGAAAACACTAGAAGAATTCACCTATGTGAACGTAGAAGTGGTGCCGCTTCTCATGAGAGTTAAAATTATCTCGGGATCATTCATGAAACAGGATAAGTACATGACTATTAAAAGTACTAAGCGAGATTATGAAAAAACACGTAACGCAAGAGCTATTATGTGTGTGGTATTTTCGGTTATATCATATAGAAATAACTGGTTCAATGCGGCGGCAACTAGAAATTTCGAAATAACTTTAAAATACTTACACTAAGGAAAGATTCAAATCGCAAGATATCTTTTTTTATGCATAATAACTGTTATTATTCTGATAGAGTTTTCATTGTTTTAAAAAACCAGTGGAGGATTGTTGAAAATCAGTGATTTTTAAAATAATAAAAATGAAAATTTGAATTTTTCAAAAATTTCAGGATTTTCCCGCCAAAACACTTTTTGAATTTTTTGAAATAAAAAGTGCGGTGTGTGTGCTTTGTCCCATATCGAAAATGTGAAGAAAATTTTTGTGATTTATATGTGGACTTGTGAAGAGTATTCTTACTTGGAGTTTTTATTGGAGATAAAACACGGTTTGCGTATTCCAGTACGTAGCTTTGGAACACAGGCACGCATGCGCGCTCGCACTCGGGCTCGCGCTCGGGCACGGGCACAGGCAAGGGTGTATACAGTGGCGCTAGATGACGCACTTTGCACTTAAACTGGATAATTTCACTCTGATTTTATCATCTCAACACACCATCTCTCTCATCAAAAATTAGATACGATCCATAGCTCCATTCTAAAATACTTTGAACATCTCCACCGTCTGAGTCTGCCAGAAAAATCGGCTGCATTAAAATTGTTCCACAGTGAACCTATCGTTATTGCTGCACATTAGA